>CM053786.1:703395494-703822994 GCA_028749045.1 Cupressus sempervirens | reverse complement strand
TAGACATTTGTGCTATGTGATTTGGATAACCTATTTGGGACTTAAGATTATCTCCTCAGCACGGTGGGAGTGGACCACTTAGGTTCCACGCGGTCGGGTGGTAGTGTTTTATCACTCTTATCATTTGAGATCCATTGAGACACCGTGGCTGGAGTATTATTGGTTGGTATTTATCTTCATTCTGTTCTTGGAGCAATATGATAGACGGTATACCTTATGATGGATGTATTTACTGGTATGTTCTTATGATCTACATATGTTAGTTAATGATATATTATGCTTTACTTTGCATGTTAGTAGGATGTTTTAGGAGTGACATTCCTACTATGTTAATACCAATGATCTCTTCGGTGCTTTGGAATGTTATGCATGGAGGGATGGCTAGGATCCACGATGGTCTAATGATGCTATTTACGGTTGGGAGGAACCGTGCATTTAGTTAGTTTTGTTTGTGATATATGGTTATCTTTTAAGATTGATGTTTATATCTTTATAATGATGATGTATCATGTATGGTATGTGGTTTCATTATGTTATTACATCATGGATTAATATTGGATGATGATGTACTTTATTTACATGGATGTTTATTCTTTTAAGATTTTCATACCTTGTAACATGTATAGTGGATGATTGAGTTATCTAAAATATACACTTGTATATGGTTTAAGAACATTGGATGTATCATTGTTATTTCATAAGGATGTAATGTTAGATGAATAAGTTATGATTAGAAGTAATTCAATGTTATGGGATCTTAAAAGAATGTAATATGTTATGTTATGTTATTTTTAGTTGGATGTTACTATTGCTTCCACTAGTGTTGTGTATGGTTTTACTTTCATGTTAAAAAAAAAAAAAAAAATTGTTTGGCAAACTTAGTGAAATTCTTTGGATCCCTTGGCGGGGCATTACAATTGGTGAGCATCTTTGAGATGCCCATAAATAGAAACCCCACTACTGTATATGTCCAGGCACTTATATCTCAACTCCAAGAAGATAAGCATTTTGGGAAAATTGGTAGAGAGTGAAGTGAGAAGATCAAGGTAGAAGGACTCTCTATTATAGATTAGATTGGAAATGCTATTTTAAGATTGGAAACAAATAAAGATAATATATCATCAAATATGGCTACCTTGATTGTAGAAAAGGTAAAGAGTGATGATTGTGTCTCTTTGTTGACAATTATCATCTATATGAAAGAAAAGGATCCTATTGAAGTGAATATTTTACCCAAAGGAGATGAGCTCCTAGTTGAGTGGTTCTAGAGTATGTAGTTCAAATCTGAAATGATTATGGAAGCAGAAGGACTTAAAGAAACTAAAGCTAAATTGAAGAAAGAGTAGGATAGAGAATATGAATTGCTAAAAGGATTGCATACTAATTCATAGTCTACTGGAAAAGGGAAGGAAATAATTTGGGTAACTATCATGCATGAAAACTTCACAAATTTCATAGATGAGCTGACAAGAATAACTTCTAGTTGTCAGGATAGAATCTTTGAGCTTCTAGTTGGTATTAGCTCGTTGCTTCTCCTTGTCTTAGATTGAAATGAGGAATAAACATAGTTTTATTACCCCTATTTTAATATAGTGGGTTGAATATGATATGAATTGTCACTTAAAGCTCAAGGAGATCCTTTAGGTATTTTCATTCAATATAACATTTCTTCACAAATTAGTGCTTAGATAGATCATTTAGTTTTAGTGCATGTTAACTATGAATTCATAAGATGTGTGAGTTCATTAGATTTAACCAACCCTCCAAACATTACTTCTTGCCTAAGTTGAATTCCTTATAGGATAGGCTTAGTTGACCTCTTCTATTCTCTAGTTAAGAACATACCCTATTTAAATTTAGGAATAAACATAATTCATTACAGATTTCACAATAGGGAGTTGTACCTAGCAATTTAAAGGAAAGTAAACCTTACTTTCCAAACTATTGTAATTAGAATTTTTTCACAAATTAGGGCATTTGTGAGTTAGAGCTAGAAAGAAAAAATCTATTTACCAACATGCTTGTGGAGGCACTTGAGCTTGAGTTGTTTACCAATAGATTTTTGGCAACTTTTCTAGGGAGATGACTAGCTGCCTGATTAATAGATCTTATAACATGAGGGAAAATGGTACTACCTCATGAGAATATTTTCCTAGTGTTCCAACCTATCCTTAGTATCCAAGATGACCAAGAAAAAATAATTTCATCTCTCAATACATTTTTTTGGAGAAATCAGAGGAATGTTGAACACTACAAGAATGCTAGTCAAGTATTGGAAGAAGAAGCATCTAGAGCCGAAGCATTAGAAAGATTTTTTTAAAGGAAAGACATCCGAAGGGTAGAGAGATAGTTGAGACATGAAGCTCAATTACAAAATTAACCTAGCACCTTGAAACAAACAAGGTTCCTCAAAAGTACCAATGAATAGGGTGGGAAAGACCCTATTTTTGATAAACTCACAGATGATGGTTTTCCCATCCTAGATATTCCTAAGAAAAAAGGTGAAAAGAAAAGTTGGAGTAGACCACCTTCACCCACTAGAAACCAAAGCTCTTCACATACTATCTACCATATATTGGCCTTGCACAGAGTTACTGCTCCCCCAATTGTCAATTTTCTACCATACCTTGCCAGAATGATTATGTTTGCTCCTTGGGCTACAACAATAGGTCCATTAGAACTAATAGCCTATCACCCACTCCTAGTTGCTTCAAAGAAGAATTTCCCTAAATTTTCAAGTGACGAGAAGGTTACCATAGATGAACATATTAAGGCCTTCTTTGCCACTACTCGCATCTTAGGGGTTGTACATGAATATGTTGCTATAAGATTATTTGTAGAAACCTTGACAAAAAGTGCAACAGACTGGTACTATCATTTGGATGATGGTTCAATCACCAATTGGGATACAATGAGGATAGCCTTCGAGACAAGATTCAAAACTGTGGAGGATGAACATGTCTTGTTAACACAGTTGAAATCCATTAAAAAACAACCCACCATGAGTATGAGGGATTTTGTTGCTACTTTCAATAAGATCACTAGTAGAATCCCTGCTAGTGGAAAATCCACTACTAGTAATCTAAAAACATTCTTCATAAGTGTGATGCCCCTAGATATCAATTAAGACTTAAAAAGGGCACATCCCACAAATTTGGTAGATGCACAAAAGAAGGCAATTGAATTTGAAGATGACTTTATTTCCATGGGAAAATAAAAGCGAGAACTTCAAATTAAAGAAATTTCTAGTAATACCACATCATCTAATGAAATGATTCAGAAGCTATCAAATGAGTTGGTAGTAGTGAAGAGACAATTACGTAGACTGAATCAATCTTACCAATCGAACTATCAAAATCCACTAGGAAAGAATAACAACAGGAAATTTATGCAAGGTCCACAACCAAGGTTGGTGATTAAGGCTACACCAAAGAAAGGAAACATGTGTGTGTTTCATTTGGCAATGGATAATGATAGTGAGAGCTGTCTGGAAATTGTTTGTATGATGTAGTTGTTATCCACTAATGAATTGAACACTACAAATCCTTATTCGAAGTTTGATTCGTACTCAAATGGTGACTCTAAAAATTTATTTTTGGAGCATGAGTCAAATTCTTAACCTAAGGGTGAATGTTATGTGACCATTAATGGAACTTTATACATAGTGTTGAATTCAGGTCAAAGGCTCAAGAATCAATCCTCTAGTCATGCTCTAAGAAGCGACCCCAATTCTTTAGTAAATAATATTCACATTGATCAAGGAGCATCAACATCTAAAATAGGTAAGGACAAAATCCCCTTTTATTTTATCCAATTTTGTGAGGATTTAAAAATCCAAATTTCCCCTATAGATTATTTGAAAGCTCATCCCACTAAGTTGAAAAGATCAACTTTAGATTTGAATTATAATGTGACCATTAAGGAAGGGGATGAAACTTTAATATCTAACTTGTTTAACCAAGAGGATTCTACTATCCTAGCAACCTCTCTTAGGTAAAAATTTGATCCATTCTATATTTCACTATATATCAATGGATGCAAATTGAGAAATTGCATAATAGATTTAGGTGTGTCAAACAATATGATGCCTTATTCTGTAGCTAAGGCTCTAGGTCTCAATCTCGGTAAAGTTCATGGAAGGTGTTACTTTATGGATGCCAAACAAGTCCCCTTGCTTGGATAGATTAAAGATGCTCAAGTAGCCTTAACTTCTCATCTAGAAAAGAAACTATAATTGACTATCCTAGTGGTGGATGTTCTAGCAAGCTATGGGCTTCTCTTAAGCAAGAGTTTCTATTGAGATTTATGAGGAGAAATAAAGTTAGACTGGTCCCAAGTAGTTATACCCATAGGAAACAAGAAAGTTAAATTGGAACCTAAAGAAAACACAAAATTTACCATGCTAAAGTTAGATGGTCCTAAAGCTCAGATCCTCTACCAGGAGCTAGAGTTTTGTAATTATATGTCGTTTACTAAGGAAGCTCTAGATGAACAAAGAAGTGGAGACATATGAAAGGAAATCCTTAGTGAGAAGGAAGAGTCAGAGGATATCTGGACATTAGAGTTTGATGGAAGTTGTTCCTCTTTAGGATCTGGTGCAAGTGTAGTGTTAATACCCCTTAAAAGAGAACCTAAACCCATGTCTTTTAAACTAGAGTTTGTAAACACAAATAACACTGCTGTAGACACTTAAAATCATCCCTAAACACTATATTAATTAATTTTAATATTGCCCATGACATTGTAATTAATTATTAATTAATTATATTGCTCACATTATTCTACTTATTTAATTAAATTATTTTAATTAAATGAGTTCATTCTCCTAAGTATTTAAATTTAATTTAAATACTCCTAGCCTTAATGTGTTAAATTAATTTAACACATGATCCTCCATATCTCCCCCTTTTTAAATAAATTTTATTTATTTAAACCCTCACATCCTATTAATTCCTCTAAACTCATGATTAAATTAAATCTCATTTAATTTAATCTTAAGCCTAACCTAGAGCCTAGGGCCTATAACCATCATTTTCATCTTTCTAGGCCTACCCATTACTTAATCTCACTTTATTATCTTAAATCCATTTTTAAACACCTTTTAGCTCTTAAGAGTTTGCTCACACATGTGTGAGAAGCTCTTGATCCAATAAACCTTCCACTTCATTTATGCCTCTTACACCTCTTACACATTTGTCTCCCACTCCTTCCCCCAAGGTTGCTCACACATGTGTGAACACACCTTGAGCCTCTCAAACATTAAATGCTCTTTTTGACTTTTGCATGACTTGTCCTTTAGCCCATGTGTCTCCCTTGTAGCACCTATGTGGATGCCACATAGAGGCCACCTCACCAAGCCCTCCCTCAAGCTTATAAATAGAGGCCTTGTCTCAAGCATTTGCATCTCCCATTTGTTGCATTGTTATCATGCCATTTTGAGTTTTGAGTTTTCATGTTAGAGTTTCCATTGTAGTTTGAGTTTTCATAGAGATTTTTAGGTGCATACTAACCATTTGGTAGCTGATTTAGTTTTCATCTTTGCATTTGTTAGGTTTACATGCATTTTCTCATCTCTATCACATTTACATCTTAATTTAGCTTGCATGTCTAGTTAGTTCCCTTGTTGCATTTCATATTTTCACCACTGAATGCTTTCAAGTATGGCTTTCTCCATAGCCATTCCTTGAAAAATTCTTCATTTCATATAGTTTAGGATCATATTGCATTCTCACTCACATTTGCACATTCACTCAAGAGATTCTATACATTGCTGTGTTTGGGAGAGCACACCAAACATACCCCATATCTTAACACACCAGCAAGGCCTCTCATGGGTGCCTTTTTTGAGTTGTAGAGATGGCTTGAGGGCTTGATTTTGTTGGTTTCTTTGAGTTGAAAAACTCAAGCAAGCATTAGTTTAGTTTTTTCTTCATTTTGATGAATTATTGTTACATGCATTTGAACTAATGTTTGCTTGTTTATTCATACTCCCAACAGGTCATTTCTTCTAGTGCACATTTTGGCATGCCTGGTGGGACTCACATATTTGATTTCATTCTAAAATTTTCAAACAAATCGTGTTCAATCACAAAACAATGCATTGTCGTCTAAGTTGGTTGTAGTATCATTTGCAATTTTCATCTCTATAGACCAGCATCTCCATAAATAAGCATCTCCGTAAATAAGCATCTCCGTAGAATAGCGTCTTTGCCATAGTTCAAAAATCCACTATATCATTTGCTTGCTTATTTTAGCATCTTCATAGGGAAGCACTCTATCATTTGCAAAGTTTAGTTCGTCATCTGTGACTTATAGTTTGTCGTCTATGGGACACATTTTGTCATCTTCGTTGTGTGTGGTACTTATTTTGTCATCTTTGACTTTTGGTGTCTCTGCTTTCTACATTATCCTCTACATCTAATAGTCATTTAGTCTACCAAAAACTGTACAAAGTATCTTCTATCATCTCTGATTTCAGTGTCTACGTGGTTTAGCATCTGAGAGTTTCGTCGTCTTCACAGATTAGTGTCTGCACCTGGATTTTGGCATCTCCAATTTTTAGCAAAATTGTGCAATTATGAACAATCATTTTTACTAATGTGTTGACTTTTAGGTTTTTGCTAACGGTTTTAATGTAGATAATTAACCTTGAAAACCTCAAAAAGAAAAACTAATAGTGATTTTTATCACTAAAGGAAATTTGTAGTGATTTTCATCACTTAAACCTTAAGGGCTAATGAACTTGTATGGATTAAACACTTTCTTTTGAATGCATGAATGTTTAGGTTAGCCAACATTTGGATTTTGGTGCTTAAAATTGACATGAATGTTTAGGTTAGCCAACATTTCGACTTTGGAGCTCAAAATTGACATGAATGTTTATGTTAGCCAACATTTGGACTTTGGTGCTTAAAATTGACATGAATGTTTAGGATAGAAACAACATTTGATTTTGGTGCCTAAAAAGAATTCACATCATCTTGAATGCTTCAAAGGATAATGGACATGTATGCCTAGGCTAGACAACATTTGGAATTGGTGCTTAAAATGGACATGTATGCCTAGGCTAGATCACATTTGGATTTGGTGCTTAAAATGAAGTCATACACTCTTGAATTCCTTAAAGTAAATTGAATTTCTTTTTTTTGCATTTTTATTTTTAGCATTTTACTTTCACGTGCTCAATTTACTTTTTTGTTGACAAACCTGCACTTTTCATTTATGTTGACGACGGTTTCAAGTTGGAAAGAACATTGTATGCTTTAAAAACATGTGTCTTCAAGTAGATTGAAAAACTTAAAGCTTCATTGGGAAAGAACAACTATCTTTTAAACCCCAAGACCACTTGCATATTCTCTCCCCTCGTGCCTTCGAGTGATCTTGGGTGCATAAAAAATAAGTGGTTTTGTTTTTCTTTTTTTTAGGAGGCTTGCTTGCGGATTTCATCACCCCTTGGGATGACCTCAACTCCAATGTCCTGGTGGATTATAAGAATCGGGAGGTGAATCGAAAGACACCTCTCTTGGAAGTGGAATATTGTCACTCTTGGCTAAGCCCCAAAGAACTTTATACCTTTGGGAAGTGAAGGAAGAGATTTGGGTTACCATCTCCCCCCGAATGTGTGGTAGTATTTCCTTTCATCTACAGATTTGAGCCACATGTACCTTGTGTATATTGAGGATGCCCTTTAGATAAGCCTTGTTCATCCTAGAGATAGCCTTATTAGGGTTTTTGGCGTGTTCAGCATGCTTGTTCAAACATTCAAAACCAAAGCCAAAACATCAAACAAGTTCTAAAATGAGTGAAATTGTGAGGTAACCTTTCATTGAATGAGATAGGTTAAGTGAGGTCTTCTTGACTCATGGTTACTTTTGGTAGTTTGCATTTTGAAATTGGTTGAGTCTAGTAACATCTTATTGCAAAGTTTTTGGGTACTTGAAATTTGGGTCTTGTTTATTCCTGCCATGACTGATAAAGTTGACCAAATCAAACATAAGAAAGTGAAGTTTTCCAAACCACCCATCTACAAGGAAAGGAAGAACCTAGCACATGGTGACAAACAATTTTGATATGCAATCAAAGACATCCAAAAGGAAGAAGCTAGACAAGACCACTATGATAGAATTAAATACAATAGAAAAATTTGAAACTAGTCTGCTTTCCCAAGAGTGAACCCAAGGTTTTTATTTTTGATGAATGAGGATTAAGTTAACTGCATTGGTGACAATAGTACTTTCAACTTTTCATATCTACCTCCATCTTTCCAAAATCCTAGTCTTCCATTTTCAAATTTTCATCTAGAGAGCTTAAACCTTAAAACATCTTTTGGCATTGCAACATTGGACCTTTCATCTATAAGCAAACATTTATCCTAATCACACTTACTCGTTTGGGATCATAAGTCCATCTCCAAATAGTGAGTAAAAAACTTGGTGTCCTATCCTACCTCAAAGATCACTAGACTATCTTTGGTAGGAGAAAGATACTATTATCCTCTAATCAAACTTTGTTTGCTAAACCAAGGTCTTTTGTAGTTGACCCTTTTATCACATAAGGTTGATAGCTCTCATCCTCATTTTCCTTTTTCTTCCATAATCTTCTACCCATTAACTTGATCACTCTTGCATGGTACAAACATGATCAGGAAGGTTCACGTTTAATCCCATGTCACATTTGTGGGAATCATTGAGGCAATTAGAGATGGAGAATCCTTTTCCTCCACTCACAACTTCATTAGGGAGCACAATTCCCTCTAGTTTGAACCTTGGTATACCTAGCTCAACATCTGCACAAGACCAGAAGATCTGTTCCATAACATAACTTTGGGAGATAATGACGAAGAAGTATACCAAGATGAAGATCATATTGATCCTAACAATGTACCTAGTGATGTTAGGACATTCCTTGTGGATCCCTACAATGTGGAAATGATGGAAAAATCCATTAGGGAAAACAAAACTAAGATATTCCTAAATTTGGTCAAGGATGGTGTTAATGTTCCCCCAAGCTTTGACAAGAACACTTTGTTTAGAAAAATTACAAAAGGTGGTGTTCCCATATTGCCCACTTCAAACACTACTCTGACTTCTAGTAGAGGGAAAGAAACCATGGTAACCACTTGTGCTATGCCTACATCTAACACTTCGACACAACCCACATTTCAATTGAGTGCAGAACATATTCAACAAATCATTAGTGCCATGCCCAATGTCACTATACATGCTAGTATTCCACAATCTAACTTAACAACCTCAACTGTGGGATGCTTAGGCATTGGACAAGTGCCTACCCAACCAATGGCAAGTTTGACACAACCTATGCACTCCTCTTATTTACAAGTGCCAACCACTATGGTAAAGACATCCCTGCCAATTCCCACAAGTGCATATCAATACATAGGCCAAAGTGGAGTACCTTCACCACCTCACACTACATTTGGGACTCCATAAAATTTAGGAGGTGGATTTATCAACCTCCAACAATCACAAGTGCAACCCAATCAAGATTTGGCTCAACAACTCTAAGAATTGCGAAGTTTGGTCCTTAACATGAACAAAGGGGTGAAGGATGTCTCTTTTGAGGAAATTTGTCCTTTTCCATTTGATAAATCCATCAATATGGTACCATTCCCACCTGGTTTTGAAATTCCTAAATTTGACAAGTATACGAGATAGACATGCCCCGTCATCCATCTCAAGGAATTTTCTATTTTGTGTCAAGAAGTAGCCTACAGTGATGACTATCTTAAGAGGCTCTTTGTACGAAGTCTTGGAGGCCCCGCACTTGAGTGGTTAATGAATTTACCTAGGGGCTCCTTTACTTCTTTGAATGATTTGACAAGCAAGTTTATATCACAATACTCTTACAACATTGAACACCATGCCTCATTGAGTGACTTGTGCAACACAAAACAATGAAATGCAGAAACTTTTGCCAACTTCCTACAAAGGTGGAGACATCTTACTAATCATATGCCATATAAAATTGAAGATTCCCATCTTGTGGATATATTTATCAAAAACTTGATACCCGAAATGTCTTTCCACATGAAAATGGCTAGCCCCAAAGACTTTTCCACTTTAGTCAAAAAGGGTAAGTATATTGAAAATGGACTTTTGGAGAAAGGTACCATTAAACATTATAGTTCATCATCCTCCAACAATGAGTCAAACAACAATAGCAAACCCAAATTCTGGTCCAAGAATAAGGGTGTTACGCATGATGGTGTTATTGATGTCAAAAACCTTCAAGGAGGGAACAACAACAACTACCGCAATCGAAACAACAATAATTCCAACCATGACAATCAAGGCAATCAGCAATCCCATAATCAAACACAATTCTTTCCATGCAACAACAATTACAATCGTGATTATGATCAAAATAGGAAGTTCACTAACTTTCGTGAACCTTTGGAGGTCGTCTTTCAAAAATTAGTTGATCACAACTTCATGGTATTTCCTAACACACGTACTTTTGATGAAAATCAGCCAAAGTCAAAGTGGTATAGGGAAAATGAATATTGTAAATACCATCATATCAAAGGACATGACACCAACAAATGTATCAAACTCAAAGTCTTTATCCAAAATCTTGTTGATGATGGGGAAATTGAAGTAGAAGGAGGTCCAACCTCTAAAAATGCTAAATTGAAGATATTCCAAAAACCATTTCCCAATCACAACAATGATAATAACAATACCAACAATGCAAATCAAGCTTCCAAATAAAATGCATTTCCTTATGATTATTCTACTAACCACATATCAGGATTTGACTCTTTGTGTGGTAAGATAGAAACCAACGATATATGTGGATTTGACTCATGTGGTCACATTGAAGAGGTAGATGCTCATGTGAATACTCTTGTCTTACAAGCAGCTGATTGTGATGCCACCACTCAATGGGGAGGACTCACTTTGCAAGTTGCCATTCCCAATAGCACTAATCCATCAATGCCACATACGCCTGCTGCACCATCCACCTCACGAAGGCCCGCTTCTCGCTATGATGTGTTGTCCCAACTAGGTAAGATTCCTGCACAAATATCCATTCTTGAGCTTCTTACCACGTCACCCATCCATAAAGAGATCTTGGAAAAGGCTCTCCTAGAGTCTCGTGTTCCTAAAAATATTAATGCTTCCCAATTCACCGCTATGATTGGAAACCCTACCATCGAACAACACCTTGTCTTCATAGACAAAGGTTTCCAAGGTCCTAATCCCCACCATAATATTTCATTCCACATTAAAGTCCTCATACAAAAACATAAAATAAAAAGATTCCTTATAGACAATGGATCTGGTTTGAACCTTTGTACATTAAAAATGATCCATTTCTTGGGACTTCCAGAAGACCTCCTAGATATCAATAAATGGATCACAATAAAAGCATATGAGGAGAGGGAAAAAGAATCAAAAGGAGTCATCATGTTACCTCTCAAGGTTGGACTAGCTATCATAAATACCAAATGCCATGTCCTAGATTTGGATTTTCCATATAACATCTTGCTTGGTAGACCTTGGATACATACTCTAAAGGCAGTCCCATCTACCTATCACCAATGATTGAAATTCCCCCACCAAGGAAGAGAGGTCACAATCCCAAATGGACCCCACTCCTTTTGCATTTTATAAAAGATTGGAAGGTGCACCAATAAATTTTTGTCCAATCAATGATTTTGCCAAAGTTATACCTAAGTCTCTCACCATAACAGAATCACCTTCCACAATAGTGTCAGAATTAGTTAATGATGATTCCAATTCCCATAAAGGAAAAGAGAAGGTGGGAGATACTAAGGTCAATACTATAGGGAAGAAGGTTACTATTGTCACTTAGGTTTGCACCCTTGTCCAAATCCTATGCAATCCTATGCATGAGGACAACCTAGTGAAACATGGAAACACCCTCCAAGCTGTGGGACTTAAACTATGAGGTTGATTCTCCAGAGGAGGCTGGCTTCCTCTTACTATCAGGGTGCACCTAACTACTCTTGGGGAGGAAAAGGGAGAAAGAATGCATGAAAATCAAATCTAACTATTCTCATCTAGGGAGTTGATGCACCAAAATAGAGTGTTCGGACCAATCTCTGCCCATACATGCACTATAAAACTAGAAAGAAACCAAGGATATACACATTCAAGTTTGCTTTAATCTAATAATCACATACAAATCAAAAAATCTGAGATGAATGACATAAGGAAAGGGATATTCACTTATTTTATCATTCATAGATCGACAGAGATACAGTCATGCAAATTACAGATTTCTACAAAATACTAGTGGAGGCAAAGAGTTCTTGCACTTTCACACTAATGGTCAAAGGAGATAAGGCAGAAAATCATGCATTTCAAAGGCACAGGAGAATTTACACTAAAAATTCACAGAGCAATAACAGAGAAAATAGAGAAAGGTCGACCCCTACAAAATTCATAAAATTTTTCCTTTATAGCTCAGTCATAACTGGGATGTCCTCCAATTGTGATTACTTCGCAACAACCTACCATTAAGTCCTACAGAGAACAATCATGGAGAAAATTTGGTCTGGATACAGATCCAGATGCAATGATATTTGATCTTCTATGTCAAATAATGCCTTGAGAGGATAGAAATGGTGTCATTAAGTGATTCTAACTAGGTAGATGGATCAAAAAAATGGGTAGTGGAGTGTCCCTCTCATTCTACATTCATTCTGGGTTGGTTGGGATTGATTATAGAGATCAGATTGGTAAGATAATCCTGGTTTTCCATCATTTTGGCTCATGAATCTGCAAGTCAATGAGTCAAACTAAAATTGCAAGTAGGACGAGCCACATGGACCAATGAGCTTATTTCATTTTGCCACCCCGCGGGTCCTCTTGAATTTGACCATGCCCTATGGACTAACCGTGCCACCTTAACCCTGACCGCGATGGTCTTGCTAAAACCCTGACCATGGAAAAAATTTTAACCGCTATCATTAACTGTCAATGTTACTTGAGCCACTAAGATATGTGTCCTTTGCCCACCTTCCCACATTACTTAACTCCTCTGCAACTTCATCTTGCGAGAAAGCACTGATCGTCGATCTAGAAAGATCTAGCGGCAGATAAAAAAATTTTAAAAGAAAAATTGCATCTTTGTGGCTGGCCAAAGGAAGAAAGACCCACCTACCATGCGATGCAAAAGGGCTTACCTGCAATACTTAAACAACTTGCATCTATATCTTGCAGGGAAGTGCCCATCATAGATCTAGCAAGATATGACAATGAGGAAAGTTGCACGCCAGTGGGGAAAAATATTAAAAATACCCCGAGCATTAAAATATCATTAAATTTGGCAGGTAGCTATTAGATGGGCCAAATATTCAAATTTGAATTTGGCAGGGAGGAAAAAATGGATAACAGTTACTTTTGTTGATTTAGGAATGAAAGAATATAAGTTTGAAAATTCCTTATGTGTTGGACAACTACCACTCTCCCCTCGTTCCTTTGGAAAACCTTCACAATTGCCACCTCCTACCAACAAAGAGACTGTGCATATTGACAAGACCACATTTGAGCATTGGGGTTCACTTAGTAATGAGCACATGGAAGATAATATTCTAGATTGGCTATATTATGATGGAAAAGATGAACCTGTGGAGTTCCCGAAAGATAAGTATGTTAAGGCTCCTCCCATTATCAAAAACATGGGATATCATGGTATCGGCCTTGGACCAAAAGAAGATGGAATTAGACAACCCTTAGAAGCTAATAGCTATCCTAAAGGACGTGGATTGGGCTCCATCAAACCTAAGGTATCCTTTGTTGACAACTATTGTATGGTTGAACCTGATTCTGCGACTGAAGAGGAGGAATTCTTTGAAGTACCTTTGCAATACATTGAAGATGACCTAGATAACTATGTCCATGCCATTACCACAGATGACCTTTCATCCATTGACCTACCTCTCACCAATCCCAACATGATAGACTGGGACCTTCAAGATACACCACCATCTCTTGACATTTGTAAAACTGATGAAGCAGTGATGGCACTTTTTGGCCTTAAGAATATTTGAGATTATGAGCATGAGATCTAGTACAATAAGGAAGCCTTCTTTGGTAGCCAAGTCAACTCTCTTAGTCACAAAAGTGAAAAAGAAAACAAAAATGGAAAAATAAAAGAAACATCCTCTAGTGAAAACTCTTCTAGGGTACTTTTGGATGAAGAAAAAGATAAAATAAAGGACGCATCTTTTGGTGAAAACCTCTTAGAGGCACCAGAAGAGGGAGAGCTTGACTTGCCATATAGATCCTTGCCACCAGAAAAGTCACCTATTTTGAATGAGAACACAATTCCAACCAATTTGGGAACAAAAGATAACCCACAAATCACCTACATTTCTGTTACCTTAAGTCTTGAGGAACAAAAAGCCATGACTGAATTCTTGAAAAAGGGAAAAATCAATTTTGCATGGACATACAAAGACATGCCTAGCTTAGACACAGATTTGGTTGTGCATCATTCGACAGTTGATCCCAAAATTAAACCAATGAGGCAAAAGTTGCGCATAATGCACCCTAAGGTAGCACTCCTAGTCAAAGCAAAGTTGCAGAAAATATTAAGAGGCAAAGTTCATCCATCCTATTGACTATCCTGAGTGGGTATCCAATATTGTTCCTATAGGGAAAGCATTTGGGGGCATCCATGCTTGTTCAAATTTTCAAGATTTAAATCTTGCATGTCCTAAGGATAATTTTCCACTTCCTAACATAGACATCATAGTGGATTTGACTGCTGGACATGAGATGTTGTCTTTGATGGATGGATTTTTCGGTTATAATCAAACTAGAATTGTAGAATAAGATCAACATAAGATGGCATTCACCACCCCATGGGGAACCTTTTGTTATCAATTCATGCCTTTTGGCTTGAAAAATGCCAGCACCACTTATCAACGCGCAATGACTACCATATTCCATGATCTTCTACATGTCATAATGGAGGACTATGTTGATGATATCCTAGGAAAATCCAAGACAAGAGAATCCCACATTGATGTCCTTACCACTATTTTTGATAGGTTGGAGAAATACAAAGTGCGCCTTAATCCTAAGAAGTGTGTATTTGGGGTCAAATCAGGCAAACTGTTAGGCTACATTGTGTCAAGAAGGGGTATTGAGGTAGATCCAACAAATGTAAAGGCCATCATGGATATGCCTCCACCTACCACATTGAATCAACTCTACAGTTTCCAAGGAAAGTTAAAATCTATTAGGAGATTTGTGTTACAACTAGCAAATAAAGCTCATCCACTTCAACATTTGCTTCACAAGGGAAACAAGTTTCAATGGGATTGTCTATTCCAAAAAGAATTTGAACAAATTAAGACATATTTGGCTAATCCTCTAGTTTTAGTACCTCCAGTTGCAGGGTGACCATTGATTCTATAGATTTCAACTACTTCAGTTGCCCTAGGAGCACTCTTGGCACAATTAGATGACAAGGGTAATGAGCAAGTCATAATGGGTGTTGCACACATTGCATAATATTGTTATTTTATTATTTTATTTTTATTATGTAATGTTGTACCTAGATGGACGTGCAACATGTAAAGATTCTCATGGAATATTTTTTGATGAGTTGTATTGTAACATTGTGATAATATTTCATGTAATTATTTAATATTGGTGAAAAGAATTAAATGCCTAATATTAAATGTGGGGTCAGAGGGTTAGGTAGCACATGGTTTTAGCACATGGTTTATGTAATACCACTTAGTGGTTTTGTGGGACTTGCTACTATATAAGCAGCCACAAGGGTAGTTGTTGTAGAGAGAGAGAGTGACAAGGAGAAGACAAAAGGCAAGAGTCAAGCGGGACAAGGCTTGACAGGTTAGCCAAGGGAGCATTTGTGAAGGTTGGAAGCATGGCATGGGATGTGTGGATTCATGCTTGTTCACATAGTTTGCTCGGTTGTGGCTATGGCCATGAAGGCTTCCATGGTTGTATGGCAGTGGTAATTTTTGCTGAATAATACATGATGATGGATGCTTTTGGAGGCTGGATTTTTCCCTCAATGAGGGTTTCCCAGGGTATATCTTGTGTCACATTTTATGGGTATGTTGTCTATTCTCTTGCATGTGGATTTTAATTCCGTGTTTATTTTAGATTTATTATGGGTTATGTGGAAACGGTTATATTCTTTGTTGCCAAGTTTACTTACAAAACATACCCCCCATCTTAACACACCAACAAGGCCTCTCATGGGTGCCTTTTTTGAGTTGTAGAGGTGGCTTGAAGGCTTGATTTTGTTGGTTTCTTTGAGTTGAAAAACTCAAGCAAGCATTAGTTTAGTTTTTTCTTCATTTTGATGAATTCTTGTTACATGCATTTGAACTAATGTTTTCTTGTTTATTCATGCTCCCAATAGGTCATTTCTTCTAGCACACAATTGCAAAGTATGAGGCCTTGCTCTTTGGGATAATAGCTACAAAGGAAAAAGGAGTGAAGATCCTAAAAGCCTGAGGTGATAAAGAACTTATTGTGAGACAAATTAAGGGGCAATACTATGGAAAGAACCATAAGTTAAAAAACTACAAGAATAGAGTTTGGGATGAAATAGAAGGCCTAGATGCTTTTTCTATTGAAGTAGTACCAAGGGAGATGAAAACCAAAGCTAACTCCTTAGCTATTTCTACTTCTCTACTGCTACCTCATCCTAAATTCAAAGATAAGAAATACCAAGTTGAGATTGTGTATCGAGCCTCTATTCCAGATAATATAGAATCTTGGCAATTTTTTGTTGATTACAAGAGCTTGCAACTATTCTTAGAAAATGGAAAGGATACTTGCAAACATCCATCTAATGAGGACAATAATGGAGAATCTAATCATGAGCCAAAAGAAGATCAAATTAGTGAAGTCTGATTACGAGGTAATATCATTCCTCCATACTTTGTATCTTTGGAGAAATTGTTTAATAGACATGATGCCTACATAATGAAAATGTGGGTAGATAAGGGGCCTAGTAATGGTGAGTATGAAGGAGTGAATTTTGGTGATGTCTATAATTCTAAAATGATCAATATTGGTAAGTGTTGTTCACCAAAGGAGAAAGAAGCTGCTACACAGCTTTTCATAGAATACTAAGATGTATTCACCTGGAGCTATGAGGACCTAAAAAGTTATAGGGATGGGAAGTTAAAACATCAAATTTCCCTAAAGCTTGATACAATCCCCTTCTTATAGAAACAAAGGAATTATAATCCTAGAGTAGCTGATGCTATATTCAAGGAGGTATACAAGATGTTGAAAGCAAGGATTATCTATCCCATTCATCATTCCACTTGGGTAGCTAATATAGTGTTAGTTAGGAAAAAGAATGGAGAAATATGAATTTGTGTTGATTTTCAAAACTTGAACTAGGCATCCTTGAAAGACAATCTTTCCCTTCCCAATATGAATTACCTATTGCAAACAAAAGATGGAGCTGAAATCATGTCCATGCTCAGTGGTTTCTCAAGGTACAATCAAATAGAAGTAGAGGAAAATGATCAACACAAAATGGCCTTCAATACTCCATGGGGTAAATTTGCATACCATAGAATTTCTTTTGGACTCATGAATGCTGGCCCTAAATTTCAAAGATGCATGAGCAAAACATTTGTAGATCTTAAGGATCAGATTATAGTCATATACTTGGATGACCTCACTATGTTTTAAAAGAAAAGGACAAACCACATAGAATATTTAAAGAAATTATTAGAAATATGTCGAGAACATGGAATCTCACTTAATCCCAAAAAAAAAAATTTTGTGTTACAAAAGGAAAACTTCTGGGTCATATAGTTTCCCAAGAAGGTATCAGAATTCATCCAAAATGGGTGGAGGCCATTCGAAAGTTAAGCCTACTAGAAAACAAAATAGGAGTTAAGTCCTTCTTTAGATAGGTAAATTTCCTCAAAAGATTTGTCCCAGATTTTGCAAAAACTACTAAATGTATTGTAGATATGATGAAAGGGAATTCAGATTTTAAATGGAATGAAGCTGGGAAACAAGTTTTCTAGAACATTAAGACTGCCATTACTAATGCTCCAATATTATGTCATCCAAATTATAAATGGGATTTTATCATTTACTATTATGCCTCTAAACACACTTTATTGGCAATACTTATGCAAGATAAAAAGGAAGGAATACAAGCCCCTATAACTTTCATGAGCATACCTCTGAAAAATCATGAGTTGAAATACTCACAAATTGAGAAACATGCCTTTGCAGTAGTCAAAGAACTTAAGAATTTTTTATTCTACATCTTGCACTCACATTATATGGTCTATGTCCCAAATGTAGCAGTAAAAAGTATGTTAACACAACAAGATGTAGTGTATAATGCAAGAGGGACATGGATAGCAAAGATGCAAGAGTACGATATTGAAATTAAGCCTACTAAGTTAGTGAGAGGAAATGCCTTGTGTAAAGAAATTGTCGAGAATAAAATTGTTGAAGAAGTAGAGGAATGAAGAGAAAAATAGCTAGTATTAGTAGTAGGCATGCAAGATTCTTGGTTTGAGAATATTTCTTACTTATTGACTTACGGAGAATGTCCAGAGGGCTTGTTGGCAAGATGAAGAAGAGATCTCAAGTTGAAGGCAGCCAAATACATAATTTGGGATGAAAAATTGTTTAAAAGGGCTATAGATGGCACTTTCCTCAGCTGTGTAGACAAACAATAGCAAGAAAATCTATTGAGAACATTTCATGATGAAGCTTGTGGAGGACATTTCTCATCTTCTATTACAGCTTTTAAAATACTAAGACAGTGTTACTACTAGCCAAGAATGTTTAAGGATGCCTACTCTTGGATGGAAAAATGCAAGAAATGTAAGATTTTTGTCGGGCATCCCTAGTTAGCTACTCTACCCCTCAAACCTATCATAATTGAATGTCATTTCCAATAATGGGGCCTCGATTTCATTGGCCCTATCAACCCAACATCCAGTGCTAGTCACCAATATGTAATAACTACAATTGCTTATTTTACTAAGTGGGTAGAAGCAAAAGAAACCAAGAAAATTACTTCTAAAGTTGTATGCAAATTCATTATAGAAAACATATTAGTTAGGTTCGATGTTCCCATCAAACTAGTGAGGAACAATGCAGTGTATTTCTCCTCAATAGAGATTACCAATTTTTCCTTTGAGCATGGAATCACAGTCAGCCATTCATCTAACTATTTCCCACAAGGAAATGGGCAAGTGGAGTCTAGTAACAAAAATTTGATGAATATTGTCAAGAAATTAGTATTGGATAATTAGAAGACTTGGCATAAGAAAATTCACAAGGTAGTATGGGCAGACAGGGTGACATCCAAAAGGGCAATTGGAATATCTCCTTTCAAATTGGTCTATGGGACTGAAGCTAATCTCCCATTACCCTTGGAATTAGATACAAATAAACTAAGGACAGTAATTGAAGATGATATTTATAGGGATGGTTTAGAAAAAAAGATTCTCTACTTGAGAAAAATCGAAGAGGAAAGAGAAGAAATTGTGGATCATATAACACAACACTAAATGCATGTGAAGAACCTATTCAATAAAAAGGGTGAGACCGCATAAATTCATGATAGGAGACAATGTGTTACTGTGGGATAAGAAAAGAGCTCAAAAGGTATGCATAATTAATTTGATACCTTGTGGAAAGGCCCATTCACTATTCATCAAGCATTTGAAAACTATTCAATCAAATTGGCATATCCATATGGTAAGGTTCTACCTCTGACCTACAATGGTCAGGACCTGAAGCTTTATCAAATTTCAAATTAAGAACAAGTAACCCCTATACTGTACTATAGTTTAAATTTTGTTTTCCTACTTGTGCTTTCCTAGTTAGGTTTCCCTTGCTTTCCCCTTTTCCTTATTTTTCTTTGCTTCAATTTTGTTGTGTTCCTCCTTTTGTTTTTGTGAAACCAGAGATTTTGGATTCCTTGCTTGTGTATAGTCTACCTAAGTCCCCAGTTAGAGCCAATTATTGCCCTACTTGTCACTCCTTAATGATCCTAAAAAGTGAAAATTTTGTGTCCTAGTCAAGTCCTAGGTATGTCTAAGTCTTAGTTCAAGCCTCCTTAGGTGCAAGGAGTCTTCATCAGATTTTTCATCTTCCCCTTCCCCACATTTTAGAGTCGGGTGGTTTTCCTTTGTGTTGTGAGTTTTTGTAGGTAGCTTAGTACCTAATCTGGTGGAGATTCCCATAACATGCAATGATCATTCACAAAAGTTATATCCACTTTTGACCTATCATTTTCTCCATGAAAAAAGAAGCTTGCAAAAATCTAGACTTCGCCTTCTCCTCGATGAGTTTTCAACCCATGAAGGTGATTTCTCATGAAGAGCACCAAATGATACATACGAGCCAAAGTAAGTAAGTAAAATGGTATCCTTTGACAAATTAAGTTTCCTCTTACCATTATCTACTTCAAGAAGCATTTGGAATCCATTACAACTCTTAGAATCACTCCGAGCAAAAAAATAGAAACTGACTTCTCCTCGGCAAGTTTTCAACCCATGAAGTCTATTTTTCGCAAAAGGAAATTCTAAAGGAAAGGAAATGAAAGGTGGGTCCCTAATGAAGCTTCATCCTCCTTATGGACATCTCTAAGCCCAAAGGAAGGAATAAGTCAAAAGAAAATTTAAAAGGAAAGTTTGGGTAGAGAATTGAAAATCATCTTCTCCACATCAGGTTTTCAACGCATTAAGATAGTTTTCCAGATTTTAAAGAAAATTAAGTATGTAAGTGGATGAAACCAACAAATAGTACATGAAATATCTTGAGATGATTATGAAAACAATCTAACCATTTTAGGAAAGATCTATTAAGTAGAATTTGATTTGGTAGATATTTCCTTATGTGGTACTTTGTTTATAATTTTCTAGAACTTAGTGGAAAATGGGAAAGTAAATGTGTAGGATAGAAAATTACTGTTAGCCCAACAAAAAAATGAAAGGATATCAAATTATCCATTAAAAAATTTGGATGTATTGCCACAACAAACCTCTCCTTTAATTCATGTGTGTGGCACGAACCCTAGAGAGTAACGAATGGATTGAAACCTCTAAATAGATATATATGAATAGTTACAAAATTTATTGCTCTTACCCAAACTATTATTTAGTTATTTTGCACAATTTCTATTTAAAAAGCTAGCATCTATGTATTTACCATTCTTTGCTTTCCTAGATTTTGAAATTCATCCATGAACATAATGACAACTAGATTTGTGGGTTTCAATGGGCTGAATGGAATCAAGTCTACATTGCAAAATTTCACAGAGACCTCTCTTTGCTTTGATGATATGCAAGACTTTCAAAAGAGAGTAAGATCAGAGCCAATCCATCCCATAACTGAGAAGCTTTAAGGATGTGGGCTAGTTGAAGTAGCTAGTTTCCCAGTAGCAGTCCAAGCCCCATAATTGATTTTAAAATGCATAAATCATTCAATCTAAACACCAAGTAGATTGTATTACTGGATGATATGGTATTAATTTCCATTGATAGGAAAATAGTGGTGATTTTTTTACGAAATCTAGAATGATACAAGTTTTCAAATTTGACAATTGGTGGAGTTGTCTCTAAGATTTTATCAAATAAAATAGTTTGGAGAAAGGAGATTATGCAGTCATGGTTTCAAAAGCTACAGAGCACCAAAAGTAAGATTCCTAAGACCCTTTTTGGTACTAATCTCAAAACTAAGATTGTAGACATCCTAGTTCTCTTACATAGATTGAAAGGTAAGGTAGAAACTTTACATTTTGTTGAGCAATATTTCTTTTTGGTACAAGTCATCTATTCACATACCCAATATATTGATTGGGCTCACGAGGTAAGTGAGAATCTATCCAATACTCTTAGTGTTGCGAAGTTCTAGAACACCTTATATATGTCCTCTTTTCTAATTTACATGTTATCTTTTCTACAATTATGGTTGGGCCTCCCAAGGGGAGAAAATTTCCTCGATGATGTGAAGTCCTATGAATTCTACCCATGTTTGCAGTTGGAAAATAGTTATGAAAAATATATAAGAGTTAATGATGCATTTACAATGAGAATTTTTAGGGAGCTCCAGGGATGTCCAAAGAGGAGATTCAGTTCAGAAGCAATGGTGGCTATCAGTCAATTTGGGAGCTTTTTCATCCAATTCTCATCTTTTTCATATTTGTGTCTTGTAGTTTTTGATGGGTTCCCCTTGAAGCTGCCAAGGTATCCAAGTGATATGATTATGCTGATTGAAATCATGATGTAAGAAATCCAAATAAATGTGCTAAGTGAGAGTCTAAAGAAGAAAGGTTATGAGTTCCCAATGAAGGTAGGAGCTTTCAGCTACGAGTCATATTCTAATGCTAAGAATATACTAAAAGTATTTGAAATAAAGTATCAATTGGAGATATACAAGGTCTTAAGACCTATGTTTGATCCAAATGGATATGTAAGAGATGTTCTCTAGATTGGTAGTGTGATCAAACATGTCACCACCATTGAAGACTATTGGGCCGATTGTAGAGATGAGTTTGAAATCCTTGATCATGTTTTCACCAAGCTCATAGTATATCAAGTAAGAATGTATAAAATCCACCTTGATTTTGAAGGAATTGAAGATGATGGGTAGAATATGTGTTGTAATATATATTTAAAAAGTTTAAGAAATGTTCCTATCAGTTCAAAGCCCTATCAAGATGTTGGAGATGATCTAGATGCTATTATCGCTCAAATTATTAAAAGGATTGGGAAGTGGGTCAAGTGGACTATAGCAAGAAGAAGCCAAAGTAAAAGCACTCCCACCCAAGCTCCTTTAGCATCTGCCCCTACTTCCTCACAAGCTGACACATCAGGTGTGACCCCAACCATAACTCAAGGACCAACTCAACCGATGGGTAGAGGTGACCAACCTCTAGATAAGAATATTCCTTTGACCAAGACTTGTCAACATGGCTCCTCTCTAGTCATTAGTTCCTAACCATAAGATAAGAATAAATTAGAAGAGCTAAAGGATAGTGCTACTACTCTGGTTCCTTTACCTACTAGTAGTTTGGTCCCATCTACAAGCCCTGCACTCCTCCTTCCAAGCAGTCTTCATGTGCAAGTAGTGGACTTAGGTGATGGAGGAAGTAGTGATGGTGAGTCTACTGAGTTAGATGAAGCAACCAAGAAGACTACAAAGATAGAGAAAGGCCAAGAATCCTCAATGCTCATCTCTTAAGCTCAAAAGAACCCTTTCTCTTTGACCATGAAAATAATTACTCCAGTCAAAAGGAAAATGTTCAACATAGATTCTCTTGGGATGGCCTCAAAGGTGATATGCAAAGATTCATTGTTAGAAGACACTTTAGATAAGAAGAGAAAGAGGAAAGATGAAGGTGCTCTTAGCAAGGATACCTTATCCCTTCCTATTCATTTTGGATCCATATTGACCAAGGTGAAGAAATAGAAGACCTTGTCTATACTCGAGCAAGATCCTAAAATAGGGCATTTAACAATGGAGATAGCCAAACCTAATAAAGAAGAAAGGATTGAGGATATGACTACTAATGATTTCAATATGCATTCAATAGATCTTAGAGAAGCCAAAAAGGATACCAAATTTGGCTTATGGAAGTCCACGAATGAGGTAATCTAAAGACAACTAGAAATTCTTAAGTTTTCAAAGGTTCGGATGAAAGTAGAGATACAAGAATTGAATGGGTATATTAGACAAATGATTACTCTATTAGCGAGCATATTTGAATGCCCATGACTAGAAACCCCACTACTACAAATGTCTAGGCACTTATATCTCAACTCCAAGAAGATAATAATTTTGGGAAAATCAGCAAAGATCGGAGTGTGAAGATCAAGGTAGAAGGACTCTCTATTATAAATTAGATTGGCAATGCTATTTTAAGATTGGAAACAAAGATAGATAATATATCATCAAATAGGGCTACCTTGGCTGCAAAAAAGGTCAAGAGTGATAATTGTGTCTTTTTTTAAAAAATGATCATCCATATAAAAGCAAAGGAGACCATTGACGTGAAGATTTTACCCAAAGGAGATGAGGCCCTAGTTTAGTGGTTCCAGAGTATGTAGTTTAAATCTGAAATGATTATGGCAATGGAAGAAGGACTTAAAGAAACTCAAGAAAAAGTGAAGAAAGAGTAGGATAGTGACTATGAAATGCTAAAAGTATTGCATATTGATTCACAGTTTAGCGGATAAGGGAAGGAAATAATTGGGGGTAACTGTCTTGCGGGCAAACTTCACAAACTTCATAGATGAGCTAATAGGAATAACTTCTAGTCATTAGGGTAGAATCTTTGAGCTTTAGAAGCTTGGTGGATGTATACATGTTGCTATGGAAGAACTTCAAGATCTGTTGGGCACCATCAATTATTTGGCTTGGGAGCATTCTACATGGCTCTCAAGGTATACAAATGTGCATGTCCACAAACATGAAGAGTTGATTCCGATCATTTTTGCCACCAAAGCCTATAGGGAAAATGAAGAAAAAGGGAAGGCAAAGTGATTCATATTCTACCTTTTCCATTTTTGTTTTGTAATCATTGTAATAGACAAACTAGCTCTTTGCCATTTGTCAATTTTGAGAAGATGAACTGGTTAAACTTCCATTGTAGCGATCATCTCAAAATCTTATATGTATGTTAAGGAAAGATTAATAAAAGGTTAGCAATTTTTTTGTGTTAAATACTTGATGTTGTGGAGTCAATTGAATGGTATTTCTGTATCAATCATTTTCTATTCCATTTGTAATAGTTGTTATTAGCTTGTTGCTTCTCCTTATCTTGGATTGAAACAAGGAATAAATAGAGTTTTATTACCCCTTTTTTAATACAGTGAGTTGAATATGATATGAATTGTCACTTAAAGCTCAAGGAGATCCTTTAGGTATTATCACTCAATATAACCTTTATTTGAACATTAGTTCCTAGATAGATCATTTATTTTTAGTGTGTGTTAACTATGAATACATAAGATGTATGAGTTCATTAGATTTAACCAACCCTCAAAATGTTACTTCTTGCCTAAGTTGAATTCCTTATAGAATTGGCTTAGTTTACCTCTCCTATTCTCTAGTTAAGAACATACCCTATTTAGATTTATGAATAAACAAAATTCATTGTAGATTTCATAATAGAGAGTTATACCTAACAATTTAAAGGAAAGTGAACCTTACTTTCCACACTATTGTAATTAGAATTTGTTCATGAATTAGGGCATTTGTGAGTCAGAGCTAGAAAGAAAAAATCTATTTACCAACATCCTTGTGGAGGAACTTGAGCTTGAGTTGTTTTCTTTCTTTCTTTAGAAGGTACTCTCTTCCTTTTATTTTCCTAATCAGCCCTAAAGTACTCAACCTCTCACTCCTATTGATATATTATTTTTGGCCTTACTTGGGATTGAGTAGAAATATTGTCATGATGACCTTTGAATCTTTTCCTTTGATCATCCTTATTGTAGCTTATAGGGGGATAACATGAGGAACCAGATCCATTCCTTTGTCAATTTGACTATGTGCCTAACCCAATGATTTATATCACTATTCTCATTCCTTCCTATTTCACCATTCATTATTGGTCAGTCATACATTTAATCCCTATTTTATAAAGGATTCATGATATCTTTGACATCCTTTTCCATGGCCTTAAGAGGAATCTTCATTTTTAGCACCTTTTCTATTAAGTACAGATTCATCCTACAAGAGTCCCTTATATGGACATTGTTGTCATCTATAGTGTTCATCCAATGATCTTCTAACACTTCTTTATGTACAAACTCTTTCCCTACTAGTTGGTGTACCATCCCAATGTTATCAAAGTATGGGAGAGGGGAGTTGTATTCTTCCAAGGGATATTAATCCCACTTAGATTTGAAGGTGGCAATATATTTCTTTTGCTTCACCTTGAAATGACCAATTGTGATGGGCCATACCCACATCTTCTTGTATTGTCTTCTCACTCTATCATATGTAGAAGTGAGTTGGTGAGAAATCTCCAACAATATGAGTCTATATGATGGATACCTTGGGAATTTCTTTGGGAACAGTAGAGTGCCAGCATCAATCTCTATGATCTTGGTTGCTGGGTCTACTAACATTATTTTAGGATAGTCACCTTTGATGAACCTAATGATTGTGAAGTTAAAACCATCATTTACTATTTTTTATTCCACACTTTTTAGTGGGGGATTTTTCTTTACCAATTATGGATATACCACATAGGGCTAAGCATTTTCATCCTACATCCTTTCCTTTTTGTAGAGGCCTAGGTAATTTTTGGTTTTAGTTGCCAATAAATAAACCATGTATGATGTCATATAGAAGTGTGGATTGGCTTCGATAGCTACTAATTTCTCATCCAAGTTTTCACTTAGGATTGTATCCCAATCAATGGGCATCCTTGTCATTTTGATGGTTTCAATAAAGTAGACCATCCATGTCTAAAGGAGACTTGCTACTAGGAGTCCCATAACTCTACTCAATAGCACAATTGTATATCCAATATTATCCTCCATATCTCCCCTTGTCATATCAACTTTTCCCACTCTATGGCCCATTAGTATTCTATCAATCAAGGAGGATTGAACTATTTCATGTGCTTCTTTTAGATTATCCATGTACCATCATTTTGCTCTATCATATGTTATTTATAGATATTGGTCTACCCTAGGAAGATGAAACACTTTCTCAATTTTTTGAGGTCAAAGGTCCAGGACTATTTGTCCTATAAGGCTCTTAATGACATTCTCTTTAGTCTCATAATGATCTGTGAGGTTCATTATCAATTCTAAGGATTGAACTAATGTTGGATGAGATGTTGCATTTATAAGGCTAATTGAATGAGTGTCAACACCATATCATATCTCTCTTTAGGTTTTACTATGGTGTTCACAACACACGCCCCATTCCTTACTAGGAATAGGGACCCCCTACTTTTTTCAACTCCCAAACTCATAATTTGGGAGTCAAGAGAAGAAGAGTTTTATTAGACCTTAGAATTTTAGAGTCAAATATTTGAAAAAAATCACAAAAAAAATCAAAAAATTGAAAAACAAAAAATTTGAAAATTTGAAAAACACAAAAGAAAAAAGAAAAAAGTATATTTAATTCCTTATACTTAAGATATATTGTAATATATGCAATGAATCTTTTGAGATAGGTTTTAGACCTCCCCGAGATAAGGTAAAGATTCTAGAAAATTTCAGGGCTTTAGAAATCCAGACTTAGCCAAATTTCAGAGCTTCAGGAATCCAGATTTAGTCAAATTTCCGAGCTTCAGGATTTCAAACTTAGCCAAATTTCAGGATTCACCTCCAGTTTTGTTTGAGTAGCTAGTGTGTCTTTACTATGCATTGTTAACTCTGTGGACTAATGTTTTCTTCTTTTGTAGGTAAAAATGGCATTCTCAACTTGTTGAGGTCATAACTTTGACTCGAGCTTCAGAATTTAGAACCATTTACACTGTTGGAAAGAAGAACTAAAGATCTAATTTCAATCCCTAAAACAGTGAGCCTTCGACTGTCCAGTTTTAGGGATCAACGAAGGTTCCAACTTGAAATTTTGAGCAAAAGACCTCCAAAAAGGAAGGATCGGATAGGTGGATAGAAGAAAAAGGTCAAAGATACAGAGGTTGGATACATAAAGAAAATTAGGTTCCTCATCTTATGCAACTATTGGGGACAAGATTCAACGCAGGTGCCTTGAGATTTTCGATTGAAGAAGTAGAGGGAGTGCAAGTTTATGAAAGTAATTGGCTATAAAGAGGGTGTAAATCATCAAAAAGGGGCATGGAGCATATATGAAAAGTGATCTAAAACCTCATTTGAGAAAAATCCAGAAATCATTTTCAAAATTGAGAACTTTGATTTTTTGGCGAATTGAGCTTCCAAGGTCTGTAGGTACGCAGGTCCACAGCTCTGCATTTTCATGTAGCTCCAAAATTTAGAGGTGCACTGATAGTTACCTACCAGTTCCAAAAATAGCACTTTCCATACATCGAGAGCACATTCTAATGGCAAGTTAACTTTGACACATGTCTAGTGAAGGGCCAGCTTCTATTTTTTGTGTCTCCATGCACTTCCACTTCGATTGATGGCTTCCTCCTACTTTCTCTCTCATGATTTCATTATTTTTGACATGTAAAGGGCTCATGCATCCAATTAATGAATAAAATATGGATGGAGTCCCTCTAAGCACTAGTTAGATTGTTAGTTTGTATATATATTTAGTTTGTTTTAATGTTTTAAAGCATTTTATTGCATCAAGATATCTCTCACTCTCAACACAAATTGAGGAGATGATTTCTTATAAATACCCCATTGTAAAATGTAAAAAGGGCCACCATTATTATGCAATAAAGTTATGCTTTTGGTGCTAGCATTTGGAGTGTAGTTATTCTTGCCTGAATGTGTCATTGTTTTGTGGATTTTATTCATGAGATTGTGATTGAGCCAAAGGTTTATTGCATTGTTTTTGGTTGTGCGATCTTTTATTTTTGGTGTTTGCTACAAATATATGAATTCTATTGACGTAATGAGCTTGAGAAGAGATCACCCGATTGTGTTTACATAGCTTTTTTTTTCTTGCATGAGCGCACTTTTCGTGGCCTTGCGATTTGATGAAGAGTGAAACATCATTTGATTTGTTAAAGATTCTCATCGACGATTGCATCAGTGGATTCTAGGAAGCGCTGCTCCTGTTTTCATTGGTTTCCTACCAATTTCTTCAAAGGTTTAACTCGCAACATGTTGTGTTCTGTAGCTTATGTCTATTTAGGAATTTCAATTTCAAGTTATTTGATCTCATGTTATTTGCTTTCAATTTCATTATTTTCTTTGCTAACCCCCCTGTTAGAATAGGACCTCATAGTAGCTGCATTGTTAGAATTGCATTCATTGAAAAAATAGAAAAAACCAAAAAAAAATTGTTCTTTTGGTGTGATATTTTGAGACAGCAAATAGATTTTACTTTGATTCTAAGACTAAAGAGTTTTTTTAGAACCAGCAAAGACCTCCTCATGAACATTCACATTTATCTTCTACTGAGAAAATTTTGGTATGTCGCAAGACAAACACTGAACCTTGGAGTGGATCCTTAAAAAGATTTTCTTTTCAAGAGAGGAATTACACTATGGATTCCTGCCATTGACCTCATGCAAAATGAACGCCCAATAGGTTTGTTGCAAATCATGAGGAATGCATTCCAATCATTATGTCCAAGTTTCATTATCTTTAATCTTAGTGTGTCCATCTTGGAACCTTAATTTCCTTGGTGCCCCTTGATATTAAAATGTGACTGGTTTCAGAGCCATATTTTTCACCATTAAAGAGGATGATGATTCCATCTTATCTATGCAAGGGAAATAAACATTAGTCAGAAGTTTAAAACTAGACCTAAAAAATATCATAATTGACTCCAAAATAGGTCAAAATTAGTCAAAATATGACAAAAAGTACTTCCCCCCCCCCCCCCCCCCAAAAAAAAAAAATCCCCTATTATGCACTTTAGTGCACCTAGTGCACCCTGATAGGTGAGTTTCTTTAGCCCTTATGTAGAATTTTATGCGTAGTTGCACACATGTGTAGATATGTGAGGTGTGCACGTGTCTACTATATAGTATAAGGTTTGGAGGGAGAACTCTTAAGTTTTTAGCCATTTATCCTTCTTTATAAGGAGCAGAGATGCACACATGCACACCTCATAGAGGTGTGGATTTGTGCACTTTCATGAAGCTTATGAGAGGTTTGTGCCTTTCTCTTTTTTAATTTTTTTTATTTTATGAGAGAAGGTGCACACATGCACACCTCTACAAGGTGTGCATGTGTGAACCTTCCTTAGGTCTTATGATTCCTTTGGTTTTGTGTCTTGTTTTTGTAAGTGTGGAGGTGCACATGTGCACACCTTCATGATGATGCATTGACCTTACCTTTTCCTTTGTATGAAAGAGGGAGAAAGAAGAGCTGGTTAGGGATTGCACACTTGGAGAGGGTCCAAAGGTATGGATAGGAAGTGTTGTGAAGAATGAGTGAGGATAAAGGAAGGAGTCTGGGGTCTTATATAGATCCTGGACCCAATGCATACCTCTATGGGTGTACACCCTTCGGAGCTTTGCACATGCGTGGGTGCACATGTGGGAATCTCCAAAAGGAGGTACAAGGCACACTTAAAGCACTAATAAGGTCAAAATCTCACTTTTTCTCCATTTTCAATTTTCCAAGCCTCTCCATTCTAGTATAGGGGTTTGACCTAGATCTTGGGGGGAGTCCAAAATGTATCGGGTTCTAGACTAGGAGACTAGTAGAGAAAAAATTCATTAGGGGGTCCTCATTTATAGGACAAATGGAGCATGCATTGTGAGACCATAACAATAATAGACCCAATAAAAGGGAAGAAATGACAAAGGCATTTCTTCATCACAAGCATTCTTTTGACATGTTTCAAATGAAAATTCCATTCCAAATACTTCAAGTAGTTTTCAAATTCCTTGATATTCAAAATTTCATAATCTTGAATCTTCAAGATCAATGTGTGTTTATTGTATTCATTTACTTCAATGTCTCAAGATACAATCTATCATGAGTATCTAGGAACTTGGAAAAAAAAATTAGCTCTACTAGTCCATTCATAAAAAATTCTTGTAAAATTTGTTTATCAATCATTAGCTAACTAGATGAGAGAATCCATCCTAAGGGCTCTTGATGAGTTATCATTTTTTTCTTTTGGATTTCTAGGTAATCTCTTTAGATTTTCTTCACAAAGCTTGCATGTTTCCATTTGATTCTTCCTAGAAGCTTTTTGTACATTGGGTGGATAGCAATTTTGGAGACCATATCCCCTTTTGTTGGATTACCTTTTAGGATCATCTAGAATCTTTATTTTAACACTATCTCTAATTCTTTTTCTTTCTTATGTACCCTGACCATAGTTAGATTGTATAGCCAAGGCATTGGTGTTATTTTCCATTTTTGTTCTTTAGTTTGATAACTCTTGTATTCCTCTTTTATTGAACTCTTGGAAAACTCACATGCCAAATAGTGATCTTAGGAGTTCCTTGAAAGACCCTTTGTCTAAACCAACAAGTTTGGATTATCCCTTGCTACTATCAACCTATATTCAAAAATCACCGAGATAGTTAATCTTTAAAGTTTGTAAAGTGTTGAGAGCTATTGATCTGCAATTCTGATTTTAAGACTAAAAATCCTTTACTACTACAAGCCATATATGCTTTTAGTTATTACAAGAAACAAAATCATCCAAATGATTTGACAAATTAATACTCTAAATTTGAAACAACCAGGAGTGATCTATGGGATGTGTCAAGAAAGAGTCTTGACTACACCTAACCCTCAAACTTACAAAACACAACTTTTAAAGAAAACACACAACTTGAAATAAATACACGACTGAAAGTAAACACTCTTGTAGAAAATTATTATTTTATTTTATTATTTTAGGCCTCAAAATAATGTTTTGGGAACTGGTCATTGATTGGAAATGGCACCAATTCCCCTTGTAAAGAACTTATCCTAAAAGCATTTTCTCCCAAAATTTTTGCAATTTGATAAGGGCCAATCCACAAGCATTGAAACTTAGTGTGACTACCCAAATTTTATTTTCCTTAATGCCATAGGATAACAAGTTTGGATATTCTAAAAGATTTGATTGTTGCTCACTTATTGAACCATCATTTGATGATAGCTTGTTGTTACACCATATGTTCTAAATTTTTTGTTCATTTCTCATCCATTTCTAAGAGATCCATTAATTTGATTTAGATATCATTCGTATCTTTAGCATACCCTCTCATGAATTTCAATAAGGGAATCTTGAGATTGAGTGGGAATACTAGTTCTTTTCCATAGATGAGTAGGTATGGAGATATTCCCAAAACATTTTTAATCCTAACTTTGTCTATCAATAATGCATACTTTAGGTGAGTATGTCAATCCTTTGGGTTCTCCTTTAGTAATCACTTTATCACCATGATCAAGTTCTTATTGGTGGACTTAGTCACACCATTCCCTTGGGGATAGTAATTATATGAGAACTTTATTATAACCTAATTATCTAATTCCCATTGAGTAAGGAAGATAGACGCAAAAGATGACCAATTGACACATGCAAGGAAGAATGGAATTCCAAACCTTGTGACAATGTGTTCTTCCAAAAAATTAGTAACCACTTTTTCTATGCAATTTCAAAAAATCTTAGCTTCTATCCAGCATGTACAATAGTCTATAGTTGTGAGAATGAACATATGCCTTGTAGATGATGGTGGGTTTACTGATCCAACAAAGTCTACTAGGGTACACCTCAAATACTAGTTGTAGTGGCATAGCTTGATGTCTCTCTATTGGCACTTGTCTGACAAATGTGGCAAGAATATACATGTTCAAATGTATCCTTGAAGATGGTAGACCAAAAGTAACCTAATCTCAAAATCATGTGAGTTTTAGCCTCTGTTGATCTGTGTCTAATGCCATACTTATCATGATATTGCTCCAATACCTCCTTCACTTCTTTGCATCCCAAACAATTCAAATAAATTCCCTCATAGTTTCTTTTATAAAATTTCCTATCTGAAGCATATAGGATTCACATTTCATCTTGAGTCCTCTATGTTTGGAACTATTCATCCTATTAGGGTATTGATTCTGCAAAAGATAGTAGACAATATTGTGATACCACACATCTATAATTACTCCTTGATCAATATCCACTTGAGATAACATGACCTTTTTCCCATCATTAGTACTAATTTGATCATCAAATCTAATTTTATTGTTATTATCAATCTTATTATCATCTATCATCTTAGTTATTCCTTTTCCTCTCATTAGCTTCATTGGTTTTATTTCCAAATCAAACTCTTGTAATATAGCCATCTATTTTCCTTGCCTTTTAGCTCGTTCATTCTACATCGGCAATGATTTGACTGTGGGATTTGGCATAATAGCGTATACCTTACTCCTAAGTATGTAATGGAAAAAATTTTTGACTTCCCTTATTAGGGTGAAAGATTGTTTGTGAAGATTCTAATAGTTCAATTCATCATTCTTTAGTGGATAATTCGTGAAAGCAATAGGTCACTCATCTTCTTCATCTTTTTTTTCGAGTGAGAATCTTGGTATGTGAATGTTCTAAAGAAAATGAATAGATTTTGAAAGGTAACTCATAATTAGGACTTACGAGTATTAGAACCATTGAGATGGCTATTTTAATGTCTTTAAAATATTTCTTTATTTTGGGAACCCATTCAGTTTTTTCTCCCTTTTTCAGCAAGTCATTGAGAGGGCATACTATCTCAGCAAATCCACTAATGAACTTAAAAACAAAGTTAATCTTCCTAAAGAAATATTTGAGCTCTTTGTGACTATGAGGTGGTGACAACTTTAGAATAGCTGTTACTCTTTCAAGATCAATGGATATCCCTACTTCATAAATAACATGCCCCAAAATCTTTCCTTTGATAACCCTGAACAAACTCTTCTTAGGATTAAGAGATATGCCATATCTTTGATATCTATTAAGAACTTGTCTCAAATATGCAACATGATTACTCTGATCTTTTGAAAAGATAGTTAGGTCATCCATGTAGATAACTATACATTTATTAGTTATTCCTTTGAATGATTCATCCATGGCCTTTTGAAAGGCATCTCTTGCATTGATTAATTGAAAAGATATTCTTCTATATGCAAAAGTTCCCTATTTGTTTGTAAATGTAGTCTTTAACCTGTCTTCTTCATCAATCATCACTTGGTTGTATCTTGAATATCCATCTAGAAAATACATCATTTTAGACATGTTCACAATTTTCAATACTCCATTAAGCAACGAAAAAGGGAAGTTATCCTTTTGGGAAGCTAGGTTCAAATTGCTAAAATCCACACAAAGAAAGATTTCTCTAGTCTTTTTCCTTACTAGAACCAAGTTAGAAACCCATGTAGTACGTTAGCTTGGGAAGATAATTTTAGCATCAAGTAACTTTTGGACTTCTTTCATTATCAAAGGCTCAATAATGGGAATTGTTGGTCTTTGTCTTTGATAAAAGGGTTTTGCATCAGGCTTCAACAAAATATCATGAGTGATGATTTTAGGATCATATGTCTTGAGTTCTTCATAACTCCACACTATGAAATCTTTGTATTCTATAAGTAATTGAAGCATACTTTATTATTCTTAAGGGTTACATGTCTTTCCAATTTTACCATCTTAATATCTTCTTCCATACCCAAATAATATGAATCACATTCTTCAATCCCCTTATCTTCAACAGTTCTTTTACTACGTGTTGATTCATCTCAATTGAAGATACATTCCAACTCTACCATCCCCTTAGGAATATTATTTGTATTCAAATTTATGATCCTATCTTCATCCTCTAGCTCATCATCTTTAGGTTTATCATCAGGAGTATCATCAATCTCTTGTCCTTTGAAAAGGCCATTGCACATAATGAATCGAAAATATGGTGGTCATCTTGAAAATTTTGGAAGTTCATAATATTGTCTAGGATAGATAGAGTAGCAACAAATTCAATGAAAAACCTCTTTATTTTTTCTCTTTCAATGGGTAGAAATGCACTTGTTGAAATGGTGAGGGCATCAAATACCATGTTCTTCTTCCTCAAAATTGAACTTATGTTAAAGGCCTCAAAATATTTGAATAATTACCAAACTCTTTTATGGTACACAAGTAATCTCCTATCATTACAAAAATAAATTGATTTCACATGTCTAAAGGAAAAATAAGGGTCTCCATCAATTATGAGAGCTTTGATATCTTTCTCTAATGTGAAGATAAGTCTTTGAATCAAAACTTCATACTCTACAACATTGTTAGAACATCTAAATTGTAAGCGATATGCTACATAAAAGACCTACCTTTGGGATTAGTTAGTTTAATACCTACACTAGCTCCTAATTTGCATTTAAAACCATTAAACCTAAGGGTCCAAATTGGTTGTTCTTTGGGAATTTTGGACTTGTGTTTATTTTGTTGGAAATGATTGAAAAGATCATGAGGAAAATTGTTGGAATGATCATATGGAACTGATAAAGAATGTTCTCAATCATTGTTCTGTCACTAATGTCAAACTTGCTACTTGCAGGAATGACAATTGCTTTAGTGATCCAAATACTATCAAGTGGTTGATTAACAAGGAGGAGGCAATCAATAAGATGTAACTAGAACACCTAGAGAAAGGTTGAAGTTATAATGAAGTACAAGGATTAGCTAAGTCATTGATGAAATAGTGCATTGATGACATACTCTAAGACATAGAGAATGGACACACTGAAACATATCAAAGATGTAAGGTTTTAGCTAAGACATCTCTAAAGCCTAACTAAAGTTCATTAGAGAGAGGCAGCTGAGCAAGCTAGTAGGTGCCAAATAGATTCCTAGTTGAAGCCGAGCAAGTTCAACTTCAGATGCTAAGTAAACTTCAAGTGCCAAGTGAACTTCAGATGCCGAGTGAACTTTAGAATGCTGAGTAAAATCAAGTGCCGAGCAGATACAAGTGTTGAGTGAACTTCAAGTGCCGAGTGAACTTCAAGTGCCAAGTGGACTTCAGATGCTGAGTGAACTTCAAAATGCCAAGTAAAATCAAGTGCCGAGCAGAAATAGATATTGAGCATCAAAAAACTAATTGTGTCGAGTAACACAGAGATGTCGAGCATCAGTAAATCAATAATGCTAAGTTGCTACATTATTTTTAAAATCAAAGATTCACCAGATCTAAGCTAACAATGTTCTTATCTAGAAATTTGTGAATTAAATGGGAGATAAGAATGATGAGCTGGTGGCACAAAACACCATGTAGAACATTTTTGAGATTACAACTGGAGTCTAGACGAAGTTTCTAGATAAGAGCAAGATATAGGGTAGATACATTGTATCTTACCTATTCCATTTGAAACCCTAAAATTGGAGAGGAAGAATTGACTGGAAAAGGCAAACCAGATTTCTATTTAAGAAGTCATAAGGTCATGAAACAAAGAGAGGAGAAGGTGGTCGAGCATAAAAGCATGAAGTGTTGAAGAAGGTTCTAAAGAGAAGAAAGCACAAAAAATTTGTTTGAATAGATGACCACAAGGATGATTGCATTGGCATGATGAGTAAGAAGACTCAAGGAGATGAAGCTTGAGAGGAAGACAAGCTGTTAGAGCTGAAGTGATTAAAGCCAAGAAAAAGGATAAAACTGAAGAGTGATCTGAAATCTGCAAAGTATGTTGTAAGTTGTATCAGATCAACAATTCATTATTGTTACTCTCTAGAAATTGTAACAATTAGATTAAATCCTATGGACTTAGGTTGGTTTAATATCCATGAGGTAAATCCTTTAACAGGGTGACATTCCAAGTGAATGTTTTAAAGTCCTTTGATCAGGCCCATTCCTAATAGTTTGGTGAAATCTTCTAACAAGGTCACATTTAACAGTGTTGTGTAAGCCTTTAACAGGGAAGGCTTTTAATAGGGCATCACTTTAGAAGAGTGAGAATCAAGTAGCATGTTACTGGTGGTTTTTCCCAAATTGGGTTTCCACATAAATCATTGTGTCATGTGTTAATCTTGCATGTTTTATTGTTGCATGTTGATTTGTTGTAACTTGCTAAGATGGTTGATTTAAGTTTGAATGGATGAAAAGTTTATGGATTCATTATAAGTTGTAAAAAAGTATTATTAGGGCATTTGGACCTTGAATAACTGATTCACCCACCCCCTCTCAGTTATTCTAAAGAATTCTAACAATTGGTATCAAAGCTAAACTAATGTTTCAGTTTAAAGGGACTATATGCAGGAAAGATCAAAATGTCTAAGAGAGAAGCCCCCAAGCTCAACAAAGACAACTTTATTGCATGGAAAAGTTTTATGAAGCTACATCTTGGATCCATAGGAGATTATGCCCAAAATTCAATTGTTACTGAACATGTTGATCCAACTGGCACTCTTACTACAGAAGATATGAAAAATAAACAAGAACACAATTAGACAATGTTAGAAATTGCCTCTGCACTCAAGTATGCTGAATTTGATGATATCAAAGGATGTGACACTACATTCAAAATGTGGAAAGCCCTATCAGACATCTATGGAGGAGATTAGAATGTCCAAAGAGCAAAAAGAGAAAGCCTCAGAGGAAAGTTTGATGATATGAAAATGGAGGAAAATGAGAATGCTTCTCAGTATGGTGCAAGAATAAAGGAAGTGGTAAGTGCAATAAGATGTTTGAGTGGTAAATTGGATGAAGATATTGTTAATAGTAAGTTCTTAAGAACCTTGCTCCCTATCTATGCTATTAGAGTATCTGCAATACAAGAACTAAGATGTGTACCAGGAAACAATCTAAGTTTTGAAGGTATAGTGGGTAGACTCACTGCATTTGAGTTATCTAACTTTGACAACTACAAACCTGAGAATGTTGAATCTACTTTCAAAGCCAAGCTATCACTGAAAGATGTTGAACAAGTAAAATAAAAAAAGGGAAGAAAGATGAAAATATGTATCCAGCGACAGTAGCACTGATGAGGAAGATGTGGAACAATTGGAAGCTTTGCTAGCTAGAAGATTTTACAAAGGCAAAGGAAAATTCAATGGTAAGATGCCTATCATTTGTTTCAATTGTAATGAAGTAGGACATATTGATGCTAGATATACACAAAAAAAGGATTACAAGTAAGGCAACAAATACAAGTTTAGAAGAGATGATGAAAAGAGAGATTACAAAGACAAAGGCAAGAAGTGTTATATTTTGAAGAAAATTCTGATGATAATGATGATGAAGTTGTTTATGTAGCCATGAAGGACCAATTTGATGAAGAAGATCCTACAACACTAGTAACATGTATGAACAAGAATGACAGATGGATCATAGACAGTGGATGCTCACATCACATGATAGGAGACAAAAGTAAGTTTGTTAACTTTACTTAGTATGATGGAAATAGTGTTAGATTTGGTAATGATGCTCCATGTCAAATAAAAGGAAAAGGTTCCATTAAGCTCACAGAAAAAATTTCATGTGATAATGCATACTATGTTGAACGGTTAAAATACAATTTGCTAAGTGTCTCATAGTTAGGCAATATAGGATGCAAAGTAGAGTTTGGAAACAAAACTGCAAAAATCTATGATACTAATGATAAACTGATAGGAAAAGGAGATCAACCAAGAAGTAATCTGTTTTACCTTGATATGGATGATGTCTCTTGTTTTGTTGCAAAATTTGATGATGAATGGTTATGGCACAAGAGGCTATGTCATGTCAACTTTGACAACTGGTCAATATTAGTAAAATGAAGAAAGTCAGAGGTTTACAAAAATTGAAGAAGCCTGATAATACCATGTGCAAACAATTTCAGCTAGGAAAGATGACAAAGTCAAGTTTCAAAAGCAAAAACTATACATCTAAAGAAGTACTTAAGTATATCATACTGATTTATGTGGTCCAATGGAAGTACAAAGCTACAAAGGAGATAAATACATAATGTTGTTTGTTGATGACTATTCTAGGATGATGACTGTTATGTTCTTAAGACAAAAATTTGATGCCTTTCAAATGTTTAAGTGGTATATGGCTAGAGTTGAAAAGGAAATAGGAAAGAGCTTGAAATGTCTGAGATCAAACAGAGGTGGTGAATTCACATCAAAAGAATTTGAGATATTTTGTAATGACAAAGGAATCAAAAGATAAACGTCAACTCCCAAAACTCTTCCATAGAACGGAATTGCTAAAAGAAGAAATAGATCTATGATTGACTGTGCCAGAACATTAATGATGGAAAAGATTTTTGCTCTAAAATATTGGAGAGAAGCTGTAAGTGTAGCTGTTCATACACTGAACCAAGTACAAGTCAAGAAAGGTACAAATACAACACCTTTTGAATTATGGTATGGTCACTCACCCAATGTAAAACATTTCAAAGTGTTTGGTTGCAAGTGCTTTATCCTTAAAGATGCTAGAAATGGAAAATTTGATGCAAAAAGTGATGAAGGCATAGTTCTTGGTTGCTCCACTAGAAGTAAGGCATACAAGTGTTTGAATACTAACACTAACAAAATTGTGGAAAGTGCAAATGTAAACTTTGATGACCATATAGAAGTCCAAGCTGAAGAACCAAAGAGAATGAATGAATATAGAACCTTTGTGTATTCTCATGAAGGAATGACTGTTGATGAGGATGCTATCAATCAAATTGAAACTCAACAACAAATTTTAGCTTCAGCCGAGTCACAACCAGTGAATGTCGAGTTGCATTCAGAAGCTGAGTTGCAGAATGAAAGAAATGCACAATTTGATTCTGAAGTCAGTACACATGAAATAGATGAAGAACAACCTGACAACTTAGTACATAGTGACCCTAAATCAAAAAGATCAAACATGGAAACAAGGATAGAACCAAGATTATTCAAATATGTAAAAAGACATCACCCTGCTAAACAGATAATTGGTGACAAAGATGCAAGACCAATGACAAGGAACAGACTGAGACATGAATTATGTATGATTAGAAAATCTAAACCTAAAATAGTATATGGTGCATTACAAGATAATGATTGGTATAAAGCTATGGAAGAATAGATTGATCGAATAAAGAAGAACAAAACCTGGAGTTTAGTTCCCAGATCAGTTGACAAAAATGTGATTGGCACCAAGTGGGTATTCAGGAACAAGCTAGATGAGAATGGTGAGATTACTAGAAACAAAGCTAGACTAGTATGCAAGGGTTATGCTCAAGAAGAAGGACTAGACTATGGGGAAACATTCACCCCTGTTGCTAGAATGGAAGGAGTAAGAACTTTACTTGCATATGTTGCATATAAAGATTTCAAAGTTTATCAAATGGATGTAAAGTCTTCTTTTCTAAATGGTATAGTAGAAGAAGAAGTCTACATTGAACAACCAAAGGGATTTGTTGATGAAAACAACAGGGATATGATTTGTAAATTACATAAAGCACTCTATGGTCTGAAACAAGCACCCAGAGCATGGTATGAGAGACTTCATAAGTATCTAGTGCAAATAGGATTTGAAAGAACTGATGATAACAACAACATGTACATCAAATTAGAAGAAGCTAAGGATATTATTGTATCTGAAATCTTTGTGGATGACATAGTGTTTGGAGGAAAGGAAGTGCTTTGCAAAGGCTTTGCTGACAAAATGAAACATGAGTTTGAAATGTCTATGTTTGGAGAGATCAATTTTTTTGTTGGATTGCAAGTACATCAACTAAAATATGGTATATTTGTGACACAATCAAAGTATATCAAAGAAATACTCAAAATTTTTGGATTGGAGGAGTCCAAACCAGTTAGCACACCAATGGCGATAGGAAATAAGCTATCCAAAAATGATGAATCAGCTGAAGTCAATCAAACAATGTACAGATCCATGATTGGAAAACTATAATATGTTGTACATAGTAGACCAGACATAGCATTAGTAGTTGGAATAGTGGCTAGATTCTCTACTAATCCCAAAGAAAATCATCTCATAGCAGTAAAAAGAATAATGAGATATCTTAAAAGAACTAATAACTTTGGTCTATACTACAAAAAGAATGGAAAGTTTGAACTTAATGCATATACAGATGCAGATTGGGGAGGCAACATCGATGACAGAAAAAGAACAAGTGGAGGTGCATTATTTTTAGGTAAAAGGCTAGTTACTTGGACTAGCAAGAAACAAACATGCACATCCCAGTCCACTGCAGAATCAGAATATGTAGTAGTAGCAGGCAATTGTACAAACATTGTGTGGCTCACACATCTATTGAGAGGAATGAAAGAAGAGGTAACAAAACCTGTGATATTGTATTGTGATAATACAAGTGCTATAAACATATCCAAAAATCTAGTAATGCATGCAAAAACCAAGCATATTGCAATCAAGTATCATTATGTCAGAGAATTGGTAGAAGACAAACAAGTGAAGTTGGAATACATTCACATAAAGGAACAAACTGTAGATATCTTCACTAAACCATTGCCCAAGGATACTTATGAATATCTTAGAGGCAAATTGGGGGTAATACCCCTAACTCAAGTAGTTTAAAGCAACAAGGATGCTACCCTGATCAATAGGAACAAATCATTGAAATATCAGAAGAATGATGCAAAGGATGACAACAGGAGCAAAAACTCCAAATTAGTCACAAGCATGGTGACAGAAGGAGAAGACATCAAGAAGCCAAAGCTTATATTTTGCATAATGAAGATGGTACATCTTTGGCATTTATGTCAAAGAGGGAGAAATATACAAAAAATTGATCAATACAAAGCAAGAGCGAGATATATATGAAAGAGGGAGATATATGAGATTAGTAGTAAAGATGCAGCAGCCAAGAAAATTAGCAAACAACATATACAATCTTGGTGGTAACTAAGTTGATCAATTGATCAGTTTGGTTTTGCCATCAATGCCAAAGAGGGAGATTGTTAGAAATGATTGAAAAGATCATGAGGAAAATTGTTGGAATGATCATATGGAACTAATAAAGAATGTTCTAAATCATTGTTTTTTCATTGATGTCAAACTTGCTACTTGCAGGAATGATAATTTCTTTAGTGATCCAAATACTATCAAGTGGTTGATTGACAAAGAGGGGGAAATCAATAAGATGTAACTAGAACACCTAGAGAAAGGTTGAAGTTATAATGAAGTACAAGGATTAGCTAAGTCATTGATGAAATAGTGTATTGATGACATACTCTAAGACATAGAGAATGGCACACTGAAACATATCAAAGATGTAAGGTTTTAGCTAAGACATCTGTAAAGCCTAACTAAAGTTCATTAGAGAGAGGGAGTTGAGCAAGCTAGTAGGTGCCGAACAGATTCCTAGTTGAAGCCGAGCAAGTTCAACTTCAGATGCCAAGTGAACTTCAAGTGCCGAGTAAACTTCAAGTGCCGAGTGAACTTCAAGTGCCTAGTAAACTTCAAGTGCCGAGTGAACTTCAAGTGCCAAGTGAACTTCAGAATGCCAAGTAAAATCAAGTGTCGAGTAGATACAAGTGCCGAGCAGAAACAGATGTCGAGCATTAGAAAACCAATAGTGCTGAGTAACACAAAGATGTTGAGCATTAGTAAATCAATAATGCCAAGTTGTTGCATTATTTTTAAAATTGAAGATTTTCCAGATCTAAGCCGACAATGTTCTTATCTAGAAATCTATGAATTAAATGGAAGATAAGAATGATGAGCTGGTGGCACAGAACACCATGTAGAATGTTTTTGGAGATTACAACTAGAGTCTAGATGAAGTTTCTAGATAAGAGAAAGATATAGGCTAGATACATTATATCCTACCTAATCCATTTGAAACCCTAAAAGTGGAGAGGAAGAATTGAGCGGAAAAGGAAAACTAGATTTCAATTTAAGAAGTCATAAGGTCATGAAACAAAGAGAGGAGAAGGTGGTCAAGCATAAAAGCATGAAGTGCTGAAGAAGGTGCTAAAGAGAAGAAAGCACAGAAATTCTGTTTGAATAGATAGCCACAAGGATGATTGCATTGGCATGATGAGTAAGAAGACTCAAGGAGATGAAGCTTGAGAGGAAGACAAGTTGTCAGAGCTGAAGCGATTAAAGCCAAGCAAAAGGATAAAAACTGAAGAGTGATCTGAAATCTTCAAAGTATGTTGTAAGTTGTATTAGATCAACAATTCATTAATTTTACTCTCTAGCAATTGTAACAGTTAGTTTAAATCCAATGGACTTAGGTTGGTTTAATAGCCATGAGGTAAATCCTTTAATAGGGTGACATTCCAAGTGAATGTTCTAAAGTCCTTTGATCAGGCCCATTCCTAATAGTTTGGTGAAATCCTCTAACAAGGTCACATTTAACAATGTGTTGTAAGCCTTTAACAGGGCATCACTTTAGAAGAGTGAGAATCAAGTAGCATGTTACTAGTGGTTTTTCCCAAATTGGGTTTCCACGTAAATCATTGTGTCATGTGTTAATCTTGCATGTTTTATTGCTACATGTTGATTTTCTGTAACTTGCTAAGATGGTTGATTTAAGTTTGAATGGATGAAAAGTGTATGGAATCATTATAAGTTGTGAAAAAGTATTATTAGGGCATTTGGACCTTGAATAACTGATTCACCCCCCCCCCCCCCCCCCCCAACTCTCAATTATTCTAAAGAATTCTAACATATTCATTTGAATCTTTTCTTTCACTTGAACCTTGAAGGATTATTTCTTTAAGATCCATTGTAATATTTTACGTGGTGGACTTAGTGAGTTTCTATTGTTTACCTTTGATATTGGGGTTGTCCATTTTTTTTGTTGATCTTCAATCTCCCCAATCAATTATGTGATTTTGTCAAATTTTGGGTTAGGATGAACAACTACTTAGGTCTATCCTTGAGCTTTTACAAAATGTCTTCTCCTTAGTACCTTGATCATCCCTCGTGGAGGACAATATAAACCCCCACCATCTAAAGATGTATCACTATATGATGCATTAAAATATTATTTTTCCTCTTCAACTTTGTTCACAACTTTAGATATGTATATGGAACTTGAATTTTCCTCTTGTATCTCCCTTAGAGTTTGACCATTTTTTAATTGCATTATCTGAGTTAGTACCTAGGTGATTTCTTATTGGAAATGTGAACTCTTGAATTTTGAATGACTTACTTTGTGCCGCCTACAAAATCCTAGAAGAAGCAAAACATTTGGGTCTACTTCTTCACCTAAGCATTGAAAGTTTGCAACCATGTTGTCTATGAAGTGAGTCATGACCTCTTCTTTTGGGGTAGGGATTATGGATTCTTTATTCAATTTGTCTAGTCTCTTGGGTGAAGTTATGTCTAGGGCCATCACCTTGTACAAACCTAAATTGGCTTGACAAAATGCTACCTCATTTGGTGCATTGTATTATGTGATCATCATCTTCATTTTTAGCTCAACATCAATCTTCATTTTGATTATTTTGTCCTTCTAAGGTATCCATAATTGAGTAAAATTAATTGAGAACCATCCTTTTAAGCATTTTGTCCATTCTATACTTAGCAACAATCTATATGTTTCTAGAATCTCCACCACATGTATATCTATGATTTCCTAGATTTTTGGGTCTATAGTAAACTATATTTGAACATCTTTCAATACCCTAGTAACTTTTACTTTCATCTTATCAAGTTGAATCACTATTCAATTCATAGGTTTGATGCAGGAGCATCCTAGGTGTAAGAGCAATCTTGCATCACCCGAAAATATTTTCATCTCATTTTCTATTTTTAGTAATTTTTTCATATGAGCTTAGGATCTTCTCAATTTCTATAGAAAGGTTCATTTTAGATTTGTAAGCCTACCATAAAAAACTCATTGCTCTAGCTTAAGTATTGGAGAAGTTATTACAGATTTTTGGTGGACAAATTTGTAGTATTTGGCCCACTCTGTATGTATTGTTAGGGTCTGTCAGCCCTAGGTATTAAGTTTGAGCATCTATAACCTTTTCAAGTGGCATAAAATTTCTTATTTAAGAAAGGCCCAAATATTGTCTAGGATAGCTTTGGGTGAAAGTTCACATCTTGTCTTGCAAATTACTGTAATGAAGGTGCCCATTTGGGTTAGCATATTGTACTTGTGAATTCGGTAATTTCACATTTGTGGAACAAATAAGAAGTCCATATTTTGTTCTCATATTTACTATTGCTTCTTTGTTTCTTTTATGTGTTTATGGTATTAAGGGGGACACCCTTCATCAAGTGGTATCAGAGCTAGACTTCTTGAGTGTGTGGACAGATTGTCGACTATGAGGCAATTTGCACCAAGACCATGGTTTGGGTTGAGTGTGTAGATAGAGCACTAATTGTGAGGTAGTTTGTATTAGGGTTTTAGTGGAAGTGGAAAAATGCCTCCACAAAGAGAGTGTGATGGAAGAGTTGTAGGTATTACACCTAAGGGTTTCCAATCCCTCCAAAGACAAATGCAAGAATTGGAAGAAAAAATGCATAGAGGAGTAAATCTTCCCATAAGAGATGAAAATAACGATGAGGAAAAAGTAGAAGAAAATGTTAGAGTAGAGGCAGTTCCAAACCTAGAGGAAGAGAGGATTTTAGGGCCATCTCAAAGATTGGAAAAAGACCTAAGTTTTAAGTTCCCACATTTTTGGGAAATCTTAAGCCAGAGGAACTAATTGATTGGATCAATGAATTGGAGGAGTACTTTGAGTATGAAGATATTGAGGATCCTAATAGGGTGAAGTTTGCTAAGGAAAAACTAAAGGGATATGCAAAGATCTAGTGGTAGGAGGTTCAACTAGAGTGAAATAGAAAGGGAAAGGACAAAATTACCAGATGGGAATGGATGGTAGATAAACTAAAGTGACAATTCATTGCCATGGATTATGAGCTTGATCTATTGAAGAAAAATCAAGGGTTGAAGAAAGAAGGAAAATCTGTTCAAGAGTATACCAAAGAGTTCTACCGAGTTCTCATTAGAACTGGCCATGTAGAAGCTAATAAGGAGAAAGTGGCTTATTAACTTTATGGGTTAAGACCAAGAATTTAGGACAAGCTAAGTCTAGTTTGAATGAATAGTATTGAGGAGGCATACCAATTTTCCCTAAAAGTTGAGGAGAAACTAAGTAAGAATTTTGATAGCAAGAATAGTGGAAGAGGTTGCATTGGAAGATCTGGTAGATGATCTTATGGAGGCTATAATGATGATCAAAAGAGAAAGGATGAGACAAGAGTAGCAATCAAAAACAAAGAGAAAATGATTCCAATTGTTTCCATGATCAAAACAATAGATATTAGAGAGGAAGAGGCAGATAACAAGGATTTGGAAGAGGAGGTTTTTGTGGGAATGTTTTCACTATGGAGAAGAAGGGCATAGAGCATTTGAATGTACCGAGTGCCAAGGAAGGATAGATCAAAGAATAGAAGGCCAATCCAAATTTGCACCTGTTAATGAAGATGCTAGATCATCACATTGTGAAGATGTTGAAAGACGAGAAGTCCTAGTTAACTGAAGAGTCATACTGAGTGGTGAGAATAAACTTGATCAAAGGAGCTTATTTCACACAAGGTACAAATGTGAAGATAAGTGTTGTGATGTGATCATTGATGGTGGAAGTACTAACAATCTGGTGTTAGAAATGACGGTCACCATGTTGAAGCCAAAGAGACAGAAACATCCATGTCCATATTGTATTTCTTGGGTACAAGATGACTACAAGGTCATGGTTAATGAGTAGTGGTCCATGATGTTTAAAATTGGAAGCTACTAGGATGAGGTACTATGTGATATCATACCTATGGAAATATGTCATAAGTTGTTGGATAGGCCATGGTACTTTGATAGGCATGTTGTACATGATGGGTGAGCAAATACCTACACTCTAACCAAGGATGGAGTGAAACATAAGTTGAAACCCTTGAAGGATAAAGAAGAAAAGGTATGTAGTTCTGCCAAAATATGTTTGTTGGTGAAAAAGAGTTTCTGAAAGGTTTGAAGTGTTAGCATATGTGTTTTGCTATAATTCCAAAAAATAGTAAAGAACAAGTAGAGGAGGTACCTACAAAAGTTGTAGATATATTGGGAGAGTTTTTAGATAGTGTATTAGATAATATACCAAATGGATTACCCCTAGTGAGAAAGATTAGTCACCAAATGGATTTGGTTCTCGGAGCTAATTTTCCAAACACGATAGTGCATAGAATAACACTAATAAAAAGTGAAGAGTTGAACAAACAAGTTCATGAGTTGTTGCAAAAGAGGTTGTTTTGAGAAAGTCTAATGTCATGTTTTGTACTAGTTGTATTACCACCAAAGAAGAATGGAGAATGGAGGATGTGCATAGATTCTCATGCTATCAGCAAGATCACGATCAAGTACAAAGTTCCATTGCCAAGGATGGATGATGTTATGGTCTATTTGAGTGGATCTAAGTGTTTCACAAAGATAGATCTAAAGAGTGGGTACCATCAAATTTGTATTAGAGAAGGCATGTTAAATAGAAGATTACTTTTAAGACCAAAAAAGGATTGTACAACTGGTTAGTCATGCCTTTTGGGCTAACCAATGCACGGAGCACTTTCATATGGCTCATGAATAAGGTACTGAAGGAGTTTCTAGGTAAGTTTTTCATTGTTTACTTGGATGATATTTTGATCTTTAGCAAGACATTGGCAGAGCACTTGATCCATATTCACAAGGTGTTTGATAAGTTGAGGGAATAAATTTTTTTTATAAACCTGAAGAATTATAGTTTTGTAAAGAAGGAGTTGGTGTACCTAGGATTTGTAGTCTCAGCAAAAGGTCCAAAATGGACCTCGAGAAAGTGAAGGCTATCCTTGAATGGCCTACTCCAAGGAGTTCAATAGAGGTAAGATCTTTTCATGGACTAGCTAGTTTTTATAGAAAGTTCATAAGAGGTTTTAGCAGTATTTTTGGACCCCTGACTAAAACAATGAGAGGGGATAGGAAAGAATTCAAGTGGACTATACGAGCATATAAGAGTTTTAATTTGTTGAAATAGAAAGCTACTAAGATACCTATTTTAACACTTTTTTAATTTTAATAAGGACTATGATACTAGTGGTAATACAATATGAGTTTTTTTGAGCCAAGAAGGTAGACCTATTACTTATTTTAGTGAGAAATTGAATGATGTAAAAATAAAATACTATATTTATGATCAAAAATTTTATGCTATAGTTCAAGCATTGAAGAAGTGGAGACACTATTTTCTTCCTAAGGGGTTTTTTTTGTATACTAATCATCTAACTTTTTAATATTTGAATAGTCAAGGAAAATTGAACCAAAGGCATTTGAAGTAGGTTGAGTTTTTGCAAAGTTATACATTTGTTTTAAAAGAAAAGAGTGGAAAGTCTAACAGAGTTGCAAATGCTCTTAGTAGAAGAAAAATTTTGCTAACATAAATGTAGATAGAGGTGGTTGGATTCAAGGAACTTAGTACTTTGTATCCAAATGATCCTAATTTTGGTGAAGCATGGAAGGCTTGTACAAAACATATTACTCTTGATAGAACAAAGTGGTTGGATTTCATGATCCATGATAGTATGTTGTTTAAAGGAAGCTACATCTGTATTCCCAAAAATTCAATGAGAGAGAATTTCATCAAGGAGATGCATAGTGGAGGATTGGCTAGACATTTTGGCAGAGATAAGACCATTTATTTGGTTGCTAAGAATTATTACTAGCGATAGTTGTAGTAAGATGTGAAAAAGTTTGTACAGAGTTGCAGAGCATGTTAGATGGAAAAAGGAGTGAAGCAAAATATAGGGTTGTATTAGCCATTATCTATACTAGAGAAGCCATGGGAGGATGTCGGCATTGATTTTGTTCTTAAATTACCATTGACACAGCACGAGCATGATTCTATTTTTTTGGTGGTTGGCAAATTTTCAAAGATGGTACATTTGATTCCTTGCAAGAAGACTAGTAATGTTGTTCATGTAGCAAAATTGTTTTTCAAAGAAGTGGTGAGACTACATGGTCTACCAAAGAGTATTGTTTCAGATCGAGATACCAAATTTGTTGGGTATTTATGGTGTACATTGTGGAAGAAGTTGAAGATAGTTTTGAAGTTTAGTTCATCCCATTATCCACAAACTGATGGACAGAAAGAAGTTGTGAATCGTAGTTTGGGAAACTTGTTGAGATGTTTAGTTGGAGACAAGCCAAAAGGATGGGATATGATTTTACCAAAGGAAAAATTTGCATATAATAATTCTATCATCAAGAGTACTGGTAAATCACCATTCCATATTGTATATGGGAGTAGTCCCAGAAATGGTTTTGAATTGAGGTAGTTAGATAAAGGAGAGATAAGTAGTGTTGAAGCAAAAGAGTTTGTTGAACATTTGAGGAAAATCCATGAGGAGGTGTGAAAGCACATTATAAAGATGAATACATAGTACAAAGATAAGGAAGATGTGAAAAGGAGTTATAAGGAATTTTAGATTGGAGATGAAGTCATGGTTCATTTGAGAAAGGAGCATTTTCTAGTGGGTACATATAATAAATTGAAGATGAAAAAGTTTGGATCGTACGAGATAGTGAAAAGGCATGATTCTAGAAATACTTATGAAGTGGAGTTGCCTAATAAATTGAATATCTCACCAATGTTTAACATTTTAGATTTGACAGAGTATTATGAAGGAGGTGATGGAGATGAAGTCGTAGAAGCGTAATGGAGTGTTCTAGCATCTAGTTCAACTACAAAGGAGATTGAGGAGATATTGGATAGTTGTGTTGGTAAAAGTATAAGGAATAGAACTTATGAAGAATACCTAGTCAAATGGAAAGGGAGACTAGTAGAGGATTCATCATGGCTAGAAAAGGAGGAGGTTAACCATCTTTGTTTTCCTCTAAACACCTGAGACATGATGGGATCACTTCTCAAATTACCCCAGGTGTCTAATGCAAGATCATCCTAGGTGTAAGAGAAATCTTGCATCACCCAATAATATTTGCATTTTAGTCTTTTCTATTTTAATAAGGATTGGTAGAAAGGGTGGTTACTATTAATGGGAACTTTATATGTTTAGTAAGTTGGTCATATGAGCTCAGAATGTTCTTAGTTTCTATAGGAAGGTTCATTTTAGAGTTGTAAGCCTACCATTAAAATATCATTACTCCAGCTTAAGTATAGGAGAAGTTATTGTGGATTTTGTGTGGAAAAATTTACATAAAAATATTTAGGCTCATTAGTGGAGGCCATAGAGTGCCTAGATGAGGTCCAAAAACTTGATAGAAGGGTGCTTGGACAATTCTAAACCTATAGATCAAGAGCTAGCATTTCCAAAAAGTGGTTATAATACCCAATTAGAGCAATGGTTCGAGAGTTATGGCCTTCCAAAGTTGGGCTACTTGAAATATCTAAAATAAATGTCAAAAATGTATTTGGTTGACTCTATATGTATTGTTCGAGTTTTTTGGCCCTAGGCATAAAGTTTGAGCATCTAGAACCTTCCTAGGTGGCATAAAATTGCCTATTTAAGAAAGGCCCAAACATTGTCTAAGATAGCTCTACGTGAAAGTTCACAGCTTATCTTACAAATTACTATAATGAAAGTGGCCATATTAGTTAGCATGTTGTACTTGTGAATTTTGTAATTTTTCATTTGTGGTGCAAATAAGAAGTCCATATTTATTTCTCGCATTTGCAATTGTTTCTTTGTTTCTGTTATGTATTTGTGGTATTAAGGGGGACACTCTTCATCAAGGTTGAGGAGTAACTCCCAACCTTTGAGCTATCAAAAGTGGAATGAAATTACAAGAAGGTCCTAAATCAATGAGATAATTGTGCAGGTTTGTTCTAAATATTTTGATGTTGAGCAAGAATGGAGGCACTTCAACATTGTCTTTATACATGGTTAGCATAGTGTCAAAAGTGTTGACTTTTTTTTATATTGTCTTTTGAGGACCCACACTAGGTGTTACCTTTTTATGATCAAGATTACTTATCAGTGTTAGCTTAAAGAATAAATTTGACAACTGAGTGTCAATACACTTAACCAAGATAAAGAATAGGTTCCGAGTGCAATAGATGCCGAGTAATCTTCAGGTGCCGAGTAAAGTGTAGGTGCCGAGTAAAGTGTAAATGCCGAGTGAAGATCAGGTGCCAAGTAAAGTTTAGATGCCGAGTAACACAGTTTTGTGTAAGTGCCGAGTAACTCAGTAGAACAGCATGTGTCGAGCAACAGAAATATTTCAGGAGCCGACTAATCCAGGATATCAGCATAAGAGTTTGGAATCACACAAACTATGATGAAAACAGTCTTTACAGCCGACATAAGGAAATCTCGAAGGATTTAATGATCAGATCGAATCTTTTATATTTCCTATGTAATTTGCATGCAGCCAATAAGAAAAATGATAAAGTCATGCAACCAATCAGCAAAAGATAAGTATTAAGCAAAAATGAAAATTGAATATGGATCGTAGATCCAGACCTAACCCTAAATCCTCGAATGTCTTTATAAGGAAGAAGATATCTCATAGAGAAGACATGATAGAGAAGGAGATGATGAAGATGATGATATAGAGGAGAAGATATAGACTGGTTGATATACTATTTTCAGAAGAGAAAGATAGCAAATCACAAAGGGTCAAGATCAAACGAAGCAGAACAGAGCCAGCATTCAGCAATCAAGGATTGTAAACTATCAGGTTCATTTTACCTAATACTTTCTATCCATTGTATTAGCATGGAAATCCTATGGTGATAGGTTAGCTTAACAACTATTTCATTGATCCTAGAGATAGGTGATTAAATCCTTTAACAGGCTGACACTTCATGTTAAGTGTTTGTAAATCCTCTAACCAGGTCACTATTGACACAGTGTAGAGCCTTTAACAGGGCAGGCCTTTAACAGGGAAAACCATCAAAATTGGTTAAACAATATTGCTGCAGTAATTTTTGTGGGTATCATCCCCACCCCAATTTTACCTTCTTATTCCTGGAGGGTTTCTGGGTTACCAATTTCAGGTGTTATGTGTTATTGATGCATGTGTTAGTTTCATGTTTACTTAATGTATTTACATGCATGCAATTTATTTCCACGTAAAAGTTTTATAGGACAAATTTTAGTACTTCTGATTCACCTCCCCCCCCCCCCTTCATAAGTACTCTTTCCACATTTGAATATTCCAACAATTGGTATCAGAGTGTTACCAGGTTCTCATAAGGAAAAGTTTAACAGCTTGGAGGAAAAGATCTAGAGATGGAAGCTTTCAAACTTGGAAAGATCATTGAAAATCAGGTGATAGATGTGCAACTTGCTCTGCATAGCTTGGAGGAATTTAGAATCAATTTGAGAAACTCATTAAAAAAAAGGAAAGATTTGGCCATAGCTGAGAATGATATACACTACAAGGAAATTGATACCACCAACATATTTTCCAACGGAGATACCAAAGAGTTTGATGCAGCAATATCAGAACTGATGGAGAAAAACAAAATTCAAGCAGAAGAGATTAGATCTCTCAAGATGGAACATGAATCACAGGCCATAATGATATGTGAAATTACAGAACAAAAGAAAAGAGCAGTTCATGATAAGGTCATGATGGAAAATGACAAAAGGAATCTTGCAAATAGACTTGAAGAAAAATGTACTAAACTGACAAGGATCTCAAACATGCAGATGGATACACTTGCTCAAATGATGAACCTTCATCATGAACTCAATGTGAAGGACATTGAGATCTCTACTCTGAAGATGTAGAATGAACAAATGCATAATGAATTGACAGAGAAAAAGAGGTAGCAGAAAATCTCAACAAGTTAAGTGAAGCCATCAAGTATTTTGAACAGATGCTGAAAACTCCAAGATCTTCCCATGATACATCAGGACTTGGTTACAATAGCACTGAAGTTGGAGAATCATCAAAAAGTGCTGAACAAAGAAGTGGCAAAGGTAAGAATACTAAACCCACTTTTCATTATTGTAATAAGAAGGGACATACTGCTAATGTGTGTAGGAGCAGAAGATTCAATCAACCAAACACACCCAAGAGTAAGAGTTTCTGTCAAAAGTGCAACATGCAAGGACATATGACACAAGATTGCAGATCCAATTTCACAAGGACTCAGAGATTTGATGGACATTGTTATAATTGCAATAAGTATGGACATAGGGTATTTGAATGCAGATCAAAACCTATGTGGACATCAAATCAACCAGCAAAAATAGAAGGAAAAGAAAGTCATCATCATTGGGATTACAATACCAGGTACAGTTGTCATTATTGTCAAGAATATGGACATACACCACAGAACTGCATAAGAACACATTTCAGAGGGAACTACAAAAGATGGTTGAACCAAACCACATGTTTCAGTTGTCTGAAAACTGGTCATATCAGCAAAAATTGTCCTACAAGATCAAAGGCACCCAAGTCTGAAGAGAATAAAGGCAAAGAAAAGATTGATATTGAAAAGATAAGGGGGCAAATGAACAAGACTTGGAAAAAGAGAGATGAGTGCAATACATCAAGTGAAAGGATCACTTCACCCAATGGGTCAAGTGATCACACTTCATCAAACTAAGCATGAGAAGTGTATGGGACTGATATACAAATTTATATCAGACATCAGTCCCAAGACAAAGAAGCAATTCAAAGTATAAATCTAAATGAAACAAGATGTCAAGACAAAAACTAAATGTTGATGCCAAGCTACCTTTGGATATCGAGTCAAAACTCAAAATAGATGCCGAGCTCCCAACAACAACCGAGCTAATAATCGATGCCGAGTTGAAAAAAAAAAAAAAAAAAACCTCCAATGGAAGCCGAGTAGAAAGGAAATTTAGTAGATGCCGAGTTAGGTTGAAATTTCTTCAGAAGCTGAGTTGGCAGTTGAGCATTTAATACGATGAAATCAGGGTATATTATCGCGATTTCAATCAGTTTTTTGCATCGTGATCAAGAAGCAAAGCCAAATTGATACAAATGTAATCATCAATTACTCCTCATTTGGGATTACTTCATAAGGAGCAAACAAATGCAAAGACAATCCTCAGGAAAGACCCCAATATTTCTTCATTTGATGGACTTGTACACCTAGCAGTAGAGATTGCCATCCAGCATAAGACATTAGATGTTGTATTAGCAAATTGGGATGCAGCTCTGAAGATACTCCTTGAAGTAAATAGCACATTTTTGGCCAAATATGGCATTTCATTGTAAAGACCCTTGACATAAGTGTCAAAAAAGGGGGAGAATAAGTAATTAAAGAAAGAAGTTGAGTACAAGAATGAAATGATAAGTATAATAAAAGGGGGAGTAAGTATAATAAAAGGGGGCGATAGCAGAGATAGCCAATTTTGAAAAATTTTGAAATTTTGACAGGGAGATAGCAGAGATAAGAAAATTTTGGAATTTTGGGGGAGAAAGAAAATTTTGGGAAGAAAAGTTTGAATGAAGGATTAATTACTAAGTCACATGGGTTAAGTGTTTTTGCCACTCATGTCAAAGGGGGAGATTGTTAGCTTAAAGAATAAATTTGACAACTAAGTGTCAATACACTTAACCAAGATCAAGAATAGGTGCCGAGTGCAATAGATGCCGAGTAATCTTCAGGTGCCGAATAAAGTGTAGGTGCCAAGAAAAGTGTAAATGTCGAGTGAAGATCAGGTGTTGAGTAAAGTTTAGATGCCGAGTAACACAGTTTTGTGTAAGTTCCGAGTAACTCAGTAGAACAACATGTGCCGAGCAACAAAAATATTTCAGGAGCTGACTAATCTAGGATATCAGCATAAGAGTTTGGAATCGCACAAACTATGATGAAAACAGTCTTTACAGCCGACATAAGGAAATCTCGAAGGATTTAATGATCAGATCGAATCTTTTATATTTCCTATGTAATTTGCATGTAGCCAATAAGAAAAATGATAAAGGCATGCAACCAATCAGAAAAAGATAAGTATTAAGCGGAAATGAAGATTGAATATGGATTGTAGATCCAGACCTAACCCTAAATCCTCAAATGTCTTTATAAGGAAGACGATATCTCATAGAGAAGACATGATAGAGAAGGAGATGATGAAGATGATGATATAGAGGAGAAGATATAGAGTGGTTGATATACTATTTTCAGAAGCGAAAGATATCAGATCACAAAGGATCAAGATCAGACAAAGTAGAACAGAGCTAGCATTCAGCAATCAAGGATTGTAAACTATCAGGTTCATTTTACCTAATACTTTCTAGCCATTGTATTAGCATGGAAATCTTATGGTGATAGGTTAGCTTAACAGCTATTTCATTGATCCTAGAGATAGGTGATTAAATCCTTTAACAGGCTGACACTTCATGTTAAGTGTTTGTAAATCCTCTAACCAGGTCACTATTGACACAGTGTAGAGCCTTTAACAGGGCAGGCCTTTAACAGGGCAAACCCTCAGAATTGGTTAAACAATATTGCTGCAGTAATTTTTGTGGGTATCATTCCCACCCTAGTTTTACCTTCTTATTCCTGGAGGGTTTCTGGGTTACCAATTTCAGGTGTTATGTGTTATTGATGCATGTGTTAGTTTCATGTTTACTTAATGTATTTACATGCATGCAATTTATTTCCACATAAAAGTTTTATAGGACAATTTTTAGTACTTCTGATTCACCCCCCCCCCCCCCCCCTCTCATAAGTACTCTTTCCACATTTGAATATTCCAACAATGAGTGCTTCCCTTTTATTAGCACAATTTTGTAGCATGTCAAACAAGGATATATTGGCCTTTTTTCTTTATAAATCTTCCATTGCACTATACTTTTCATTTGACCAAGCATGATTCTTGAGGATTGTAGGCACATTTTCTTGGTTTTGATTTTATTATCCAACATAGGGTGCTCTAGTAGGTACTAGATTTTTATTAACCCTTAGATCTGGAGGTGTTGGTTGCAAAGTGGGAGGAATCCCATTAGTCATGGGTTCCTTCAATTCCTCAAATTATAAGTATTGTAATTATGATTTTGAAAAGAAAGCATCTCTTTTGGTTGAGGATCTGATTCTTGTCTAAATGGAAAAGTAAATTCTTCATTGACTTGTTCTTCCATCCCTAAATTTTATGGAGGATCATAATATTCCAATAGCATAGTATTGAAATACATAGGGTGCTCATTGTTATTGCCTTGTGAATTTTGGTTCAGTTCTTGATTGAAATGTGAATCACCATCATTGGATACATTGTGATTACTATCATATTGATTGATTTCTACCAAATGAGCATTTTTTTTGCTGTCTATTGGAATGCTTCCATTATTTGGATGGGTGTTCCATTCTCAATTCTATCTTTTCATACTGTTGTTTTGATCTTGAGGATTGAAATTGTTCCTTGTATTGTTATTTCTTACATCATTATTTTGTGATGAAATTCTTGTTGTAATTTTGACCAAAGTTTTTGTTGTAAGGGTCTACATTTGTTCTCTGATATGTATTGTTCTACCCTTGTGACAAACTCAAATGGGTTAATTCATTGGTAATCTAAGACACAGTCTTCTTCATTTGGCCAATCATAGATGTAACATTATTTTCTAATTCAGCGAGTGTGGTTTCCTTTTTCTCAAAGAAAGAAGCTTTTGGAGGTTCATATCCTGGATAATTTATGGCTAGAACTAGTACATTTGGTCCCTATTGTAGTGGAATTGGATTTATTGGAATGAATTGACTGAGCATCACTTGTACTCCAGTAGTATATGTTTGTACTATTATAGTAGCTTAAGTTGGGACCATCAATCCTCCTCCATTAGGAATGGCTTGTTTAGTAAAGGTAATTAATTTTGAGAAAACTTTTTCCAATGTTTTGATGTCTATAATAGGAAATCTTTTTAGGAAACACTAGTAAATTTTGGCCCACTTTTTGACAAAAAATTGGTCAAAATTTTGACCCATGTTGGTTGAATTTGTGACCAAGTTGTGTGTTTCAATTTTTGTCATCAAAATTTTGACAAACCCTCAAATTTGTCAAAATTTTGACCAAGTATTTGGTCAAAATAGGCTACATTTGGTGTGAGCATTATTGGTGGCCATTGATCAAAATTTCAACCAATCTTTGTTGAAAGTTCTGCTAAACAATGGTTAAACTATTGGTCTAATTTTTGACCAATCTTGGTTGAAATTGCCACCAAACAATGGTCCAACTATTGGTCAAAATTTTGATCAATATTATTCAAAATGGCCTATAAAGTGTGGTTAAAAGTTTGACCCATTTTGGTCTATCAACAACTAGGATGCCAAACCCATAACCAATGAATTGGTTGAAATTTGACCAATATTGGTTGAATTTTTGACCAATTGTAGTCTTTGATTGAACACCATGCCATACTCATGACCAAAGAATTGGTCAATTAACCAATTTTAGGTGGAAATTTTGACCAAGATTGGTCAAAATTTTGATCAAACTGATTTCTTTATAAAAAAATTTAGTGAGAGATAAATGTCCAAAGTAATCACCAACTTGGTCAGTGATTAGTTTGGATATTTATCTTCAGGTATTTGGTGGGTCTATAACCACCTTGAGATGATATTTCATTAACCTATATTGATAGAACTTCAAATGGCTATAGATGGATGAGGTTCTAATATTGTCTACATATACAAGTCCAAATGTGATTATACCTTGATCATTGTCTGGATATGGAGTTGGGGGTGGAGTTCTTAATCAAATATGTGTGAGGTTAGGAGTTTTTAATGAGGGAAGTATCTAATAAGACAACCTTCCTTCTAAAAATATAAACAAGCATTAGAATTGTTGACATATATTATTTGTTGAATGGACCCAAAACTAGGGCTTAAAATCTTGATGGAGTCAAGAAGTAGTTGGGTTAAATCCATTTCAATATATACTATGGGGTGAACTTTCAAGCTAGCCCATTTGTTAGAGTTAGTGCTACACCAAATTACTCCCTAGATGTGAAACAACATTATAAAGAAAGGGGTGAAATGTTGGTTTAAGTAGTGGTAAATATACCCGCATGAGATATTTAATTTACAAACTCCTTCTAGATGGAAATTGTCATGAGTCTTTGAAGATAACAAATTTGGCCACAAATCATATCTATATCATTGACTATAAGTAAATATTAAATCAACAAAAACATCATAAGATCTATATTTTGCTACTACTATCTAGTTATGTGCACAAAACTAGTACTCATAAGCTTAGTTAGTATCACTTAAGACATAATGAAGAAACTAAATATGCTCTATAAATGATATAACTACTAGCTCTACCACATTGACACATTCTTGTACTCATGGCCAAAGGTTCTATAGCTTCTACTTGTCTAACCACCCTTCTACTCTACTCCTAGTACTACTACTCTGCTCATATTCATATAGATAGAGACATTTTCATCAATTTGGATGATAATCATTAAAGTAGTCAATATCAAATTAAATATAGAAAAAGGTAACCACTATGGGACCTTTGGCTTTGTATATATGAAGTCCTTTTAACATCCATGCACATTTAATGCAAATTCTATTAAATAATTCCCTACTTTCAAGAGGCATGACATATGAAAATTGTATTTAATCATTCTGTACTTTCATGAAGCAAGACATAATAGTATTTTATGGTAAGATTTGTGGCTTTTGGAAATGAATGTTCTTGTTTCATCCAACCGTCTACAAGATTTCTATATTAATAAGGACTCTTTTATAAAGGAACCACCAGAGAAATTTCTTGGAAGCTCTCTCTTTATGGCTTCACCCCTAAATTGGTTCCTCACATTGTTAATAAAATTCAATCAACCCTTAAAAAATATCATTACAATATAAACATTAACTTCTAATTACATAGACTTAGTAACTACTAAATTACTAATCAATCGACCAATCACACCCATTTTATAAACTTTAGAAAAAACTAAGATCTCAAATTGGATAATAACTTTTGTAACACTTTTCATTTTACATTGTTTATGTGTGGGGTCTTCTCTCCATGTATCTTAATTTTAATCTAACTCTAGCTTTAATTTAATAGAATTTACCTACTCTCAAACTATTCCTTCTTTTAAATAGCTTATATTTTTAATATTCAAAGTTGGTATAACACTACTGTACCTGATCTCTATACACTGATTGATAAGATCCATTTTTTATAGTAATGTTTAAATAGCTCAAGTAGTATTTCCTCTTAGGTTAGTAATCACACATGAGTACAAATATGTATAATCATCATAATTTATTAGATAAGTCATGTCGCATCTATATTCATTGTTAACATTAAATCATAATAGGTTTTGAATGAGGGGGCATGATAGGTTAGCTCAAGAGTAGATGTTATACCACTTTTGCCCCTAAATGGCACACACATTGTGTTTAAACTTCCATCGAGGGATGCTTTACCTAGTAGGATGCTCATTTTTTCCCTCCATGTTCACATATCCTTATTCATCCTCTTATGACTATGATTTCTCTAATAATTAGCTAGTGTGGGGATAAAAAGGAAATTGCAATAATGTAGTAGGAAACCCTCCTATCTAAACCCACAAGAATACTATATACCCACTTCTATAATCCTTTGGCTCCTTGTTGCTTTCTTCTTAACTCTATTTTGCAAACTCGTCAATTCTAACATGTGTAGTTTCTATTATTTTATGAGTAGACAAGTTCAAAAACTTGTATGCTTTACTTTTGTAGGAGTATCCTAGAAACATTCCTTCATCACCTTTTACATCAAATTTGTCTTTTCTAGATTCTTTCAAGATATAACATTTGCTGCCAAATAATTTCAAGTAGCTTTCATTAGGTTTGTAGCCATACCATAGTTTGTAAGGAGTTTTTTTAGTCTTTCTTCAATTGTACTCTATTCAAGGTATGAGCTACAATGTTGATAGCTTCCTTCTAGTATTTGAGAGAAACATTCTTTTCAATCATCAAGGTTCTTGCACAATCCATGATAGATCTATTTCTTCTTTCAGCTATACCATTCTGTTGTGGTGTACCAGGGGCTAATACTTGTCTTTTAATTCCTCTTTCAATGCATAAATTATTGAATTCATTGGAGATGAATTCACCACCTTTGTTCGAACTTAAACATTTTAATCTCTTTCTAGTTTCTTTTTCTACTCTTGCCAGATACCGCTTAAATTTTTGAAGGGCTTCTAATTTTTCTTTTAGATACATTACAATCATCATTCTAGAATAGTCATCAACAAAAAGAATGAAAAACTTTTCTCCAATGTAACTCTCTATTCCAATAGGTCCACATAAGTCTGTATGAACAATTTCTAAGACTTCTTCTGATTGATGTTTTATGCTTTTGAAATGTCTTTCCCATCATACCAATTTGGAAATTCTTGCATAAACCCATATTAGGCCTTTTCAAACTAGGAATACCTCTTACTCTTTTATGTTTTCTTATCTTGACCAGATTATCAAAGTTTACATGACATAGTCTTTTTTTCCATAACCAACTTTCTACTACTTGAGCAATAAAATATGAACATTTATTGAGATCAAGATAAAATAGATTACCTTTTGTTCAATTGCTAGATCCAACTAGATTTCCTTTTCCATCTAGTAGTTTGGCCTGTCCATTCATGAATTCTACCTTGATATGTTATTCAACTATGCCACAATTAGTAGATTATGCTTTATTCCTTCAACTTAATAAGCATTGTCACATACAAGTTCTTTAGTCAATGAAATACATCCTTTTCCTTCTATATTACAAGGTTCATTGTTTCCAAATCTCACACTACCTCCATTATAATATTCCTTGTGCTCAAACTTTGTTTTTATCTCCAGTCATATGATGTGAACAACCACTGTCAATAATCCATATATCATTTTTCGTAACATGAGAGATAAATTCTATCTTATCTCCTTCATCATTAGATTCATCTTTTATAGCAATATGTACCATTTCATCTTCACTATTATTAGAATCTTTATCTATAAAATAAGATTTCTTACCTTTGTCCTTGTAGTTCTTGTAGTTCTTAGAATCCTTCTTGCCTTTGTGCTTATTTATTTTCTTTTCATCTTGTATTTCTTTGTTTGGACACCTTGCAGCAATGTGATCAACTTCTTCACAATAAAACTAGATTAAAGGAACCTTACCTTTGTACTTTCCTCTCCGTTTGGAATACTTTCTTGCAAGTAGGGCTTTAACAACTTCAAGATCACTATCTAAACTTTCTTCTGATTCATCTTCTTCACTTCTTGATTGACTAGACTTTGATTTCTTACCCTTTTCTTCGAGTGAGATTTTGGCTTTAAAAGAAAACTCAATAATGTTTGAACTAGGAACATTGTTATCAAAGTTATCTAACTCAAAAGCTATCAATCTTCCAACTAGAGCATCCAAAGATATTTTTTTATTTGGATCACATCTCATTTCTTGAATAGTAGATAGTCTAATTGCATAAATAGGAAGAAGAGTTCTTAAGTACCTTTCTTACAACTATTTTTTCTTCAATGTCTCCTCTAGATGCTTTGATTCCACTTATACTTGCTTTGATTATTTCCACATATTTTGCAATGTTCTCATCTTCTCTCATTTTGATCTGATCAAAATGATCTCTAAGACTTTCAGCCCAGCTCTTCTTACATTTTCATCTCCTTCATATATGTCTTTTATTTTGGTCCACATCTCATGAGTTGTTTTGCAGTCTTTAACTTCATCAAATTCATCATAATTAAGAGTAGATGCAATATTAATGTTAGTCTTTAACTAAGAGAATAGAATGTTGCTGCTTGCAAAGAATATTATAATCTTGTTTGATCTACTTGTCAAATCACTAATATCTAGTGAATTGATCTTCTCCTTATTTATTTATTGATTACTACTTCAAGTGCCTTAATATTACTCATTAAATATTGTTTAGTATAATTTAAATGTTGTTTCTTTACCTTTATACCAATCATGGCTCCAATTAGAATCACAGTTTATAATATATTGCCACACTTTAATTGTTATCGTTTGCATCATCATTATTCATTATTATACTTAGTTAATCATTGTCTTGTTTGTCTTATAATCTTAGGCTTCCTATAGAAAATCATTAATTCTTATAAGACAATTCACTTAGTTTTCAATATCTTCTCTATGGTGTGTTATGAAATTTTTTTTATTCAAGGCATATTAAAAATTTAGTTTTTTAATAGATTAATATTCTTTATTTTTAACTTTTTCTAGGTTTTCCAGTTATAAGCATAATTAGAAACAACTAGATACCCTGTGGATATGTGGTTTTCTCAAAGCCACTCCCAATCCCTATTCCATTTAGTATAGTAAAAAGATTGATCCTAGAAGGATCTAGTAACTTAGAATGGAGAGATGTATCCAAGGATTTCAAAGTTAAAATTGTGTAAAGAGTTGTTTTTAGCATTGTGGTTTCTAACAATTATTTCACCTTGTTCAATTATGATATATAAACAAGAGTAAGTTTATAGAAAGAAGGATTCTGAAGAAAATGGTTTTGACAATAGTTATTATATGTTACAATTTGATAAATGTTGATGTTGACTTTGTTATATTATTAACATGTCTCAACTTAGGTAGTGCATGTTATCGAGTTTTTGTGGGTAGTTAGACCTATGGTTGTGTCTCAAATAGTTTCTCTATTGTTGGCTTAAGGGAGTCAATGTATGATAGGTCCTCCCTATACTAGTAAGTACTATATTAACTCTTGAGCACTAATGACAAAATAAAAGCGTAATTCTCTATATTCTTTAGGTAATTGTTCCTCACTATGAACTGTGATTCCAATCATCTTCTATACTACAACTTGTGGTTTGATAGTGTAGATTTTATTGTTACATGCCTTAATAATTTTAGATCTACTATAAATGAGATCCACAAATTGCAATCACAGTAATTCAGACAAGAAAATAGTATAGTTTTCAATGTACTCTTATCTACCATGTTTAGTATTAAGGCCCAACAAATTAAACAAAATTAATTTTTGATTGCTCAAACATAATTTTAAAATAGAGGGAAGATAGAATATATGTTGGTCATTAATGTTAACATTAGAATGTATCAAAGAATAAAAACCTGGTAAATAAAGTGCATGTGAAAACCTCCGAAAACAACACAAAATAATTTAAAGCATACCATTGCTTTCATCTTCAAAGAAAGTGAGTATGAATTTCAACAGCAATTCAATGCAAATTCTAATTCATCCTCCCTCAAAATGAAGAGATGAGGGTCTCTTAAATAGACTTTCCCAGAATCCATCAACCGTTGAGATCGATTTCAATCAATGGTCAAGATTAAAGGTGAAGTTCAGTCATAAAGGAAGATTCCCAAATTAAAGGGAGTTAACTGATTTAATTTGAGTAGAATAAAGAGTTAACTGATTTAATTCCTTTTTTATCAATAGTGAACTGGAAATTTCCCTTTTTGAACTGAAGAGAGATTTTGGTGAGATAATTAATTTAATAAAATGAGATATACTCTCATAATTACCTTTTCTATTTAATTAAATAATCCTTTAATTAATTAGAGACACTTTTCTTATTTAATTAAATAACTTCATTTAATTAATTAGGAATGGCTTCCCATTTAATTAAATAACTTTGTTTAATTAATTAGAAGTAAGCACTCCATTTAATTAAATAATTTTGTTTAATTAATTAAAATAGGCATATTTATTAAATTTAATAAATTTAATTCCATAGTACATTAGCCTTAGGATATAATTTAATTTAATTAAAGTATAAATACTTAGTAATTAAATTAAATATTAATCAATAGGTTTAATGTGACTAATATGAGTAAATACTATAGGAATTAAATAAAGAGTATGGTGAATGTAGATTTAGATTTTCTGCATTTGACAATTAAGTCAAGCAGCGAGTAGCTGAATAAGAATTTGCCTAATGGAATTGGACTTTAGGATTGGTTAGAAATAAACTAGAATTGGTATCATGGCAATGAGCCAATTTTGGGGTATTACATTTTTCCCCTCTTTGAATGAATGTGCGACTAGCACATTCAATTAAAAGAAAATCAGAAAGCATGATGTGAAGATGAGATTGGTTTCAAAGTTGATGGCACGGAGACCAATTGATAAGCTTTTAAGGACTATCTCTAGAACAGAGCTTAATCCCAAGGAATCCAAGTAGAGCACCTAGATACCTAAGATTGGTAGCATTTAAAAGACTATCTCCAGAACAGAGCGTAATCTTTAAGGATCCAAATAGAATGTCTAGATACCTGAAATTGATAAGCATTTAAAAAGTTTCTTCAGAATGAAATTTAACCTTTAAGGATCCAGATAGAACACCTAGATACCCAAGAATAATAGCATTTAGAAGACTATCTTCAGAACATAGCGTAATCTTCAAGAATCTAGATAGAACACCTAGATACCTAAGATTGAAAGCATTTAGAAGATTATCCCCAGAATGGAGCTTAACCTTCAAGGATCCAGGTAGAACACCTAGATACCCAAGATTGATAAAAGATAACAAGGTCTAATCATGAGTCATAGAATCATCCACAGAACGAGGCTTGATCCTCAGGAGAAGGGGTTTAAACTATCCCAATACCTATCCATCGAACTCTGAGAAGAGTTGTTATAAGGTTGATCAATTGATGAAAAGATAAGATAGATGGAAAAGATGCCAGATAGAAGGGAAAATGATGCCCCGAGTGATGAGATACCCCAAGTGATGAGGACATGAGATGGGAACGAGATGCCCCAAGTAATAAGTATTCAATGATGTAATCATCCTGCCCCTTTCGGAGCGAAATCAAAAGATGACACACCAGAAATAGATGTGAAATAATATATCATAAGATATAGGAAAAATTTGAGATTTAGCAGAATATAGAAGAGACCAGAATGGTCGAAAGAAGATTCAAGGTTGATTTGAAATGATTGCAAAGATGCAAAGACCAAGTTTGACCAAATGTTGACCATATTTAGCCACAGTTGACTTGAGTTGACTATTTTCAAAATGAATTTTGAAAATATGGAGAATGTAAAGTTGAAAAGATTCCAAGAATCACAAAGTATTAGAAAGATTTGGGCTACACAAGCATTCGATCGCATCGGTCCCTAAAATTTTAAAATGCATTTTTTAGGCTCTTAGGTGTGTCAGATTTGAAATTTGATCCTGCAAATGGATCTAAAACGGTCCAATTAGCCAAGGGTGTGATTTTTGTGCAAATTTGAGCACTTTGAAAAATTTGGGTCAATAGCTATATAAGGGCTCGAGGGGTCATTTTCAATTCATTTGTGTTTTTTGTCTTTTATTGATTTGAGCTCTGAGAGAGACATGGCAGTCAACATAAGACATCATCGATATGAGCACTCCAGACATCACGGCTGCCCAGTAGACTACGAACCATTGATGAGTCAACGAGTCCCTTCCTTCATACTTTTATTTTCATGCATTTCAAGGTCATTTATTGCATGTTTTAGCATGTTTTAAGATTGTTAATTCGGTCTTCATGCGAGGCCTATCTCTTCTCGCGTGAAGATCTTCTTTCTTCGCGTGAAGATCTTCTTTCTTCGCACGAAGAAACAGGGTGCGTTGTTTCTTCGTGCATGGTCGAAGGATCTTTTCACGAGGTGCAATAGGTTTTGCGTGAAGATTTAGATTCTTTACGGAAGGCGATTTGTTTCTCACACGAGAATCTCTTTTCTCATGTGAATAGATCTTTTTTCGTGCAAGCAACTCTTTTTTTGCGCGATGGCGAGATTCTTTGCATAAAGAAAGAAAGATTTCACGTGAAACTAGAGAGCTTCGTGCGAGATTTCACAAATCTTGCGCAAAATTCTGTGATAGTTTTGTTTAAAATTTTGATTTTTGTTCTCAAAATTTGCTTTTTAATTGGTTTTGGTGCATCGTTTCGACTTGATACTAATCGTTTCTTTTGTTGTTTGTTGTTTGTGCGTGCAGGAGGTTTTTGGTGACGTTTCATTCAAATCACAGTATCTTCCATATGGAGAGTTATTGCGAAGTCTTGATGATGCAGATTGGGCTCACATTGCCCGATTGGGTTTGTCCTCTCTATGCCAAATTCAAGTCGTGATGATGAATCATAGCTTACTCATAGCTTTGGTGGAGCGTTTCTATTCAAAGACGAACACCTTCCACTTGTCGATGGGTCAGATGACCATCACTCCAGAGGACATCTATAGGATTCTGAGGATTTCTTTTCACGATGCCTAAGTCATCTATGACACAGTGCCCCAAGCAGGGACAAAGGCATTATCTGTTGTGTTCAGGAGAGAGTTATCGAGGGGCAGAGCCATCAGCTGGGATGAGTTGATGCATACCTATGGACCAACACACAAGTTGGCATCCGTGTTGGGTATATTTCTGAGCTACTTCTTATGTCTTGACAGAGGATAACATGGGTTGGAGTGTGAATGGGGTGCTATGCTTTGCAGGATGCTGGAGGCACCAAAGATCTTCAAGTGGGGTCAGTGCATGTTGGCCCACCTTTTCCATGAGATGCACAAGGTCATCTTTCATGAGAAGAAGACCATGGTAGCGGGGTATATGTTTTACAGATCTGGGCCTAGGAGCATCTTCCCATATGTCAGTCAATTTTTTAGGATGCCAGAGAGCCCATAGAGCCGTACATATGCAAATATCGAGGGCATATTACCCAAGCCAACCTGGGTAAGACTGAGCACTGGCAAACGCATCTTGATGACCTAGTGTCCATTGTATGGCGACCCTAGAGAGAGACAGAGGATTGGGATGATGCCCCCAGAGAGCTGCCATGGATGTTTAGTTCTCGACCTCTGGCGGATAGGACGACATCAATTATCGAGAGATTTGTTATTTTATGAGTGTGGTGACAGTATGGCTGTCCCCAAGATATTTCACATGAGTATTGTGCCTATGCTAGGGTGCAGAAGGATGTTGAGTGGGGATGGCCACCATGGATGGATCTAGGGCGATCCATGATAGATATCCACAGTCTAGCTGCAATTTAGTTGGACTACCTACCAGAGGTAGTAGATGCAAGGATGACACCTGCATATCAGGCATTTTTGATCGGCCATCCGTTCCCACACTTCACAGATCCACTAGGGATGGCAGGGTAGGTACAGAGATAGGTGCCCTAGTAGTAGCAGGCATAGCCACAGCTGCCAAGTCAGCTACAAATTCTGCCACAGGTCTAGCACCGGGTATAGTAGATGCCTATTCCCCCTGGTCAAATGGGATCAAACCCAGGTGCTAGTGGCAGTGGGACAGGACATAGCCAGTGAAGGAGGCAGAGGACAAAGGTGTAGGCCCCTGAGTAGGAGATACCATAGTAGCAGGCACCACCATAGTTGGAGGTACCACCATAGTGACAGGCACCAGAGATGCTCGATGAGGATATGCTAGATCAGCTGGCAGATGGGGTGTAGGACATGGTATAGCAGTACCGAGAGTGGCTTTGTGCGGCCTCCCGATAGTTGGGAGAGTTACAAATTGAAGTAGTAGTCTGGGATGCACAGCTCGTGGAGAGACAGCAAGAGATAGATCGATAGAGGGAGCGCACTGAGACTACAGAGTGGAGGTTGGAGCTGGTGCAGGATGAGATTTGCTTTCAGTCAGCTAGGGCTGCCTATTATTATGCTACATATACCAGTGCGATACTAGATGAGACATTACAGGTTCAACGCTTCTCTCAGTATGCGTGAGAGTCTAGGGGCGCATGACCTCCTATCAAGCCGGATATGCCACTACCAATTTTGCCACCTGCTGCCCCTGCTCCTCGTGGAGGCGAGGTTTTGGGACAGAGTTAGATGCTCTATGCCTGATTTTTTTGATCCTTGGCTATTATCGACTGGTGTGCTAGCACCACATGTATCATTTTTTATTGATTGCACTCGAGTAGCATCCATTTTTTGTACTGACCCATTCTTTTGATATATATACATATATGAGATCTCGAGTCGAGTATTCCTGTGTACATGTCATTGTCTATTTTGTTTTACTTTGATTCACATGAGATGTATGTTGTTCTTAGATAGAATGCATATGAATGAACTGACATCTCACATAGTGTTGCATGTTTTTGCTTAACACTCACAGGTTATTCCATTGAGGAGCGTGAATCAATGAACCAAACACTTGTATAGCTGTGGAGGAATCTGATGCATGTAGAGTATGAACAGAATGACCATCGAATTGCGTGCTTATGCAAATAAAGTATGTAATGCAAGACTATGTTAAATGCAACCCTAGTTCTAGTTACCAAGCCTCGATATTTAATCATCACCGGATATAAAATAGAGCTCATATGTTATACAATTCCCACTGACATTGCAATCATGGAAATATGAATATAACATACGTTATTGGTTTGTTAGGATTAAATGTAAGCATTCGAGGCACAAGAAGCTAGAATGACTAGAACATTTGTCCCTTTTAATGTAGCAAGTTAACATAAGCATCAGAGCATAAACGCTAGGATGACCTGAATGTTGCTTGCATGACAGGCACACCAAACACATAGGAGATCCCTTTTATGCTAAGTATTCAGTATTCATTCTATCCGCAATGACCCTTGCGTTCGTAACCTGAGACAAAAGTGCACTAGATATACTCGCAGTGACCCGTATGTTCACTTAGTAGGATGAGTATCAGTATTTACTGTAGCATGAAGATTTTACTCCAACAAACAAGGAGAAGAACCAACGTGATTGATGTATCTATATAAAAGGAGTCGAGGTACACACGGCCATCCAATACGAGATAGAGGCTCTTATAGTGGACACCCCTCTTATAGGAATATATCAACTTATTGGAACTAAACCACAAACAGAAAGCAAAGAAAAGATCATGCCCCCAGTCATTACTTCTCTAGTCAAAGATGACATCATCGAGTTTCTTGAAGGGATATGATAAAGAAAAACAAAGAAAATAAACAAAATGCTCATCATATCCAAAAAAGTATATTATTTTTTATTTCATTGTTTTGAGATTGATGCCAAGTGTCAGTGTCTAGAATACATTTGAAATAAATCTCTTCAATAGGGTGATGACAGTAGGTAGACACAGCCAGAACGATTGGTGACTGTCACGAAGAGATTCTATAAGGAGAATCTTGAAGAGAGTGTCAGTGGCGACAGTAGGTAGACTCAGTGAGGACCACTAGTGACTATCATGAAGGAGATTCTCTGAGGAGAATCTCAAAAATAGTGACACTAGTGATAGTAGGCAGACACAGTGAGAACCACTAGTGACTATCATGAAGGAGATTCTATGAGGAGAATCTCAAAAATAGTGACACTAGCGATAGTAGGCAGACACAGTGAAAACCATGGTGACTTTCACGAACGAGATTCTATGAAGAGAATCTCAAAAAGAGTGACACTAGCGACAGTAGGTAGACACAATGAGAACCACTGGTGACTGTCGCGAAGGAGATTCTATGAGGAGAATCTCGAAAAGAGTGACACTAAGGGGGAATGCCCCCAAGCTATGACAAGACTCAATCCATGGATACATGAGTAGAAAGTAGGAAAAGAAGGAAAGCAAAAGCATGAAAGTGACTATACAGAATAGCTAGAAGATGTGCTACAAGATGGAGCACTGGGAACAAGAGGTGCTTGTTTACTAGGTTTTCACTTGGCAGGATTTCCTTTTTTTGCTACCATGATGCTTGTTTCCAGGTTTTCATCAATGGCATTATTATTTTTTTTCAATTTTTTTGTATTTTTCTCTTTTTGATTTTTTTGTATTTTTGAGATTTTTCAATTTTTTAGATTTTTTTCAGGACATATAGATATGTACAGAGAGCTTACTGAGATTAAATCAATTGTAAAACCACTTCAGGTGGAAAGTGTTGATAGGCTCTTTAACCACTTTTCCTTCAGATGTGGAAAGCTAATAAGTGTTAGATCCATATACTGTAGTGATGATGTACAGACCTAGCCAGTTTGGTTTGAACTTTCCCTTTTGCACTCACTGTTGTTGATTCTTAGGGTTCTCTCTCAAGATGAGGCCACCCAGTTAGAAGTCACGTGGCTTGATTCTTTGATTGTAGCTTCATGCCATTCTTTGTTGATATGCTCGTAGATGATCAAATGCCACTTGTTGTCGTTCATCCAATAACACAAGCTCTTGAAGCTGAGCTATCCTGTAGTCATCATCAGTGATAAGGCCTTTCATGGAGATTCTCAAGGTAGGAATCTTGACCTCTATTGGAAGCACAACATTCGCCCCATACACCAACGCAAAAGGAGTCATGCCCGTTGGATTTCTAGTGCTTGTCCTATATGCCAATAGGGCTGGGTTGATCTAGAGATGCCAGTCTCTCCCTGACTTACTAACTATGCGATGAAGAATTTTGAGGATCGCCTTATTGGATGCATTAGCTTGGCCATTACCCTAGGGGTAATAAATGGAAGACCAATGTTGTGTGATCTTTAATTTCTTGCACAGTTCTTTGAGGTCTTTATTCTTGAACTGTCCTCCATTGTCAGTAATGATTGAGGATGATACACCATATCTATAGATGATGTAGTTTGTGATGAAAAGTGCTATAGTTTTTCCATTAGAAACTGTGAGAGGGACTACCTCTACCCATTTCGTGAAATAATCTGTAGCCGTGATAATGAACTTATGTCCATTGGAAGAGGTTGGATGAATTTGCCCCACCAAGTCGAAGGCCCATTGTTGAAATGGCCATGTTGTAGTAGAGGAAATCAGCTCTCTGGCTAGAACGTGAATGAGATTCTCATGTAGCTGACACTACTTGTAGGACCTAGCATACTTAATAGCTTCTTGCTCCATTTTAGGCTAGTAGTAACCAGCATGAAGGAGTTTGTGAGCTAGTGTCAGGCCATTGGAATGAGATCTGCAAATGCCTTTGTGAACATCAATTAGTGCATGTTTTGACTCGTCGGGTTCTAAACACCTAAGGAGTGTTCTGTCGAGACCTCTCCTATACAAATTGTCAGCAATAATGACATAATGTGAAGCATTACAGATTAGGTAACATTTCCCATTCTAGGTCAGACCTTCTAGAATGGTTTGATTATGAAGGTAGGAATAGATGTGATGATAGCAGGATGATTCTTGTCCTATAATAGAATAGATCATCTTGGAATCAGGTGTGTCATAGGCTGGGTAGTGTAATGCTTCCACCAAGAACTCATGTCGGAGATCATTTTCTAGCATTTGTAGCAAGGAGGCCAGAGTGGCCATGGCATCAGCTGCTTTATTATCTACGCGTGGAACTTGTTGGAAGATGATGTGTGCAAAATACTTTGTCAAGTCATCAACCATGTATTTTTAAGGAATTAGTTTCTCATCCTTTGTTTGATACACATCATTTACTTGGTTGATAACAAGCTAAGAGTCACCGAAGATGTCTAACTGATCTACTCTCCATTCAACTGCAAGTTTCATACCATTGATAAAAGCTTCATATTCAGCAATGTTATTTGTACAAGGAAACATAATCTTGTACGCTTTGGGCAATGAGTATCTCTGTGGTGTAATGAAGAGTAATCCAGCACCTGATCCTTGTTGTGTGAAGGACCCATCGAAGAACATAACCCATGTATGGTGAGTGAGTGTAAGAATTGACTCATCTGAGAAATCAATGTTCATTGGTAGAAGACTTTATATGGGTGCCTCGTCCAGCTAGTCTGCAATTGCATGTCCCTTTATAGCTTTGCATTCAGCATATTGGATGTCAAATTCACTTAGTATCATGACCCATTTAGCCAATCTTCCTGTTAGAGCTGCCTTACTGAGCAAGTACTTTAATGGATCTATTTTAGCCACAAGTCATGTCATGTGGGCAAGCATGTAGTGTCTCAACTTTTGAGAAGCAAAGACAACTGCCAAGCAAGCTTTCTCAATAATACTGTAATTTTTCTCATAAGAGACCAATGTTCGGCTCAAGCAATAAATAGCTCTTTCTTTGTTTTCATTGTCTTCCTGAGCCAATAGGATTCCCAAAGATGTTTTAGTGGCTGAAATGTATAAAAGGAAAGGCTTCCCATGCATAGGAGGCATCAGGATTGGTGGATTGACAAGATATTGTTTGATCTATGTTAAGCTTTGCTCACAATCTTGGCTCCAATTGAATTTCACACCCTTATGTAAGGTCTTTGTGAAGGGTTGTGATTTATCCACCAATTGTGAAATAAACCTACAAATAGATTGAAGCCTTCCCTGTAGTCCTCTCATCTGACTGATGTTCCAAGGTGGTGGCATGTCCCTTATTGCTTGTACTTTTTCTGGATCTACTTCAATTCCCTTTGCAAAAATAATATATCCCAACAATTTCCCCGATGTGACACCAAATGCACATTTCTTAAGATTGAGCCGAAGACTGAATTTTTCCATACGATCTAGGATGGGACCCAAATCTTGTAGATGAGTATTGCATTTAGCACTTTTGACCAAGGTATCATCAACGTAGTCCTCCATGGTTCTATGCATCATGTCATGGAAAATTGTAGTAATAGCCCGTTGATATGTAGCACCAGCATTCTTTAAACCAAATGGCATCACATTCTGACAAAAGGTTCCCCATGCACATGTGAAAGTCATTTTCTCCTGGTCTTCTGGCACAATTTTTATCTGATTGTATCTAGAAAAACCATCCATAAGTGAGTACATCTCATATCCAGCCGTCATGTCAATGATCATATCAATATTAGGGAGCGAAAAGTCATCTTTAGGACATGCCAAGTTAAGATCACGAAAGTTTGTACAAACTCTGATAGATTTATCATGCTTGGAAATAGGAACAATATTGGATATCCATTCAGCATAATCAATTGCATGGATGAAACCAGCCTTTAGAAGTTTCTCTAATTCGGCTTTGACGAGCAATGCAACGTGAGGGTGCATTTTTTAAAGCTTCTATTTAACTAGTTTGATGCCTGGTGCTATGGTCAAGTGATGCATTATAAGATCAGGATCCAATCCTGGCATGTTAGAATATGTCCAGCCAAAATTTATTTTCTTTTCCTTGAAAAAGGCAATGAATTGTTCCTTCTCTTCAGGTGACAGTGACTACGCCAGATGTATCACATGAGGATGTTCATCTGTGCCCAGGTTAATTGGCTGCATCAGCTCTATTAACACTGCTGATCTCTCCTAAAAGTGACTGGGAAGGACATCAAATATCTCATCTGCAGGCACCTTAGAGAGGTTTTCACCCTTGGATACATCTTTTTTTTTTACTTTTTTGGGATCCAACACTGCCACAATGTGGTTTTCACCATCAAACCTCTTGCATTTTTTCCTTTTAATTGTGTGACTGAGATATTTGATGTCAACCTTAGTCATGTTGATACTCTGCTCATTTGTTGAAGACATTACAGGTTCAATAGCATTTAGGTAACAAGTGAGAGCGTAGTCATTCTGGAATGTGGGGACTTCGTTAGATGCATTGGGGCTCTAGTCTATAAGCTCAAGATATGCAAGTGAGAGAGTAGTGGCTGGTTCAATTGCGTTCACAGTATAGTCATTAAGTGCACGGACCAGCAATTTGACACCTACGACAACTTCATCCACAAGTGTATTTAGATGCCTCGAAATACTAATGTCAAGAATTGATGACTCTAGGACACTAGTTGGATCAGACCCTCATAACCTATCCCTAGACATTTCACCCACTTCAATTCAATTTTCATAGACATGCACTTGGTCAATGTCTTTATCAATAGTTGCTTCTGAAAGATTGTCAAACTCATATTCATGAGAATCAGTGCTACATGGTGAGAGACTATAGAACTCCCCAACAATGATAGGGACATACTCTCCTTTAGCCTCTAGATTCTTACACAAATACTCAATACGGCATGACTGACTATATTCTCCTTTTTTTGAATGATATTTGAGTTGCTCAGTATTTTCCTCAGAAGAATCACTAGTATCATCCACAGTGCTAACACGTGGCACAAAGTCATTTGGCTTAGCAAAGAATTTAGCAAGATCATAAGGAATAGGATGAGGGTAGGAATTCTCATCATCCGATTCTTCCTCTTGAGTATCTAACTCAACTTGTGACTCATTTTCAGATGAACTTTCAGGTTTGGGGATGAATTGATTTGATCCCAAATGGAAAGGGACCTTCTTAAACCCTAGGCCAGTTGTATCAATGTTGCTTCAAGCTTTTGCTTTGATAGGATCAATTAGGCCATTGTTATTGCACCCAATAGGGCCAATTCCCTTGTAACCAAAATGCTTCATAAGCTTAAGACCAGGTCCATATTTCTTAGGAGTGATTTCTTGAGCTTGTTTTGTTAGGTCCACTGGAGCCTCTTCTTTATAAAGCCATGCAGCAATGGGTCTATTTTCACTTTCATCTTTTAAGGGAACTATAGCCTTGACAAAAGAGCCATTAAACTTGGTCTGAGGTGTCAGCATGAACGGCTTCTTTGCCTCTAAGGGTCTCCCAAAAGGTCAAGGGGACTCTGGGAGAGATGTTAATGATAGCACTGGTTCAATGTGGTACTCTCCCATACTAGTTTCTTTCAGTTTGAATGACTGCTCAATTTGTTTCAGCTTATTGTCATGAAAATCAGTAGACTCATGGTTAGCAGGGATGAAAGAATCAGTAGCTTTGAGTATATTGCAAGTGTTGCTAGTAGTGGCAAGAATAGTAACTTCGGAGCCATGAAATGGGAATATGATGCATTGGTGGTATGTAGATGGCACAGTGCGCATCTCATGTATCCATGGTCATCCCAATAGAATGTTGTAGGCCAAGAGAATGTCAAGCACCTGATAGGTGACATTCCTTTCGACAGGACCAACGTGAATTGGTAAAACCATAAGACCTAGTGACTTTCGTTCCACTTCATCGTATGCTTTAATAGTGATCTTTCATTGAGGATCAATAGAGTCCTCAGAATAATCCAATTGTCTAAGTAGAGTAGTAGAGACAATATTTAGGCCAGCACCATTATTAATGAGTACCCAACAAACATGTGTCTGGTGGATCATAACCTCAATATGTAGACACTGATTGTGTGGGTGATTCAACGAGTTGTCATCCTCCTCGGAGAAGGTCATAAGATAAGGTGAGGTCAGGTGACCTACCATAGATTGAAATCGCTCAAGATCAAGATCTTGAGGAACATTTTCCTCAGTGAGGGCTTTGTCCAAAATTTGCCTGTGAGTAGGTGAGATTTTAAGCAGCTCAAAGATAGAAATTTGAGCATTAGTTCGTTTCAATTGATTGAGAACACTATAATTCGTTGCAATCAAGTTCGTTGTGTGTTTTGCACCTTTATCGGATGGACCAGCAAGGGCTTTGTCTTTGTGTTGTTCAAGATTTGAAGTAGGAGGTACAAGGCCTTTGAGCACCAACTTCACATGAGAGTGAGTAATAGTATTAGAACAATTTTGCGAAGATGCATTATCCATCTTATTGGAAGTAGGGCCTCTTATAACAAATAGTGTCTTGGGTTTGTCATTATCTTGCTTGCCCTTTATGGTAATAACGTCGCAGTATTCATAATCTACATGTTCAACCATGTGAATGAAATTGTCATCATTGGAATATGTATAGTTGACCTTGTTGTACGGTTCTAGTTTCAAAGTCTCTCCTTTTTCATAAGCTGGGAAAGGCTCTTTGAACGCCTTGTGGTCCAAATTTTTGTTATGTCCATCTACCACAAGATCACTAGCATCAATCATGTCATGGACTTTATGATGCAAGTTTATACAGTTGCTAGTTTTGTGTCCCTTGTTTTTGTGATACTCACAAAATGATGTCTCATTCCACCATGGTGGATGTGGTTGTGGATCATAGGGGCGAGGGTTATCCATTGGTGAGATAAGCTTGTGTTGTAGCAATGTTTTGTAAACCACATCCAAAGATTCCCCCAAAGGCATATACTCTCGCTTGGGTCATGTTGTCCATGAGTTTCTCGATTTGTTCCTAGATGTCATATTGTCAGGGGGAGGTTTCTCAGCATTTTTGGCAACTTTGAGGCATTATGTGAGATTAAATTCCATTTTACCAGGTTTGGGTGTGACATTGTCAACAAACCCATCATGTACAATTTCTCGATTCTTGTTGACATGTTTGGTTTTATCCCTATTGGAAGTGGAACCTTGTTTTGTGTCTCTCTGAAGAGTGAGCTCACCTTTCTTGACCATAAATTCTTTAATACGAATAGCCTGTGTAATCATGTCTTCAAAGGTACGTGGACCTTGTAGTTGGACTCTATACCAAAAATCAGATAAGAGATTATCAGTAAAAATTTCAAGCTTCTCCATTTTTGAGATTTTACGAGAATACTTAGTGTATAATTGTCTCCATCATTGGAGGAAAGTGAGAAAAGGCTCACCAACCTTCTATTTAAGGTTGCATAGATCTCGAATATTTACAGGATGTTGAACGTTATGAGAATATTGCTGAACAAATGAATTGGCAATTTCGTCAAACGTCTTGATACCAGGAGGTAAATGTGAGAACCACTCCAAAGCTTGACCACCTAGGCTTCTAGGGAATAAATGCATGAGGTACGTTTGATTGTGTATAAACTCCATAGACAAAGCACCAAATTCTCACAAGTGATCTTGGGGATCAGTAGTACCAAAGTACTTGTCATATTTGGGTAGTTCTACGCCTCATGGGAAAGGCGGCATGTTTATGCTTTTGTCAGATGGAAATGAACAAAGAGCATCCAATGTATATGTCTTTGTGGGTTTCTCCTTCTCATGCATCATCTGAGCCAATTGGTCTTGCATATTTTTCAATTGTTTTTGGATTTTGGAGGTCTCAGTTTCTTCTTCAGTTTTGACAATGGTTTCTACATTGAAATGAGAAGGTAACTTTGCTCCCTCTTGGGCAAGTTTGAGAAAGTATTTTTCTTTCTCTTCATTGATTAGAATTCCCATGACCTTCTAAAAAATTTTGTCTCTTCGACATTTTATACGTGTTCAGGGAGGATTTCCACCTCTTCCTATTCCTCATCAGTGGCATATTCTTTCTCTTTCTCTTTGTCATCGCTAGGTGGTTCTTCATATCAACTATGACTACCATTTTCAGGTTCACGATTAGTCATTATAGGAACGTGTTTAGTTTCCATATGTTGTGTTTCAAAAGGATCTTTGGAGAAAGGATCATACATTGTGTTTGGGAATGTAGGACCTCTACCTGTCTCAGTATCCTCTTGGTAAAAAGGATTCCTAATTTGTTGCAAATTGAAAAATGTTCGTTGAACTCAAGATGACCTAGCAGGTGAGGAAGACCGTGAAGATGCCTCACTAGCCAAACTAGATACAAATTGCGTAAGGAAAGGTAAGTGACCTCTGTCATGATTAAGACCCCTAACATGACCATGTCTAAGGTTATCAGGATAAAATATGTTTTCACTTCTAGTTGTGACAGTCATAGACAAGGACAAGAAGCTAGAACCTAGACAAGGACTGCACTAAGACTGAGTCTCAAAAAGGATAAGATAATAGTAAGAATGTTGTTCACTAAGGCACAAATGGTCTGATTTAAAGGCTAGAACAGCCAGAGATTATGACCAATGTGACACAAAGTATGACAAGCATTAAGACAAAGAAGAAACAAATTACTTATGAGATGAGACTAGTCAAGGTGTAAAACACAAGTCTTCAGCATAGCGAAGTGTCACTGTTTCAGGACTGTTTACAGAAAAATAGTGATAAACGGATGCAGAAAAGAATAGCGTGCAGGCCGCAAATAGCTAAAACAGAGCCAAATTAGCAATGCTGATATAAAGTCTCATGTGAGAAACCTTTACGGGTCGCGCAAAGAAGTTTTACAAGCCATGTGAAGACTCATAACAACAATTTAATTTCATGCAAGAAGAAAATGATTTCGCATGAGGACCAGATGATTTCACACGAGACCAAAATGATTTCATGTGAGAAGGTAGACCAGTTTTACAACAGCAACTGATTTTGACAAATTTTTTTATTGTTTTAGTAACCAAGTAGATAAACAGGCACGTAGAATAGCAAGCAGGTGATTTCAAGCACGTCTAAAAATAATGAGCAAGGGCAAAAGCAACCTTACACATGAACAATCAAGTGACTTAGTTTGTGCTAATCCCTAGAAGAGCTATTTTTGTATGTTTTCAAATATTTTTGCAATCATTGCACACATTCTTACAAAATGAAAAATTTGGCCTCTCTAAGGTTTTTAGTAATGTTTTGACTCTGCAACTTTTATGACTCACAGGGGTGACCTCCAATCCTAGTGCACCGAGGTTTTAACATAGTCTGAGAACTTAATCTTCAAGAGCTACTGGGGAGATCTGACAACCCACAATGAACCACACCAGTGGAGATTTCTTCCACAAGAACATTTATATAGTGGTTGTCACTACCACATCAAAAATGGCTATTACCGCTCGAGGTTCCGTCAACATAGTTTTCCTTGTAGAGGGATTGTCTACTATGGTTAACCCTCTCTAAAGGTGACCGACTAACAATAGTGTACCACAAAGGGACTTAGCTTCTAGATTCAAGGTTTTGACACCTTTTCACTATTAGCCCAATCAAAGCAGACAGATTAATCCGACATTCTGAACTAAGAGTATATCTTAAAGATCTATGATATCAACTTCCAGTGATCTATCAACCTCTCCAGAGAAAGGATGTCTCAATCAACAAGTTGAAGATTCATCTATCTGTGAGATGCTCAAAGTATCCTCCCCACCTACAAGGAATCTGTCTTAGAGAGGAGTTTCACTAGGAATCCACTCTCTCAAGATTCATGAATAGTGTCCATGGGGGTCTAATTACTATATGTGTACACATGTTAATTCTCAAAAGAAAATCTATCCAAAAGTATTCAAAGAGTACAAGGTGGTACACTTAACGCTTTAACTAATGTGACATGATTCCAAAGATGTGGAACATTTAACCCCTCACACAAGGAAAAACAAGTCCACAACTCAGAAATTAGTGAGTTCTAGAAAACACAAAAGAGTTGCCTAGTGGAGCATTTAACGCTTCTTTCTTGTAGACCCCTCCCTTTTAACATGGTGTTGATCTTGCAACCATAGGGTGGAACAAGGGGCCGACAGATTTAGCGAGTCCAATAACCCAAGATAGCTAATTAGATCTATCACTAATAACTAAGCCAGCTAGATGAAACTAATAGAGATCACAACCTAGTATCAAATTACGCATGTGTTGTAAAATGAGAACATGGAAGGAAATACACACAAGCTTGACACAAGAGATGTTCATTTTAACTCCAAATGAAGGGTTATCAGTCAAAGAGAATTACCTGGTAATCCTCGCAATGCGCTTAGTAGATGTTTTACTTGTTTTTAGCAAATTTATCATGCTTTTTCAATTGTCCCGCAAACCACTATTATGTTGTTCCAAAAAAATCAAAAAACACAGAAAAACTAAAAATCGTGAGCAGTTAGTAGAAAAACCAAAAAATATGAAAATCAATTCAAAAATAGCCTCTGTCAGTAAAGTCTCACGCGAAATTCCTGACAGTCCATGCGAAGAAGTTTTACAACCCGCGTGAAGAAGTAGGTGTTGCATGAAGTTTCATGCACTCAGGCAATTTCTCGCGCAATACAAAAAGAATCTTCGCACAAAGATTCTAGATCCTCGTGCAAAAATGAACAGTCTCGCATGAAGATTCTCGAATCTGTATGGAACAGTACGGACAGAGAACAAAAAAATAATTTAAAAAATGTAGAAAGAGGTCAGAAAAATTGATTTTCCCTACCCCACGATGGGCGCCAGAAATGTATGTGTGAATATGTGGCCTATGCTAACACACACACTTCAACATGGTCTTTATTTGTGGATTCATCCCGGTATGAACATTGGATTGTTCATCCGAAAATCAGCTGGCAAGGCGACCTGTTGCCTTCTATCGAAAGGGAATTGCTTGTTAGATATACTCAAATTTGAGGTGTTTAAGCAACCAGAATGTCTAAGAACAAAGGATTTAAGAAATGAAATTAATCTATATGATTGTGCAGATTAATCTAGAATGAGAAATGCATTCTAATCTAGGAACAATTGAAACAAAACTAGATTAACCTATGCATATTAAGCTAAATGAATTTAAACTAAGAATGCAAGATGTATGCAAGAATGTGAGCAAATGTGAGAAAATGTGAGTATGAATTTCAACAGCAATTCAATGCAAATTCTAATTCATCCTTCCTCAAAATGAAGAGATGAGGGTCTCTTAAATAGACTTTCCTAGAATCCATCAATGGTTGAGATCGATTTCAATCAATGGTCAAGATTAAAGGTGAAGTTCAGTCATAAAGGAAGATTCCCAAATTAAAGGGAGTTAACTGATTTAATTTGAGTAGAATAAGGAGTTAACTGATTTAATTCCTTTTTTATCAATAGTGAACTGGAAATTTCCCTTTTTGAATTGAAGAGAGATTTTGGTGAGATAATTAATTTAATAAAATGAGATATACTCTCATAATTACCTTTTCTATTTAATTAAATAATCCTTTAATTAATTAGAGACACTTTTCTTATTTAATTAAATAACTTCATTTAATTAATTAGGAATGGCTTCCCATTTAATTAAATAACTTTGTTTAATTAATTAGAAGTAAGTACTCCATTTAATTAAATAATTTTATCTAATTAATTAAAATAGGCATATTTATTAAATTAAATAAATTTAACTCCATAGTACATTAGCCTTAGTATATAATTTAATTTAATTAAAGTATAAATACTTAGTAATTAAATTAAATATTAACCAATAGGTTTAATGTGACTAATATGAGTAAATACTATAGAAATTAAATAAAGAGTATGGTGAATGCAGATTTAGATTTTTTGCATTTGAAAATTAAGTCAAGTAGCGAGTAGCGGAATAAGAATTTTCCTAATGGAATAGGACTTTAGGATTGGTCAAAAATATACCAGAATTGGTATCATGGAAATGAGCCAATTTTGGGGTATTACAGTTGGTATATGTCTCTTCCCATTCTCTACAAAATGTCACATGCTCTAGGTTTAGATTCCAATAACCACAAAAGTCCCAAGATAGAAACTATTGGAAATATAAGAGGAGTAACTAAGAGGGGACAGGTGAATCAATTACCACTAAAATAAATCCCATATCCCTTAGATGTTAGTACAAAATAAACTCTAAAAACTAAATATTATTGATGCTCAATAAACACACATAAAATGTTGTAACTCAGTAAGTGTTGATCATGCAAATCTTTCAATGTTATTTGAGATTATCCTTACTTTAACTTAGTCACAAACACATAAAAGAAAATAGCATGAACACATTTAGCACCAGGATTTAACATGAAAACCCAATTTTGGAAAAACCTCCAGTTGCAACTAGTTATTGTTTTCACTCTTTTGAAGTAAGCTCTATTAGGAGCCAACCCTATTAAAGGTTACAAAATGCACTATTAGGTGTGACCTAGTTAATGGATTTAATCACCCTGTTAGGAGTGGCCTTGTTAGATGTCTTAAGACAATTCAATAGAACTACCACCTTGTTATAGGATTTACAAATAGCTATTAATCCAACTCTATTAAGAGATTTAGATCACTACTGCAATGGTTAGAGAGTAACAATGAGATAACCTAATTTGAATGCAATTGAATTGTTGATTACAGATCTCTGTTCTAGCTTGTACTTGATCCTTCTTGATTGAATATGGATTTTTTGCTCCACAAAGATATTATTCTTATCCTTCAAATTTTCTTCCTCTCTTCATCATTAAGTCTTCAATACATTCATCACATCTTCACACCTGCACACTTTCAAATCCACAATTTGACCTTATACTTATATCTTTTATATTGTTAAGTCAACTCATATACAACTAATATTCATCACCTCAATTGGCTAGAACTAATAGATAAATCAATTAAGCTTAATATGCTAATACAAGAAAATCCTTCGTTAGCTGACCTAGCGCAGTAGACACTAACTTAGAAATGATTTCTTGTGTTAACCAATAGAAGCTCGATTAACACTGCATACATGTAACAATCCTTTGGCAACTAAGTGAGCTAAATTAACATTGGTTCTATCCAACTTTCCTTCATTAATCAAGTGAGCTCAATTAACACTCATCTTTTTTAGACTTTCTTTCAATGCCTGAGTGGACTTGGTAGACACTAAGAAAACATAGGAATGCTTGATAGACACAAAAAATTATCTTCACTACCTAAGTGAGCTCGGCATGCACTGACTGATAATTATATGACATTTGTATAACATTAAAGACAATGTACAATTACTTAATTTTATGCAATAATATCCCTCTTTGACATTGATGGCAACACAACACGTCATAGCACAATGAAATTTTGGAAGAAGAATAAAGTAAGGAACATATCCTTAGTTTTATTCATGAGAAATCCCTCTATTAGTATGAGCTCTTCCTATCTTCAAATTCTCCCTTTGTCTACAACAACTTCTACCAAGTTCATTCACAAAACTTTCTCCCTCTTACAACAAACTTCTCCTTCTTTGGAATGACAAAAATTTCTATGAGATATGAGAGTAAACTTCTCCCTCTTTGACAACACATGCCAAAGACAACAACTTTGTTAATATCAATGTACCTTAAGTATTGATTTATTATCAATGTGCCCTTGTCAATTCTACACCAACTAATTGATTTTCAACTTTCTTAGGTTGATGCATCACTAAAATTTATTTAGTGAGATTCAAATAGAGGAATGATCCCTAACTCTCCTCTTAGATATAGAAATGCATCCTTAGGTAATGGCTTGGTGAATATGTCTACAATCTATTATTTTGTATTTATGTATTCCAATCTAACTTCTTTATTCTACACCAACTCTCTTAAGAAGTGATATTTTATTGCAATGTGCTTTGTTTTGGTATGCATTACTAGATTCTTTGATATATTGATTACATTGGTCTTATTACAATATATGACAACTGGATCTTTGATCTCTATCTTCATTCCTTCCATTAGTTTTTTAAACCAAACAATGTTAGAACAATTAATTGTTGTTGCCACATATTCTATCTCTACTATGGATTGAGAGATGTATTTTTGCTTCTTGCTAGTCTAGGACACATGTCTTTTACTAAGAAAGAATGCTCCACCACTAGTGTTTTTTCTATCATCAATACTTCTTGCCCAATTAGCATCAATAAACACCTTCAAGTCCAAATTGTCTCCAATTTTGTACCATAATAGTCTTTAATACCTTTCATATATATCATGATTCTCTTGATTGTCATCATGTGGTTTTCTCTAGGATTTAATAAGAATCTTGCCACCATACCAATAGCTAGAGCAATATTAGGCCTTGTATGTACTACATACTGCAATTTTCCAATCATTGATCTATATGTGGTCTGATCTACTTCTTTGGAATCATCATTCTTTGAAAGCTTATGTCTAATAGACATAGGGGTTCCAACTAGTCTTTAATCTTCCATTCCAAAATTCTTTAGTATCTCCTTAGTATTCTTAGATTGAGTGATGTAGATATCATTTTTGTTCTACTGTATGTGCAACCCAAAAAAGGAAATTATCTCACCAAACATGGACATCTCAAATTCTTTACTCATTTATTTTGAAAAATCTTTGCACAAGTCATCATTTCCTATAAATAAAGTATCATCAACAAATATTTCCATCAACACAATCTTCTCTTTTGGTACTTCTTTGATATAAAAACTACTACTATCATTTGTTCTTTGAAAGCCAATAGATACCATTTAATTATGAAGTCTTTCATACCAAGCTCTGGGAGCTTGCTTGAGACCATATAATACATTGTGTAACATGAAAACCATGTCTCTTTTGCTAGGATCTACAAAACTTTCTAGTTTTTCAATGTGGACTTCCTCATCAAGAATTCTATTCAAGAATGTAGATTTAACATCCATTAGGTATACTTTAAATCCTCTGTGTGCTACATATGCTAGTAAGTTCTAACACCTTCTAATCTTGCAACAGGTGCAAAAGTCTTACTATAATCAATACCTTCTTGAGAATAATCTTTGCATATTAGTCTTACCTTATTTCTAGAAAATTTTCCATCTTCATTCAACTTATTTCTAAATACCCACTTGGTGCCAATTACATTTTTATTCTTAGGTCTTAGAACAAGAGTCCAAGTTTTGTTCTTTTCTATCTGTTCCATCTCTTCATTCATTGCTGCTACCCAAATTTCATTATCTAGAACATATTTAACATTTATAGGTTCAAACTCAGCAAGTAAACATGTACCTTTTAGTTTGTTTCTTATCATTGTTCCATTAGATTTGTCTCCAATGATCTAATCAAGTGCATTATGCCTTCTGACATATTTTTCTAACACAAATTCTTTGGGTTTTGAATGAGTTCCATTGTCCTCATCATGAACTTCAATATCAAGCTCAAGTCCCACTATTTGTGACTCGGGTCCTATAGACGGTGACTCAGGTTGCACTATCTACAACTTGATAACTGTTGGAGATTTTGGGGACTTGGGAGATGAAGCTTCCTTTATTTTAGATAGGTTTTGTAGTGTATTAAGTTCATAGTAAACAAATCTTCTATAATCCTCTGGCTCCTTGTTGCTTTCTTCTTCACTCTTTTCTACAAACTCATCAATTCTAGCATCTGCACTTTCTATTATTTTATGATTAGATAAGTTCAAACATTTCTATGCTTTACTTTTGTAAGAGTATCTTAGAAATATTTCTTCATCACCTTTTACATCAAATTTTCCCTTTCTAGATTCGTTCAAGATATAACATTTTCTACCAAATACTTTCAAGTAACTTACATTAGGTTTGTAGCCATACCATAGTTGATAGGAAGTTTTGTTTGAGTCTTTCTTCAACTGTACTCTGTTTAAGGTATGAACTACAATACTGATAGCTTCCTTCCCATATTTGAGAGCAACATTCTTTTCAATCATCAAGGTTCTTGCACAATCTATGATAGATTTGCTTCTTCTTTCAGCTATACCATTCTGTTGTGTTGTACTAGGGGTTGATACTTGTCTTTTAATTCCTCTTTCAATGTCAAATTTATGAATTCATTGGAGATGAATTCACCACCTCTTCTTCATCTTAAACATTTCAATCTATTTCTAGTTTCTTTTTATACTCTTGCGAGATACCACTTGAACTTTTGAAAGGCTTTTAATTTTTCTTGTAGATACATTACAATCATCATTCTAGAATAGTCATTAACAAAAAAAATGAAACAAATTTCTCCATTGTAACTCTCTATTCAAATTAGTCCACATAAGTGTGTATGAACAATTTCTAAAGCTTCTTCTAATTGATGGTTTTTGCTTTTGAAACTACTCTTTCCCATCTTACCAATTTAGCAATTCTTGCATAAACCCATATCAAGCTTTTTCAAACTAGGAATACCTCTTACTCTTTTATATTTGTTTATCTTGACTATATTATCAATGTTTACATGACATAATCTTTTTTTCCATAACCAAATTTCTTCTACTTGAGCAATAAAATATGAACATTCATTGAGATCAAGATAAAATAGATTACCTTTTGTTTGCTTGCCAGATCCAACTAGATTTCATTTTCCATCCAGTAGTTTGGCTTGTCCATTCATGAATTCTACCTTGAATCTAATGTTATTCAACTATACTACACTCAATATATTATGCTTTAGTCCTTCAAACCAATAAGCATTATCACATACAAGTTCTTTAGTCAATGAAATACATCCTTTTCCTTTTATGTTACAAGGTTCATTGTTTCCAAATCTCACACTACCTCCATTATAATATTCTATGATCAAATTTTTTTCAATCTCTAGTCATATGATGTGAACAACCAATGTCAATAATCCATATATAATTTTTTTTAATATTAGAGATAAGTGCCATCTTATCTCCTTCATCATCAAATTCATCTTTTATAGCAATATATACCATTTCATCTTCACTGTTATCAAAATCTTTATCTATAAAACAAGATTTCTTACTTTTGTCCTTGTAGTTTTTGGAATCCTTCTTGCCTTTGTGCTTATTGCTTTTTATTTCATCTTTTATTTCTTTGTTTGGACACCTTGCAGCAATGTGATCAACTTCTTCACAAGAAAAGTAGATCAAAGGAACCTTACCTTTGTACTTTCCTCTCACTTTGGAATAATTTCTTGCAAGTAGGGCTTCAAAAACTAAAAGATCACTATCTGAATGTTCTTCTAATTCATCTTCTTCACTTCTTGATTGACTAGACTTTGATTTCTTACCCTTTTCTTTGAGTGAGAGTTTAGCTTTAAAAATAGTCTCAATAACCTTTCAACTAGGAACATAGTTATCAAAGTTATCTAACTCAAAAGCCGTCAATCTTCTAACTAGAGCATTCAAAGATATTTTGTTATTTGGATCACATCTCATTTCTTGAATAGAAAACACTCTAATTGCATAAATAGAAAGAAAAGTTTTAAGTGCCTTGCTTACAACTATTTTCTCTTCAATGTCTCCTCTAGATACTTTAATTTCACTTACACTTGCTTTTATTCTTTCTACATATTTTGTAATGTTTTCATCTTCTCTCATTTTCATCTAATCAAAATGACCTCTAAGACTTTTAGTCTTAGCTCTTCTTACATTGTCATCTCCTACATATATGTCTTTTATTTTGTTCCACATCTCATGAGCTATTTTGAAGTCTTTAACTTCATCAAATTCAGCATAACTAAGAGGAAATGCAATATCAATCATCATGATGTTATGATTCTTCTTTTCAACAATCTCTTCAACAAATAATGTTCCAATCGAAGTCTTGTATTTAGTATCAATATATTTTCACCTTGAATCACTGATAGTAGCCAAATGTAACCTCATAAGTCCTTGCCATGCTACAAAATTGTCTCTATTGAGCTTTAGAATCTCTGTTTTGTAGGACATCCTAATCTTTACCTTAGGTCCTTAAAACCTTTTCTGCAAGCACCAAAAGCTCCGATATCAATTGTTGGAAATATAAGAGTAATTAAGAGAGGAGGAGTGAATTAGTTACTATGAAAATAAATCCTAGATCCCTTAGATGTCAGTACAAAATAAACTCTAAAAATTGAATGCTATAGATGCTTGGTACACACACATAAAATGTTGTAACTTGGTAAGTGTTGATTATGCAAATTTTTAAATGTTATTTGAGATTATCCTTACTTTACCTTACTTTCAAACACATAAAAGAAAATAGCATGAACAAATTTTACACTAGGATTTAACGTGGAAACCCAATTTGGAAAAAATCACCAATTGTAACTAGTTACTATTTTCACTCTTCTAAAGTGAGCCCTATTAGGAGCCAACCCTATTAAAGGTTACAAAACACACTCTCTTAGGTGTGACCTAGTTGAAGGATTTAATCACCCTATTAGGAGTGGCCTTATTAAAGGTCTTAAGACAACTCAAAAGAATGGCCACCTTGATAGAGGCTTTACAAATAGATATTAAGCCAACTCTATTAAAAAATTTAAATCACTGTTACAATGGTTAGAGAGTAACAATGAGATGACCTAATTTGAGTGCATCTGAATTGCTAATTATAGATCTATATTTTATCTTGTACTTGATCCTTCATGATAGAATATTTATTTTCTTCTCCACAAGGATATTCTTCTTATCCTTCAAATTCACTTTTCCTCTTCATCATTAAAGCTTCAATACATTCATCACATCATCACACATGCACACTTTCAAATTCACAACTTGACCTTATATCTTTCATATCATCAAGTTAGTTCATATGCAACTAATATTCATCACCTTGGTTGGATAGAACCAATAGATAAATCAATTAAGCTTAATATGCCAAAATAATAAAATCCTTCGTTGGTCAACCTAGCTCAGTAGACACTAACTCAAAAACAATTTTCTATGTTAACTAACAGAAGCTCGGTTAACATTGTATATATGAAATGATCCTTTGGCAACTAAGTGAGCTCAATTAACACTGGTTCCATCCAACTTTCCTTCATTAATTGAGTGAGCTTGGTTAACACTCATCTTCTGTAGACTTTCCTTCGTCACCTAAGTGAACTAGGCAAACACTAGGAAAACATAGGAACGCTCGATAGACACAGAAAATTGTCTTCACCGCCCGAGTGAGCTCAACATACACTAACTGATAATGATATGACATTTGTGTAACAACAAAGATAGCACACAATTACTTAATTATATCCAATAAGAAAAAAATTGATCATTCCTCATTATAGTTATGTGAATAGGGTTGGTATTTTAATTTTTATCTTGATTTTCTATATTAATGGAGCTTCTTAGCACATCTTAAGAAGCAAAGGAACTCAGAAAAATATTACCTATTCCAATGAACAAGAAGACTACCAAAATATATTTAATTTAAACAAAATTTAAGCATCTACCTAAAACAAAAGAATTATTTGAGACTAAGAGCACAAATAGTCAAATGACCTATTGACTAAAATATTTAATATCATGAGAATTTTTATTTTAATCTATTACTACTAAAAGTAATCAAAAGAAGTCATAAAGCACCTAGAGCATACCAACAACAAAAGTCGTAAAGCATGAAAAACTTAATTAGTATCTATGTGTGCAATAGTCATAGTGGATAAGTGAAGAATAAAGAGATAATCCTATGGTTGTTAACAAATTTTTGAGGTGATGCATAATAATGGTAGTAGAAGATCAAAATGATATAGTTACATGAAATTATTCTAAGGGCAGCTTCAAAAGGAAGAACTTAGTCCAATGAACAAGAAAACAATGTCAAAATCTATTTAAAGCCTAATAAAAAGAAATGCAATCACATTTTTTATAGGTTTTAGGCCAATCATGGTCCTACATATCCCAATTTTGCATCTTTATTTGTTTCCTTGAAAATTTCTTCCAAATATTTTGAAAAAATAATGACTATGATCTAGTGGGACAACATCAAAGCCCATGTTAAGGGATGAATATAAAGAATAGTAAACATTGATTAGTTAAATACTTGAAATTTAATACCAAATAAATTGTATATAACACTTAGTTGTAATTAAATTTATTCAAGAAAAAGTCATTATCTTAACAATCCTAGCTAGAACTAATTATGAACACACTTCCTATGGTGACCTATTAGTAGATGAATATAAATATATGCCATCAATATTCAGTATTCATGGAGATTACATGGTAGGAAAAACCTATCTTGGAGGTGGTAAATCTTTTAATGAAACCTTGGATGGAGCACCATCGGGTACAGTAATGTAATTTTTATACCTAGCTTCTTTCATGGAAAGTTTATATATTTCCCCTTCAATCTACACAACATTAGGCTTATTTACCAAAAAGATTATCGACATGAGCTTCAAATAATCAAATTAAAATTGGATTAGTACAATTACAATGTCTTGAGCTCCATTTATATCATCTAGCCTGTAAGGAATCTTTTTACTATGTTTTTCCTAGACATAGAATAAAAAATGCAAGTTCCTACTTAAGAACTCTATTGTGGCCATTCAATGGCTCAATAATAAGCTTTCTATAGAGAAGAAGCAATAAATATTAGAAATTTGAGTTGAATTCAAGAGGTTTCTTAGTACTAACATTCATAATCTACTTTGATTATAATTAAAAGTGCATTAAAAGATCATAATTAGCTTGCTAGAAATTATTCTATAAATCTTGGTACTTACAATTAACAATCATTATGTTCTATCTATATTTACATGTAATTACAAGCTGTAGAAAAATAATATGAAAGTTTTAGTATGCCAAACTAGAAATTAAACTATATAAATTTAACTAATATAGTTGATAATGCCTAAGTTCAATCAACCTTATTAGCACATAAAATCTACATAACACCATTCCTCCTAAGTGTTTCCAAAGAAATACCACACTCCATAAAGTATTCAAAAATTTTAATGAGAAATATGATTTTCATAAAAAGCATCTATAAGACTATGAGTAATGTATGATGTGTAGTTGCCATCACAAAAACTACAAGAAATGAACAAAAATACCCAGAGTTCCATTGATCCATAAATAATCAGCTTGGACAAATTATGTGTGAAAACCAAACTAGAATTAAAATATGTTTAATGTCAAGGAGAACAACTATTGTACAATATGACAGGGAAACTATCCAAAAAGGATTTCTATGCTTCTTATAATATTGATTATCAAAATTTCAACTTAAATTCAAAATACTTCATAGCATCAACGCAGCTACAAGAAAAACTTAAAATATCATTTCAAAATGAATTGGTCAACTTGAATGTCATGTTAAATATTCATTGTTACATATCAAAATAATAATTGCAAAGCTCTATAAAAGGAATTAAGTTGTTACTCCCTTTATAACCATAAAAGTAAACTCCATTTTATTTTATAGTTAAAAGCTTAATCAAGTTTAAAACAATGTAAGTTACTAGGCCACATCAAAAACAATAAGTGTAGCATAATGTATTTTCCTTTCCCTACTAACTCATTCAAAGATGGGAAGGTTTCGTGTAATAAGATAAGATAGATTTATTAATGTCCAACAAAAGACTAGAAAAGAGAAGCCAAGGGACTTTTGAAAACAAGACAAGGGGCCATAACATGGTGACCAAACGATGCCCAAAAAAAGGCAGAAAAAACAAACAACTAAATAATGAAAAGAGAGAAAGAAGAGGGGAAGGGAGCCAAGTTTCATTGAAGTAAAGATCAATTATTACTATTTATTATGTAGATATCCTTCCTCAACTATGGGTATGTGAATTTGAATGCATTGTAATTGGTTGAAATTCCAAACCATCAATTCAACCCACAATCAAGCAAGAATATATTGCCATGAAATTGATAGTGTAGGGCCATCTAGGCTTATTTCTACCCTGCTAGCATTTTGGTCCTTTTTTCTAATGATTGTGTTTGTCTCAATGTACTCAACACACAATTTCTATTGTTATGTTCAATAATAGTGGTTATCTAACCATGTATCAAAAACATGATTGATGTCCTATGGATGTTGACAACTTTTTCAAGTGTTGTATAACAATGGTGGTAGAAGATAAAAAAGTTATGATGATATGAAATTAGTTTAATGATAGCTTTGTTAATCTCAGATTGGTTTTGATGAGTGTCTATACACTTTAGTCATTTACTTAGTTCATTCCAAACAAGTAACATATGTTGAGTACAACATGTAAATTGGAGCATGCTGAGTAAATAGTGAGTGCCTAGTCACTCATATGCTGAGTCACTCAAGTACTGAGTAGAAAATATGTGCCAAGTGATTTAGGAGCTAAGCAAGTAGTGCATGCTAAGTCATTTAGATGTCGAGTCATAGCATTGAAGTTAAATTAGTTCCAACCACTAGGGACTTCAGATGCCAAGTAACATGGTTTTGTCATAGTTATTTGTATTGGCAGAAACTATTATGTGAACAATTTTTGGGCTGACTTAAAGATTGAATTATGATATTTTGTTGAGAAGGAAAAATCTTAAGTGGAATCCCTATGTATTACATGCATCTAATTAGATAAAGGGAAGGTTTAAGCAGCAATATAGATGAATCATAGTTGTTGATTCATACCTGACCCTAAGTTAGCTAGGTCTTCTTAAGGTGGAAAAACCCTAAATTTCTTATGTGTGGAAAGGGAATGAATGAATGATCAAGGAGATTTTTGAATTCACAAAATAGGACATTCATGGTGACCAAGGTATTATGATATGAATTGCATTGCAATATCAATTAAAGGAGAATAGAGGAAGGAAATAGTGAACAATAGAGAGACATCTGATCAAGAAAGATCAAGTACACATCAATATAGAGGTGTTCTATCATCAAGCAAGAAAGTGTTAATTTTAGGATCATTGCTGAGACATTCTAATGGGTGAATTAGTTAAATCTCTCTTAACAAAGTAGTCCTAATAGGCTGTATTGAAATTCTCTAACAAGGTGCTTACTTAATTGTGGGTTAAAGTCCTTTAACCAGGCACACTTCTAATAGGGTGTTGAAATCCTTTAACAAGGTGAGACCTAATAGTCTTTGTAAGCCTTTAACAAGGTAGACCTTTTACAGGGTAGATCATGTTTCATGATCAAACATTGTAACCTTAATTAGATACACTTTATTACTGCAGTAGTGAAGATTTGTGGGTGTCATCCCCATCCTAATTTTAACTTCTCATTGGAGGGTTTCTAGGTAATCATATCTTGTGTCATATATGTTTGAATGCTTAATTTTTTACATACTTTAGATGTATATGCTTTACATGGTATTTCAGTTTACTTATTGAATATGTGAGATGGATTTGTGGTTAACGTTTTTATGGGTAAAAGTTTAAAGCACTGATTCACCACCCACCCTCCCCACCCCCCCCCCCCCCAAAGTTCATCTTTCCTATTGTAATTCCAAAAATTGGTATCAGAGTGTTGTTCTCTAAAAGTGAAGTGTAACAACTTTGAGAAAAGATCTTGGAAATGGAAGTCTACAAGTTGGGAAAAGTTATTGAGAACTAGGAGATTGAAATTCTACATTAGTTGAATAAAGCAAGAGAAGATATAAAGAAATCATTGAAAAGAAGGGAAAAAATTGCTATTAAAAAGAATGGCACACAATACCAAGAGATGGACATTACTAACCTATTTGCAAATGGAAACTCCAATGAATTTGATGTAGCAGTTGCAGATCTAATGAAAAAGAGTAGAACCCTAGTTGAAGTAATCAGAAATCTTAAGATAAAGAAAGAATCACAAGCCATATTACTATGTGAGGTGACCAAATAGAAAAATAAAGTTATGGAAGGAAAAGTCATGATTGAAGATGACAAAAGATTTTTTACCAATAGACTAGAAGAAAAATAAAAAGAAGTAAATAGGATTGCTCACATGTAATTGGAAAAAATTAATCAAGTCAAGATTGCTAATCATGAAATAAATAGTAAAGATATTGAAATAACAACACTAAAGTTTCCAAATGAATAGTTGAGAAATGATCTAAAGAGAAAAAATGAGTTTGTTGAAAGTTTCAATAAACCTAGTGAAGCTATCAAGTGCTTTGAACAATTGATGAGATCCCCTAGATCTAACAATGATACATCTAGATTGGGATACACAAGTACCAAAGAAGGAGAATCATAAAAAAGTGTTGAAGAAAGAAGTAACAAAGGTAAGAACTCAAAACTTACTTGTCATAATTGTGGTAAAAAAGGACATATTGCTAATGTGTGTAGGAGTAAGACTATGAGCTAGAACGATAAGTAGAAGAGCATGGGTCGCTGCCATAAATGCAATAAGAAAGGTCATCAAGCACATGAATGCAAAACCAAGACCATGTACACTCAAAGATTTGAAGGATATTGTTATAAATATTAGAAGTATGGACATAGAGCTTTTGAGTGTAGATCCAAACCCAAGTGATCATCAAACAAGAAAACAAAGGTAAAGAACAATGAAAACTCTTATAATTGGGATTGTAATACAAGGTATAGTTGTCACTATTTTCAAGAGTATGGGAATGTTCCTAAGAACTATATTAGAACACACTTAAAGAGTGATTACAAAAGGTGGTTGAGTCAAACCACATGTTTTAGTTGTTTGAAGACTGGTCACATCAGCCAATATTGTCCAACAAGTTCAAAGGCACCAAGCTATGAGTTCAACAAAGGAAAACACAAGGTAGATATTGAAAATGTTAGAGATGAGATGAGCAAGACATGGAAGAGAAAGGAGGAGTATAGCACATCAAGTGCAAATAGGATCACTTCACCCAATGGGTCAGGTGATCACACCTCATCAAACTAAGCAATCAAGAGGTATGTGGGAATGATATTTAAAAGATATACCATACATCAGTTCCAAGGATTTAGTTCTAAAAATATTACATATACATGAATAAATATGCAAAGTGTTATTAGAAATCAAGTAAAAATATCTAAATTTTGTTAGTTTTTCATGTTATTGTCAAGCATGAAAAGGTTTCTTATGGTTGCCAAGTAAAATGCTAGAGGATTCCAAGCTAATGAAATTGGTTAGTTGAGGCTGAGCTCATAGTGGTTTGCAAGCATATGGAAATACATCTGGATGCCAAGTGAGCCAGAAATCAGTTGATTCCAAGCTTATAGTTGTGAAAGCACTTAGTATTAATTATAGTGTTTTAAGGGTTATTTGATCAATTTTTGCTCATTTAACATCATTTGAATTCAAGAAAGAACACGAAGAGCTAAAGGTGATCTAGAGAATTTCATCTAAAGTGTTTGTAGGACATTTGAATTATTGTTTGACACCTTTTCATTAGGATTTATAAGGTATTTATCATGTGTCAAGCTATGCAATTTCAAATTTTACAAACCCTAGATATATGTATTGGCGTCTAGTTCTTATAAAGAAAAAGATGTAGAGGGAAAAGAGGTTTTGAATGTTTAGTTAATTATCAATGAGATCAAACAACCTATTTTCAAGGCTATTCTAGATATAGCATATAAGTAGGACCTCTTTGATTGGTTGTCTATGATACCAGCACAAGTCTTGATGATGTAGAAGCATCCTAGGTTGCCTTGTTATCCTACTCATTTATGTTCATTCTACATGTAGGAGCTAAGTTACTATAGAACTCAGTGGGAGCCGAGTTACTATAGAACTCAATGGGAGTCAAGTTATTGTAGCATTGAGTCAAAGCTGAGTTACTGTAGCACTCAATGGGAGCCAAATTATTGTAGCAATTCCTTCATGTATTGAGTTACTATAGAAATTCCTTCATGTACCGAGTTACCCAATGTATGCCAAGTGACTCTTCATGTGTTGAGTTACCCAATGTATGCTGAGTGTTTTTTCATTTGTTGAGTTACCTAGTGTATGTCGAGTGTCAGTATTTGGACGTGGCTTTTGCGAGTTGACTTGTAGGATTTATTTTGATCACGACATCTATGTTAAGATATTATCTTGGGATGTGTCCAAACTATTGTTGGGTTGGTCTTCCTCTTATGTAATGTTCTAGAATAATCTATAAGCCATTTTGGCAAGTATATATAGAGTGTTTAGGCTTAGTGTTAGGCAAGTTTTTGGGAAGAGGATTAGAGAGAGCAGAATTGAATGTGTGAATTGTACTTGGATCTTTGAATGTGAATGTATTTTTAATTGGCTATAACTCAAAAGGCCTTATAGTTGGGCATGTATATTGAATATTTGAAGAATCAATAAAATTATTTCATTCTTCCTCCTCCTTTGGTTTTTGTTCCTTGTGTTTTCTTTCATTGTGTTAACTCTTGCAGGGTGGTTTGGATAGTTGGGTGAGCCTTTGGCCCTAGTTATTCATCCCTTGGTCTATGTCACTTGGTATTAGAGTGCTTGAGGTTCATCTTTGTGCAGATTGGATCATTTAGAACCCTAAATAAAATTTAGTTATAGGGCTATAGATCTGTGGATTTGACCTATAACACTAATACATTTGGCATCGATTTGCGACGGCCAAGCGTCGCCATTGTGACGGCAATGTGTTGCCACTATGACAGCAGTAGACATCATTTTTTTAGTCGCAAATTGCAATTTCTATCCTTAGACATCACAATTGTGACACCTATTCGTCGCAATCTCACCATTCTAAACTGACACGGCTCCCATCGCAATGCATGCAAATCCCGTCGCAATTCTGACGTCTTCCCCATGCATTGCGATGGCATGGCATCGGCATCTGCCCACGGGTTTGCTGATCCTTGGGCGTCACACATGCGATGGTCTTGGAAAATTGCAACGGGGACGCGAAGGTGCTAGCAGCGAGGTAACGCTAGTGTCGATGCCGCTGGCTATCGCAATGTTTCCAAATGTGTCGCAATTGCGACGCATAGTCAGGAATTGCGACGGCGTCGCTAAGAATGTGACACACATTTTGTCGCAATGCATGGGTGGATGTCACAATTGTGACGTCTGCAGTTAGCAATATGGCAGGGCCGCTGTGGCGGTGATGCCAACTGTCGTCACCACCATAGCGGCCCCGCAACAAGCATGATGCATCATGGGGCATATGAATTCATATGCCCCCCAGTCATGATAGAAAACATGCATTCTTTCCAAATGACAGCAATCTCTTTTAGTGTTGCAGGTGTAAACAAGATATCCCAACAGGTAGAAAAATTTTCAAATGTCAATTTCATTTCAAAAAGTCTAGAAAAGAACACAAGTTCTAGCCAGTCATGCAGTAAATCCAGATCATGGTGCATCATGCTTGCAACGAGGCCGCTCACGTTGCCGCCACAGCAGCCCCACCGCAAGCATGATGCATCATGATCTGCTGATGATCTGGATTTACTGCATGACTGGCCAGAACTTGTGTTCTTTTCTAGACTTTTTGAAATGAAATTGACGTTTGACAAATTTTCTACCTGTTGGGATATCTTGCTTACACCTGCAACACTAAAAGAGATTGCTGTCGTTTGGAAAGAATGCATGTTTTCTATCACATACAGTGAAAAGGATATTGTGAATTCAGAATGAATTATAAGATTAAAATTACACTTTCAAAACTAAATATGGTGTTCTTATCAAAATATTGTAGAAAGGGATACCAATAATAAAACTATAAAAAGACATCAAACAGTGGGAGAGAAAGCATCTAAATGTTTATTCTCAAAAGGTACAGGTTGAGATAAATCACCATATTCCTCAAAGAGATAGGAGATGGCGTACTTTCTCTCTTGGATGCATAGATAATGAAGCACTTTATCAGTTGATGTCTTGAGATAAGGGGGCGCATCACTATATGTAGAAAAACTTAGAGAAAAGTACCTAGTTAGGTTTATGTATTAGTCTAGTTTTAGATGTACTACTTGTTGAGCAATTTTCACAACATCACCCCATTGCAATTAATGACCCCCCCTCCTCTTTTTCTGATGAGCATGGCTAGTTGAGTAGGTTGGTAGAAATCTGGGGTGCAAAAGGTTGTGTTTGGATAGAGTATGAAAATTGAGAAAATTTGGCTAACTCTAAAAGGGGGAGTAAAGATAGAAATTGAGCTAAGGAAATGTAAAATTTAGTGAAGTAGTAAATGGAGCTGAGACTCCTCTTTGTTCCTAGCAAATGGAAATGAGACTCCAATTCATTCCTAGCAAATGGAGATGAGACTAGTCTTCATTCCTAGCAAATGAGATTCCTCTTCATTCCTTGAAAATAGAACTGAGACTCTTCTTCATTCCTAGCAAATGGAGCTGAGAATCTTGTTCATTCCTAGAAAATGGAGATGTGAAGGGAGAAGTGGATAAGGCCCAAGATTGATCCTATGGGCCCAAAATTCAATCCCACATGGCTCAAAACTCTTAGTATTAGTAATAATGCCCTACAGTTGAGAATGTAAACTTAGGCTTGTGAGCAACATCTAATGCATATAGACAGCCCTCGAGGGTAAAACAGGGGGGCCGAGTCTAATAACACCAAGCCACAATTCCATAAGAATGGGGCTTAAAATTGGGCACTATGGTTGGTGAATGGGCTTGAGAAGGCCTAAAACTTAATAATCAGGGCTTGGCAATGAAATGTTGTGACCTTAAAAGCCTGCTTAAGCCAAGATTCAAGTTTAATAAGCTCCAAATGGCCTTGAACTTTGCAATTTGAAAGTAATTACAAATCAGATCTACCCTTTACTGCAGAAGGCCAAATCTAAATCTGATAACAGTGGATTTTAAATTTGCATCTTGTGCAAAGTGTAGCCCTATATTAAGTATGGGGGGGATCTAAGGCCTTACTATAAGAACAAATAATTGAATGTATGCCAGATCTGGGCCCAATTCCAAGGTGGATCAAGCCCTAAGACAATGGGGTTATACTTGAAATGAATTGAAAATTGCCCCTATTTGAGGTGTGTGGATGTAAGGCTTTTAATTAAGACCCATGTATAAGACGTGTGGCCTAATATAGGCCCAAATTATGATCAGATTAGAGAGTTCAATCAGCTAAGCCCTATCCTAGATAAAATGTATGGGCTAAGAGCATCAAAATGTGTTCGTAATTTGAAATGGGGTCTGCCCTATGGCTAACTTAGGGTGAACTAAGCCCAGATCTATGCTCAAAGACCAATGAAATGAACCCTTATGCCCAGAATGTAACATCAATTGGCTAATTAGGCCCTAAAGATGTAGCATCTGGCCTTAAGGATTTAAATTTAAGTCGCTTAGGCCCTAGTTCAATCCAAATAGCTGGATCTTGGGCATTAAACTCGAGTAGGGGTATGGAGGATTAATTGAATTAAATACATGCAGATTTGGGCCCAAAAGTCAATGGCAGCCCTTGCTATCACTTTCTTACCTTAACCTTTGTGAATCGAGGCATTAAATTTAATATCTTTTATCAGGTTCTACCCGATGCACAATCATGAATTTCAGATTTCAAAGGGAAATGAATTAAATGCCATGTCTCTCACCCTCAGAACTCGAGGCAATCTTCATTTAATGAAAATTTGCAAGCATTTAAGATTAAGTTGCACTGATAATTGCCCCATATACCAAGACATTTGCTATGAAGGCAGGGCAGTAGGGCTCTATTTTGAAGATCTCTTGATTGCAATTGCAAGACAAGGGCAGAAATTTTGAACTTTCAGAGGCAGTTTTGAATAAATTTGTTTCATTTTACTGAGACTGTTGAGAGTAGCAGAGGCTTGATCCATCATTATGACCTACATTTGCAAATTAAGACTATTCTAGTGCCTGTATCAATTATGATAATCCATCCTCAAGCTGGTACTGTCAAGAAGATTATATCCCAAATCAATTAAAATTAAATAGGCTTTGACTTCAGACTAAAACCATTGTCAAATTCTGATTTTAGATTACAATGAGGCCTTCACCAGTAAATTAAATCTGATTGCAGGTCTGATATCAACCTTTTCTGAAGACCTCAGTTTCGAATTAGAGGCGCCACTTCTTAACAATCTGAATTTGATCACAGGCATTAGACTCAAGGAGATAGCTTGATCCCAGCCTGCCATCACAGTTTTAGCTCCACTCATTGAGGTTTATTTTAATCATTAGAGTTGTATATCAGGCCATATTTTCAAACCTAATCGCATCATTTAGCTAAATTTAGTTAATAGACTAGACTAAAAACTGAGCTGAGAAAAACCAAAAAGGAAAAGACTAAGCTAAGACACAACAAAACCCAACTTGGAAAACAATCATAACTGATAAAGCTTCAAATCCTGTCCATTGTAATACAAGTATTTTGGTTCCATCCAAATACCTTAGTCTGAAAGAATTAGCTCCAAGCACTTTGCAAATTAAACATGTCTTCACAACTGTAGCAAATGTATACCTTATTATCATCTAAAGTATGCCAGATGCCTATGGATGAACGAATAAAGCAGAATTATTGACTAGAATGTGTGCTCCAGCCATCATGAACAAGAACACCATAAAGAGTGTTCTTAAAATTGCCCTCCTGTGATTGATCAATAGATAGAGAAACTAGAATATCATTCAAATGTGCAATATTTATTAAAAAACCAATAGATATTACAAAAACTATATTATTAGATTCCACTGAAAATGTGATCCACTGGCAAATAATATGTAAGGGCTACTTACATGTGAACCACTAACAAATGGTTTGAGATCCAACGTACAACCAAAGTCTACTTTTTTGTCAATTTTTCCTCCAGATCCAACTACCCTGAAGTGCTTGAGATGAATTGCAAGAACATGTGGTGCTTTATCAATTTTGAGTTGTTCTAGAGCCTTCACTTTTACTTTGCATCGTTCACATTGATCTCTTTTCACACCCCCATCTAACTGCTCCACTGTTGTGTAATGGGATAATGCTTTCAACAATAGATCATTTCAAATCTCAGTACAACCTCAACGATGAACACAATTCAAGAACAAAACTTATTTATTAACCAAAAGAATACCTTAGAGCTTCTCTTAGATTGAGATTCCTATGTAGATTTACTATTATTTGAACCATACATTGATGTCCAGGCATGGTTCAGCATAACTTGAGTTTCTAAGCCTAACTTTCTAACCTCTGAAAATGGAAGTTCAAATGTCGATCCCAAAAAATTAGTTGAATAATTGACCTGCAATAAAAGAAAGTGAGAAAAATTCATATACATATTCTATTAAACGTTTGAAGACATGAGATTTCTACATTCCATCAGGTGAAAATTGAAAGAGCTTCTAGCAGTAACTATGTAGACATTTTTCAATCTAACTAAATCAAATTAAAACAAAAATTATGTTAAAACACCATACAATTAGAAGTTATAGACTGCACAACATTTTTGTAGTAATAGAATCTCGAAAAAAATGTAAACCATATCTAATACAATGCAATTACATACCTGGGTCTTCCCAAACAACTAAGTGGTTGGTCATGACTAAAAATCTGAAGTACAGGATCAAAAATTGTTGGATAGAAAGGCTTCCTAGCTTCAAGCCATCCAATCTCATGTTCCAATCTGTGAAATTTTAAAAGGTTATTGTTTCAAGTGGTTCATTTACAAATCTTGTTTCATTTGAGATGGTTAACAAATTGAATCTACCAAGAATAGCACATGTTAGGCCTTACAAAGCACACAGATTGGATGTTGGATGTTGTGTTGATGTGAAGGAGCAAGCTTATGTTCCCTTCACCATTGGATCGTATAATGATGTTGTGCTGTGTGACATTGTACCTTTGAGTGGTTGTCATATAATTTTAGGAAGGGCTTGGCAAGTTGAGAAGAGATCCCTACATGATGTGAGAAAGAACACCTACACTTTCACAAATAATGGAGAGAAGATGGTATTAACACCATTGGAGGAGCACAAGACAACTTCGAAGGTGTCAGCGAGCATTGGCATCTTTGAAAGGGAAAGGTTCCTAAGAAAAGAGGAACATGGTGAAGCAATGGAAGATGTTTTGATAAAAAAGGATGATGCTTTGAAGCAAACAGCTAATGAGAATGAGGTTGAGGAAAAGAACCTAGAAAAGGATGATATGAAGACAAGTTGTCCATTTGAAGGAAAAATAACAAATGAGCAGCAATCAAGTGTTGAAGAGCAAGGAGAACCTACCACCACAAAGATTCAAAAGGTTCTAGCAGAGGTAAAGAGAAAGGATGTTGATGAAGATAGAAAAAGAATTTTGTTGCAGGCATATGAGAATATGATGGAGATTCCTAGTGTGGGGAAGATAGCAATAATTGGTAAGAGTTATGTTCTAGAAGGAGCTTGTTATTGCTTCTTGTTTCTACCTATTGTTAGTATCTTATTGAGCTTCACTTTGTTTCGAGAATAGTTTAATATTCTCTACTAAACAGGGCCAACCACATGAAGGTGGAAGCTCATTTGGCCCCACCCCCCTCCCCCTAACATCACTCTACATTCCTCGTTAACATCTAACATTCATTCATTCTTTCAACCATTAATAAAATGTAACATTCAATCAATATCACATGATAAAATTGCCAATAGTGGCATGTTGTGATGGTTAAGTTGTTGAGTTGTTATCCTTGCCATCAAGGTTCAAATCTAATGGGGATGAGGTCCCCTGTTTGTGACCTCACTGGTTCATAGCTCCAGGTCAAAGCATTTACCCCTCTTTATAAAATATCACATGATAACATTCATTAACACATTAGATTTGTTAACATGCAACATTCATCAATATTCTGCATTAACACATGATTCATGAACACTCATTAGCACATAATTGTATTCATTGAGACATAAAAATCATTCATTATCAATTAAGGTATGTAGATGACAATCATTTCTTTTTTCTTTTTTTTTTCTATGTAAGCTCTAAGAGGAGCATCAGTGTCATCATCAATTCCCCCCTCATCAGTTGTTCTGTTCTCTATCCTTGATGATCTCAAATTCTTATGCTGTTGTAAAGGGGGGTCCTCTGCAATAACAAATAAAAGAGTTAAATTAAAAATAATTTATTATAATTGTTACAAGTATTTAATTATTTTAAATAACATAACTGTGGCGCTCTTTACCTGATCTGACCACATCATTTTGTCTGGACTCAACGTCAACACGGTCATGAACATCGACCCCTCGATCCTCTACAGCTGCTATACAAAATGTTACTTTAATCCAAACACCAATTGCAATTACATATAAAAAATTTAATAGAAAATGTATACCTCCACCACTGGGATGCACATCATGCGAACCTTTGGCATCCACAGATTCTGTAGAAGGATTGTTAGGCTGCATTCCAACATCCTACGCATTGTTATCATTGCTTGCTTAAAACAAATATACTCACTTTATATTGGAACTTAACATCAAATAGACTAATTGGTAAAGTATTCAATTTGAAATAAATTTCATTTAGCTTATTTACCTATGGCTCAGATGCATCATTATTAGAACCTTCCACATTGATTTCAGCTCGTAGCCATTCAGCCACGGCTCTATAGCCTTGTTGGAAGCCAATTCTCTTATCCTCTTCTGTGAGGCATCTCTTGAACTTTGAGCCCTTCATTTTTGCATGGTATGGTGAATTTTACTTGCATTTTTTCATCAACCAATGGAGGGTAGTTAAAATATCAATAGCAAATCATCTATATCCATCATAATATAATAGGAGAAAAATTGAGCAATTTTGATGGAGCAATCTACTATATAAATGTCGCGTGTTTGTATGCTTTGCTTGTACCAACATATTTTCTCCAAATTCTTAAGTTGGGTAAGAGTTAGTTCAGCTCTTTGGAAATAAAAATGGCTGCAAGTGCTGTTGCATTCCCTCATTCTTTCAATCACCGCCTTTATTCTCAACTATTGGAGGAAAATTCAATCTCAACCATGGCCTCCATTTGTGAGATTTCTTCATATGAGGATTTTGTGAACAATGAGAAAAGTAAAATATTAGTGATTGGAGCCACTAGTTATATTGGTCACTTTGTTGCTCTTGCAGCTGTAAATAATGTCATATTAGTAAATGAAGGAATCTTCACTAATCTAGATTGCAGAGTCTGACTTCAATTATTGAATTGTTTATATTGAATATGAAAATCCACTACTGTTATTATATTCTATTGACCTATTTCCCATCACATTATATAAAAAATTTGATACAATTTTTCATTTACTAATACTTACAACTCTTGCTTGAAGTTTCAAAAAACCACCAGAGCCGAGCTTATGTGTCCCATGCTTTTCTAGTCTTTCCTTTGTTGCCTTTGATGTGTCAGGCAATCTATGAAAAGTTTGAAATATGTTAGATAGTATAAATATAGAGGTTAATTAGTACATAATTAGATTCTCAACAGTATCACATACCTTGCTGTACTCTCCACTAGTCTAATATTATTTTTCTTGTCAGCTTTATACTTTCCATCCAAAATCAGAGCTTGCCACTCAGCCTCAGGAACATAGGGAGGACGCTTGTACCTGGGGTTATCCCATAAATTTTTTCTGTACTAGTCCCTAATATACTTAAACATAAACCAGCTTTTTAAAGGAGCTTATTTCTCTCGAATGCACGAGGTCCAAAGAGTTGGGTCATGCTCTCTATAAGATCATCCTTTAATGGTTTGCGTTGGTTATTCTACCTTTTAAGTAAAAAAAAAATGTTAGACTCATAAATGAAGTGAAGCTACCTTTAATATATATAGTTCAAGAAATGGATGAAAAGGAAAACTATTATAGCAATGATATGAAATCAAAATAGTGGTTTGGGGTTTTAGTTAGGATATGATGTTCCACTAGGTACGCATGGTGGGCCCGAATATTCGCAAACACTCATCACCAAGTTTTCTCCAAAAAAGATCATTCCCTTCAAAACAATCATGGGATCATTAGTCAATGAAGAGTGATCAAAAACTAAATTACTATTATATCACTATAGAATGATAATAACTTTAAAGTACCTGGAACTTTGGCTACTTTTAATGGAATGCCTTCATCATCGCTGACGATCAATGTGACATCCTTCACTGTTCCCATACTAGGAACATAGGAACATCCAAGAAATGATGTTGCAGCTCCTATTGCAAAAAGTTTCATAAGTTTCATAAGTCTTTGTCATGAAGTATAAAAGAACAAATGATAATTGATGTTAAAAAGTTGTAAAAAAAATTTGTTTGTTGTTGTCATAAGAGAGAAAAAGAGGGATTTGTGTACCAGCAAATGGTGCAACAGTCGATGCCTGTAAGCTGCGTGTTGCTGACTCAACAGTCGAAAAGAGATTTGTGGTTGTCCTGGATGGAGGCAGCGTCATCATAGGATTCAATTGATGTGAAGCTGAAGAATAAAATTCTTAGAGCATGCATAAATATAGAACGCGTGGACTAGCATGGACAAGATTGTTGGAGCATTAAAAAAAGGATTGTTCGAGCATGTATTGTCAATGATTATGATCATTCCTATATATATTCAGTGGAAAACAGAAGTGGGGAATGGAACATACAATCTACTTGAACCACCTGTAGCACCCTCATCATGGGAACGGGGCTCGAAATCATGCAAAAAACTCTGTAAAGACAACGCATCCATATTTGAATTAATGCCATAAAAGAGCATAACATAAAAACCATTATTGAACTCTTGTTATAATTAAAAATTTCATTAATACTTACTTTTAAAGTTTTAGAGGTGTACATCAATTCAGCTCCCCTTTCTCTTATTTCCTGAGTAGTAGGCTTTATGGTTGCCAAACGTAAAATTTCTCTGCCAATTTTCTTTAGCAACTTTTTAGTCGAACCGATCGGGTCATCGGTGTCTGCTAAATTAATATAAAAAGGGTCCTCCTCAGGGGGGGGCTGCTGATCAGGGACTGCAGGTTCCTTTCCCTCCCTCCGACCACTAGCCCTCTGTGACAACAATAGTATTAGTATTATCAAAATTACTCCAAAACAATAAAGAAAACAACATTAAAAAAATAACATTTTGCTTCTATCTAGTTTGCACAATTATAATGAGTTTTACCTGCTCATGTGTAGATGAGTCGGGAACATCGCCAGCATCCCCTCCGGGCGGTTGCTCCATATTGTGCCCCCGTGTCAAAGATCAAGTATAAAAATGTTAGCCAAAAATTTATTGACTAAATGGTATGTTGGAGTCATTGATTAGAAGTTGGTTTAATAGTATGTACCACCCCCATGATAGTAGCCTTGTTTGTATCTATGCGGTTCAAATTGTAATCAATAAGAAGCTCTTCCCCTACACATATTGATTTTATCGCACAGATGAATACACGATTTCACTCGTGCACCTCAAATATGCAATTGGGTTGCTTTATAGTTGACCCAGGTTGTGTACTATTTATAAAACCCGCAATATTCCCTGTTGCTTTTGGCCTTCCATCAATGTATATAGCCACACTTTTACTTTGATTATTGTCTTGCTATTCTATATAATTTTTCGAGAGGGCATACCTACGCATACTTTTTTTATATTTAACAATATGCATCCAACTTTTGTAATCGTAACATGGTCCAACATACTCCATCAATTTAGAAACTTTGTCGTAAAACACCTTTATGTCATCCATAGAAAATAGGCCCAAACCATGTAGTGATGATGGTGCTATGTGATATATCCTCTCGTTAACACAAAAATTAGTGTTTATTGGAGGAAGTTCCTTGGGTACCCAATGTTTCTGTAGATGTTGGTACCTCAAGGGCACCTCGATGTCGCCTTCCATCTCATCATCATAAGAACATGACCCCCCTTGTGCAATGAAAAAATTCATGCATTTATTGAATTTCCTTCTAGTCCTTTGACCTCTTTTTAATCTCCCTATTCTAGATAAACTGCATGTCTCACTTTCCTCTTCTATTCCTATATTTCCCTCACTCGAGGAAGACACTTCTGACAAATACCTATTCGCTGGTACCTGCAAATGGGAGAGATCTTAGAAGACATCAATATTACTATTGATAAGTGTATTAAATAGACTGTCTATAAGGAGTATTGACTTATACCTGTCGATCCATGAGACTGTGCGGGATGCTCTTGAAAGGGGTTTAGTTTCCTGCAAATGTAATTCAATTATTGTGAGCATAATCACATCCATCATTAGCATCACATAAAATTTAAAAACATTAAAATGTACACAATAAAACACTTAAATCAGGCTCACATTATAAGCCTACTAGGGAAGTAGGCCTAGTGAAGGGCTAAAACTAGGTTTTTGTATCAGCTGATGAGTTGAGGGCTTAGTCACCTTGGGGACATGCTATTTGAAGTTGTTTGATGTGTGTGGAGGTGGAGGAAACACCTAGTTAAGTTGAAGTCAAGTTTGGCACCTATTGAGGCATTGTGAGCATTTTATAGTTTGTTGATTAGATTGCTTGGATGAATCTATTGGATGGATTGAGGGACATTCATGGGATTATTCCAAAGATGTAGAACCTAAGGTGCCATAAGGATTTGGTGTGCACTCTAATAGGTTATGGAGTTGGCTTCGATCAAGGAGAGGGATCTTATGAAGATGCTTGGTTGGTGTTGTGAGAACACTATGGAATTCCCTCTTGTTATGAATGATTGCAAGACCACCTAAGGTCTCTGCATCACCTACAGAGGCAGAATTATTAATCAACAAATTGGGTAAGCACTTATATTATGTTTTCCCTATGATATTCTAGGTACAACTCCCTTTTATAGATATTTAATGAAGTCCCTTTTTTAAACTAAACACTTACAAATGCTTTTGACCTGAAAGAAAATAAGGCTCAATACATTCACGCATCAATATGTGTTTTAAATAGTTTTATTTAATTAATTTAGATTAATAGTTAATTTAGATTAGTAGTATTTTATTTGTAGTTGAAACTTGTAGGTTTTAAATAGATAATGAATAAACTATGTAACCATATATATAAGACAAATATATTTCTATCAAGAAATGAATATTAAATAGATTAAGGATTGATGGCATACCTCTAAATTTCATCATCATCATCCTTTTCATCATCATCATCATCATCATCATCGTCGTCGTCGTCGTCCTCATCATCATCATCACCGTCGTCATCACCATCATCCTCATCATCGTCGTCATCATCATTGTCATCATCGTCGTCATCATCATCATCAACATCATCATCAACATCAACATCATCTTCATCATCATCATCAATAGAAACACCATCGTCATCATCTTCTTCTTCTTCTTCATGAAAATTTGTGTCAAGAACATCATCCAATAATTGTCAATCATGATCACCATCTACATCATCTTCTACTTTTCAGTATCTTCTTCTTCCATTGCATTATACTTTATTGGCCTTCCTCTCGGTTCATGTCAAACAACAAATGACCAACCCGATTTATGTGGAACCTCTGAGTAAAATACCTGCTCACATTGGCTTGGAAGAACATAAGGCTCATCCCCAACTGGCTCAAATGACCTTGTATTAACCATTGTAAATCCATTATCATGTTCAATAATAGTTCTATCAGGATCATTTGGATTAAGTTGTAGCCTATACCATTTGATGACGAAGAGTACTAATTTGAAGGAACTAAAGTCACACTCAAGTATCTCATCCAAAATGCCATAGTATCGATTTTCAAACTCTTGAGGATGTAAGTTGTTTCTAGATGAAATATTAGTCACTTGAAAGACTGCAGTTATTCCTGAATCACAAGTTTTCTTCGTGTCATCCAACACTTTGACGCAAAATTTTTGACCATTACAGAACATAGCCTTGTGGCGTTTAACCTACAATAATATGTGAAACATATCAAAATTATTGTATCGTGAGTTGATAAACATATGGGTGATTAATAAATTTGTACGTACCTAGAAATCTCTTGAACCACGTGCTAAATCTATTTCCCTTTGCGTAACAATGGAATCTCCATTATGATGACCTTCTTTAACCAATGAAGATACACCTTCCCATGCTAATGTGCGACCAGAATGTTGACATTGTTCAATCCATACCGTCATCCAATCAAGATTGTTTGAAATATACAAATGTAGTGCATCCCACTCTCGAGCACCTGTATAAAAAAAAATAGACAACTTACAACCAATTTATTTTGAAGATTAAGAAATAATTTATTAGACTAACATATTATATTTTATTACCTCTCACTTTTCTCAATGTACCTTTCCCCATCAAGTACTCCCCTTCTAATTTTTTAAAAGGCTCGAGATCCCAAATGCGATCTACATGGATATTTGATGCAAACTTAGGAAGATATTCAGTAATGTACACCATAGTCTGGTATACCATATATCCCTCTACCATAGAACCCTCAGGATGTGCTCTTTGTTGAACCAAAGCCTTCAAAGATTTCAAATGCCTCTCAACCATCCACATTGACCTAGTGTGTACAGGTCCACACAATTCAATCTCCTCAACTAGGTGTATGAGGTAGTGTTCCTGTGCATTGAAAAAAGTTGGAGGTAGACACTTTTGCATTTCACACAGTAAATGAGGAATTCTTCTCTTCCAATAGTTTATATCTTCTTTATGGATTTCTTTAGATGACAACCACCTACATTAAGAGATTCAAGTCACAAAAAATATATAGATATGAGACTTTACAAAATAATATACAATAGATTACATAGCAAGAAAAACAAATTGCGAATATAATAAATATATACAAAAAATTGAACAGATATTACTGCTTACCTCATATATTTTCCAAGATCATATATCACTTGTTTGATGTTATTGTTGAAGTGCTCTGGGAGAGATAGAGGAAGCACGTACTGTAGTAATTATAAACCAATCATTTCATTGTTTTCTAACATAACATAATGAACAGTACACATAGTTTATGAATATATTGTAAATACAGAAGAACATAAGTTACCTTGACGAAAGTATGCCAATCATGCATTTTGAGCCCTGGCCCAAAGTCACTTTTTTTTTATATGAGATTGTTTATGTTCGCAGCAAATCCTATGGGAAATCGAATTTTTTGTATGACTTCTTTTATGGCATCACTTTGCTGCTCCGTTAATAACCATGGAAGGGCACTTATATTAATCTAATATCTGTTGCTATTTAAGTGAATGAAATTTTTCAATGCATGATTGGATTCATGTATGTCATTACAAATTTTGACAATTTTTTCTTGGTCACGCCTTCCATCCAATATTTTCCACAATGTCTCTGTTATATTCTTTCCAATATGCATAGTATCAAACAAATGCACAATTTGTAAGTGCTCATAGTAGGGCAACCTACTAAACTATCTGGGATAGCTTTTTAGTCCCTTTGGAAGGTTGTCTGTATTGCATTGACAACCTTCACGATCATCAATTACACAATTAGTCAACAAAAATCACAATAGAAATATATAAATTACAAACATAAACCATTAGGTGGAACGGCATTACCTCGACGATTAATTATATTATATTCCAACTTCCATAGGCGAGGTGTCATTCTTCGTGGCTTTGATGTAGTCTCTTCTTTCCCATTGAAAAGAGGTTTTTTTGTACTTTGATACTTATGATTCCTATGGAGGAAGTGTCTACACTCATCAAACACCTGCTTTCCTAAACTTTTTGAATGACGAGATTTCATCTTTGGACCACAAACTGGACATGCAAATTTTCCCTTTGTTTGAAGACCTACAAGATAATGATGTAATTGGATTATTAAATATGTTGATTTTTATAATTAGAATTATTGTGCGCAACTTGAATTCACTATAACATACCACAAAAATGTGTTAGCCCTGGGGCATCATGTATTTTCCATGCAAGTATTGCATGGAATTGAAATTGTCTTTTTCCTATTGGTCTAGACATGTCATACATAGTGACACCGTTCCATAACTCCACCAACTCGTCAATAAGAGGCTCAATATATACATTCATATCTTTTACTTGATATTTACCTACTTGAATGAACAGTAACATTACATAATTATTGTGACCATTTTACTGCAAGATTTGTAAGTACATGTAAATTAATAACTATCAAATGATAAGATACCTAGAAAAATCATTGCCAACATAATGTGCTCCCTCTTTATTGACATCCACGGAGGAATGTTATTGTTGATAACAAAAATAGGCCACACCGAGTAAACAGATCTCATCTCTCCAAATGGATTGACACCGTCTGCTGCCAATGAAAGCCTGAGATTACGAGGTTCTTCTTTGAAGTGTTTCCACTTTTCCTCTATGTGCATAAATGTCAAACCATCTGCAGGGATTTGAATAATGTCATCTTGACTTCTATTGCATGCATGATAATCCATAAATTGAGCCAAGCTACTACACCTGAATAATTGTCGCATCCGTGGAATAATGGGGATGTAACGAAGAACCTTTTGAGGCACCTTTTTTGTTAGTCGATCTGTTTGATATCTGCTTGTATGACATACAGGGCATTGTGTTGCAAATTCATGTTCTTTATAATATATAATATGATCATTGGGACAAGCATGTATTGCTTCATACTCCATTCCAATATCTTTCATAACAACAGTTAATTCTCGATATGAGCGAGGTAGAACATTTGATGATGGTAACAGAAACTCGCCTATCAATCTACAGCAAAAAATATAAGTTGTTAATATAAACAATATTAGTGGTACATTATTCACCCTTTGTTAACTATAAAGACATATATGACATACCTTAACATACGTGACATTGTTATGTTGGATAAACCATTCATAACCTTCAAGTTCAACAACAACAATATAGCAGTGAGAAGAGTTGTTTGGGAGTCTTTGTATAGGGGATCGTATGCCTTCTGAAGTAGAGGTACATCAAGGCTATCATCATCATCATCATCAGATATGCTTGGACTAGATGTGTCATGGATCGATGTATTTATACCATCCTCTTCAATTGTGTTTTCTGGCGCATGATCGTCATCTTCCATGGGATCATTATCTTCACCTTGGATATTTGCACCTCCATGTTCCTCCACTTCGAAAACCATATTCTTTAGATTGTTGTGGTTCATATCATGTACTTCCCTGGGAAGATCAACCTATATAAAATTGATTAACATAAATAAACCATGATCATCAACTCATCATCAAGTGATTTCATATGTATATAAATTGTTAAAATGATAAAATGAATGACTTACCAGTGGATGATAGTCATGCCCCCCTTCAATGTGACCATTCTCCCTACAATGTCTCTTAACTGTTTTGATTAGCAGTCTTCTATGGTTTAAGCCCTTACAAATATTGCAAGGACAATAACATTTTCCATCACCTTTTCTTTTCAAGTTAGACCACAATCTAGCGATTGTCTCCTTGTTTTGTTCTTCACTTATATTATCTAACATGATCGTTCTTTGCAGGAAGCAAAAATTGGGCTATGAAAACTTTGGTCTACAACTTTCACAAACTAAGCAAAACTGTCGAAAGTACACAAATCTTCTTAGACCTAGCTAAATACTTTAATATTTTTAAAATACTTTCTTTGACTTTATTCCTAAGATTATTTGTAAAACTTTGACCAACCGTCTGAAGGTCTTATTTCAAGAGACCTTACAACATTAAGCCACTAAAAGAAATTTCAAAATATATAAGCTAAAAGTCTAGTTAAAATATACATTAGAATAAAAAAAAACAATTTTCATACCCGAGCGCGCGGCTATAACTCGTGCAACAGCCTTCTTGTTTAGTTGTAGAAGCTCTCCAGCAATCAAATTATACAAACTACAAGGCCTAAAAAAAATTTCAAAACATATAAGCTACAAGTCTAGTTAAAATATACATTAGATTAGATTCAACAATAGAAAGAAATGTTATTCAGAATTAGATTCAACAAACCTTAGTAGTGTAAATAGCCATCTCCTCTAAACTGGACTCCACACATGAGGGGGCATTCACATACTCTTCCCCTAAAGGTATCCTGAAGAACAAAAGCCACTATTCTTGAGTTTTTGAATTGCACCTCGAGATGAATGAAGCTTAAAAGGAATGAAAATTGTTTTCATACATTTAAATCAGGATGTAATATTTATTCAAAAGTATATACCTTGCAAGCACTTAAAATTGTTGTTATATGTGTTGCGGGAAAAGAAGAAGTTTATACTTATGTGTATAGACACACTTCATGTATTCGATCCAAAGCTCAAATGTTATCAACTGTGTCCAATGATGGGGAGAGACCTCCGTGCAAGTAGAAGATCTGCAATGAAACAAAAGAAAAGAAAGTTTTTTTATAGTAAGAACAAGTTTGTTGTGTTGCACAGGGTACCAAAAAAATAGTGTATCATATCTTTTTCTTTACCTAGCTTTCAATTCAGCATGAGAGCCTTTAATAGAAAAGTCAAGTTGATAACATATTTAACAAGAGCTGCAGGGCAGCATAGTTCCTGTGTAAGTACAAGAAAATGTGTGAGGATTTCAGCATAGTGCAACTTACTTCAGCATTTCATCTAACACAGCCAAATCCAAAAGAAATCTCACAGACAAACTACCTGAGATTTATAACCTTTATCTTCCAATATCCAATGGCTCCTTATAGGTGTTAATACAAAGAAGCCAACTTTCAAAAATTGTGGCAGTGATAAACATTTTGAAAAATAAAATTGTACTAGGTATAAATAAAAAATAGTGAAGAATGGTGTAGACTTGTAGCCAGAAGATAACACAGTGAAAATTGATGAGCTCTTTGTTATCACCCACCTCTTTGTTCATACCTCGTTGTATTGGTAATTTATGTGTTCCATTATTCTTACTGGTTATATATTGCCTTTATTATGAAAATTAAATTTAACCAATTAGAATATGAGTGCAAGTGAGTCCATGTACAGAAAGAGCAGTTCTAGATCGCTTATCTAGTTACTTCAGAGAACGACTTGCAGGCTATCCATCAACTGCTAGTGAAGATGAAAGAGTGGTAAGAATTTGTTCCCTTCATGTTGGGGATAACTATATCCTTATACTTTTTCAACCAACATATGTTTCAAAGTGATTTTTTACAACATATGTGCACTACATTAGCTTGCAGACCCAAGTATGGACCCCAAAAGGCAGGTGGCAACACGGTTTGTACGAATAGAGAAAAAAATGCTTAACACGTGCCTAGAAGTAGTTAATGAAATTATTGATCGATTACCCAATCTTGTTGTAGCTCCATGTCCCAGTCCATACAGTCCCACATTGAAATGAAAATTTTGTTTGGGGTCTGAGTTGGAAGATTGTCTCTTGGTTGAGGCCATTCTATAAGTATTTGATGTTTAAATCTATTGTATGCCATTCTATAAGTATTTGATGTTTAAATCTGTTGTATGCCTGATGTCATGTAGCTTTTTACATAATGTAGGTCTTCTTGGAATGAAAATTTCTCAATTATTATTTTCAAAATTCGTTATTGGTATAATCTCGTAGGTCTAATATATCTCATTAGATATCAATTCTGCAGAATATATACTTTAACCAACATGCAGATTCATGTTTTAAGTGAAGTTGTGCGGTGGATATTATTGTATGATTGCATCTTAAATGTCGGCAATTAGAGGGTTTCTTGTATAGGTCTAATTTTTAACTTGCACACTGAAGTTCATGGCAATATATTGAGATGTGATGGCACTTTTCTATAGCCTGAAATTAGTAGCACGTGAAAGCAATAATGAATGGTGATGACACACTGAAATATTGAAGTGCGAAGTGTCAGAATCAACAATATTCATGACTGAGGGAAGAGAGCAATAGTTTGTCATATTAAAAATAGTGACAAAATTTGTCTATTCAAGTCAGTGTTGGGTTGAGGTGTTTGTAACATTGTACAGTTTGAATAATATCTTAATAATGCCATGTTATCTTGTTTATGGATTTTCCATATTGCTTTAAAGGCTATGAGACACATTTTGGTTTTTGAGTATAAAAATAAAAATTAACAATTTTATTCAAACTACAAGTTTCTTACATATATTTTTTGGAAAAAGGCATTTTCTTTCTCCCTTTGACTGAGACAATGATGTTGGGAATCTGTAAATCTGTAAAGTAACTACTAATTACTCAAAATAATTAGATCCCATTTCTCCAAGGGCCAACACCATGACATCCCTTTCTACTGCCCATAGCATTATTTGTCCTTTTGCAAATATACAAACTAGGATCCACCTCCCTTAGGCTTTTACAAGCTCAATATTAATGGAGTGTCCAAAAGTAATTTAAGGCAGGCAAGAATAATGAACACCATAGGAGGTTGCTTTGAATGAGTTGTGGTAACCTTTTGCCAAGTGATCCACACTAAAATGATTGTGGAAGCCTCTTAATATAGGTTCACAGAAATGTGAGGCTAAAGAATGAAAGGCCTTCCTATTGAAGGAGATTCCCTCTCCATTCTTTGAGGCTAGCAATTTCCATAATAAAGAGGACGAGGAAATGAAAGTTTTTGATTTTATGGGTAAAATATGTTTTCAAGGGGCCCTAAAACCTTTTGGAAAGCCAGACATTGAACACAAAAATAATAGCTAAAGAGTAGGCAAAAGAAATATGATATTAAGCGACTAAGACATGGAAACACTGAAAAACATGGAGAACATCTTTGCCAATGCACGTCTCTGAAAAATAATGGGTTTATTTGTCTTACACCTTGCCGATGCGCGTCTCTGCCCGACCCTCTAAATGCCTTGAGTTCGACCTCTCCTATGCGTGTGCCTTTCCTTTCAGAAGAACCTAGCTATGTCACACAATTTCATTCAAATGAGGGTTTTTGGCTTTTTTTTCCTCTTATATCCCATTGGCGTCACAATTGCGACGACATCGGGCTAAAATTGAAAAAAAAAAAAAAGCCAAAACCACATTACCTTTTCTTGCCGTCGCAAATCGACCCCTAATGTATTAGTGTAACTTGTCGAGGGTTACAATCTTGTAGGAACCTGATTTGTAAAGATGGTTCATGGTAGAAGAAATATTGATGATGCTATATTGGATTAGTTGAGACAAATTGCAGCCAGATTAGATGTTGTGGAGATAGCCTACAGGAGAGGAGCACATCTTGATGATGTAAGTGATGATGAAGTAGTAGCACCAAACCATAATCCAAAACCTGAAGAAAATCAAGATGAGGAAAGATTATTGCAAGTGTTGTCTAGAGAAAACTCAAAGCATGTTCTAGAAGTTGTTCCTTATGATGGAAAATTGGATACCAATGTTGTGTTGGATTGGATCTCTGATATGGAGAAGTTCTTTGAGTATGAAAGCACTCTTGATAATAGAAAAGTGAAGATTATAGTCACTAGGTTGAAATGTCATGCATCACTATGGTGAGAGCACTTGTAAACTAATAGACAAAGAAGAGAAAGGAGAAGATTAGAACTTGGCCAAAGATGGTGAGCAAGGTAAAGAAAAAATTCCTCCCTGCTGATTACCAAGTTAGCTTGTTGAAAAAGATTCAAAATTTGAAACAAAAAGATATGACTGTGAAAGAATATACCGAGGAATTCTATAGATTGGAAATTAGATCTAGACATGTGGATGATGATGTTGAGAAAATTGCAAGGTACATTAATGGATTGAGATCTGGAATTCAAGATGAAATAAGTTTTGTAAATTTGGAAAGTGTGGAATAAGCAAACCAATATGCCTTGAAGGCTAAGGAGATCTTGACAAAGAAGCATGAACAAAGACAAAGAGGTAGAGGTGGTAGATTCTAGAGAGGCAGAGGTAGATCTTATGGAGAAAGTGGTAGATCTGATAGTTTTATGTAGGATAAAGGCAAATCTGAATGGAAAAAATGATAACAAAGGCAAAACTGAATGGAAAAGTGGTAATTCTTACCGAGGAGGCACTAATTCGTACTAAGGAAGAGGTAATTCCTATTCTAGAGGTGGATTTCACGGTAATTTTTTTAGATGTGGTCAAGAGGGACATAGATCTTTTAAATGTAGATCCTCAGAAAGTAGGCAAGGTAATAGAAATGTAGTGATTCAAGAAGATGATGAGGGTTCACCAAGTGGACCTAAGGTTGGAGAAAATCTGATGGTGAGAAGAACCTTATGTAATAAGGGAAGTGATGAGGAACTTGTTTTAGGAAGAAGTATTTTCAAGACAAGATGTAAGATGGTTGGAAAATGCTACAAAGTGGTCATTGATAGTGGAAGTTCTACAAATCTGGCATCAGAAGAGTTGGTTACCAAGTTGTAGTTGTAGAGGCTGAAACATTCCAAATCTTATCATGTTTCATGGACCAAAGATGAGCATAGGATATTGGTAAGTGAGCAATGCTTTGTGCAGTTCAAAATTGGACATTACTTTGATGAAGTTTTGTGTGATATTATTCCCATGGATTATTGTCATATTTTGTTGGGTAGACCTTGGCAATATGATAGATATGGTGTACATCATGGAAGATTTAATCATTATACTCTTTGGGTAAATGGGAAGAAATAAACATTGTTACCTTTGATAACAGACAAGTGCATGAGTTGTTACAGAAAGGTTTGATCAGAGAAAGCTTGAGTCCATGTGCTATACCTACTATATTAGCACCTAAAAAAAATTGAGAATGGAATATGTGTAATGATTCTAGAGCTATTAATAAAATCACAGTGAAATATAAGTTTCCTATGCCAAGGATGGATGACATAATGGATTGTTTGAGTGAAGCAAAGTATTTTACCAAGACTAATTTGAAGAGTGGCTATCATTAGATCAAAATTAGAGAAGTTGATGAATGGAATATTTCTTTCAAGCCAAAAGATGGTTTGTATGAATGGTTGGTTATGCCTTTTGGTTTGACTAACGCACCTAGTACTTTCATGAGGTTGATGAATGAAGTTCTAAAAATATTTTTGGGTAAGTTTGTAATTGTTTATTTGGATGATATTATGATATTCAGTAAGACTAAGGAAGAACATCTTGAGCATATTAGACAAGTATTGTAGAGGTTGAAAGAGGAAAAGTTGTTGATTAATTTGAAAAAGTGTTCTTTTATGTAAGAGGAGATTGTGTATTTGGGGTTTGTGATTTCAGCTAATGGATTGAAGGTGGATCCTAAGAAGGTTAAAGCAATTTTGGAATGGCCTACACCTAAGAATGTGAGTGAGGTAAGATCATTTCATTGTTTGGATAGTTTTTACATAAAGTTTATAAAGAATTTTAGTATTGTTTGTAATGCTATAACTGAGACAATGAGGGGATATAAAAAGGAATTCAAGTGGACACATGGAGCTGATAAGAGTTTTGAGACTTTGAAACAAAAGGTTGTTGAATTACCTGTATTAGCTTTACCTAATTTTAACAAAGTATTTCGACTTGAATGTGATGCAAGTGGTAATTCAATAGGAGCTATATTAAGTCAAGAAGGTAAGCCTATTGCTTTCTTTAGTGAATAGTTGAATGATGCTAAAAGGAAGGATTTTGTGTACGATCAATAATTTTATGCTATTCTTCAAGCTTTGAAGAAGTGGAGATATTATTTGACTCCTAAGGAGTTTGTGTTGTATATTGATCATAAAGCTTTATAATACTTGGGAAGTCAACATAAATTGAATCAAAGACATATGAAGTGGGTTGAGTGCATGTAGTGTTTTACAATGTGATTGAGCATAATAGTGGAGTTGCTAATGCATTGAGTAGAAGATGTTCTTTGTTGATTGAAATGAAGGTTGAAGTTCTTGGTTTTGATGAAATGAAAGAGTCATATGATGTTGATCTTGATTTTTCTAAGGTGTGGAGAGAGTGTAGAGCACCAAATCTAATAGATCACATAGGTAAGTATGATGAATATTTCATTTAAGAAGGTATGTTGTTCAAAGACATTCAATTGTGTATTCATAGAAGTTCTATGAGATTGAATCTGATTAAGGAAAAGCATAGTGGTGGATTAGCTAGACATTTTGGAATTGATAAGACATTGAGTTTTCTGAAAGAGAAGTAATATTGGCCACAAATGTATAAGGATGTTCAAAAATTTGTAAAGAGTTGTCGAGTTTGTCAATTTGCAAAAGGGGTGAGTCAAAATACTAGTTTGTATACACCTATTATTGTTACTGAGAAACCTTTGAATGACATCAGTATGGATTTTGTTCTTGGGTTGCCTAAGACAGTGAAAGGGTATGATTCCATATTTGTTATAGTGGGCAGATTTTTTAAGATGGCTCATTTCATACCATGTGAGAGGACATCAGATGCTGAGCATGTTGTTGAACTTTTCTTTAAAGAGATTGTGAGATTGCATGGATTACCAAGAAGTATTATTCCAGAAAGAGACAATAAGTTTGTTGTTTATTTTTGGAAGACTTTGTGGAAGAAGATGGGTACTGAGCTAAATTTTAGTTCTACATTCCATCCATAGACAGATGGATAGACAGAGGTTGTGAATAGAAGCTTCGGTAATTTGTTGAGATGTTTAGTTGGGAATAAGAAAAGTAATTGGGAGATGGTGTTGGCACAAGATAAATTTGCATATAACAATTCTAGGAATAGGAGTATAGGGAAAACACCTTTTGAGATTGTTACTAAAATGCATCCTAGAGGTATATTAGATTTGAGAGATGTTGCTGGTGAAGAAAAGAAAAGTGTTGCAAGAGAAGAATTTTCTAATTTTATGAAGCCTTTGCATAAAGAAGTGAAGTTGAGGTTGGAAAAAAGTAATTATAAGTATAAGGAGAATGTTGATTAGTCTAGAAGACATCATGATTTTCAAGTTGGTGATGAGGTGATGGTTCATTTGAAGAAAGGAAGATTCCTAGTTGGAACATACAGTAAGCTGAAGATGAAGAAGTTTAATACTGGTAATGCTTATGAAGTTGAGTTACTTGATGACATGGATATATCTCCTATATTCAATATTGCTGATTTGTATAGGTATCATGAGTTAGAGGATGAAGTTGTTGTATTAGATGATTATCCTAAGAAGTAGATTGAAGAAGTTGAATAGATATTGGATCAGAGAGTTGGCAAGAGCATAAGAGAAAAGATTTCTATGAATATTTGGTGAAGTGGAAGAATAGGCCTATTGAAGATGCTTCATGGATTTTTCAATTTGAGTTGGATTCAACTCAGATCGTGACCTCTCAATGATTCAGGAGAATCATTTCTTTCAACCCTAGTTGTCTGATGCAAGAGCATCCTAGGTTCCCTTTTTATCCTACTCATTTTTGTTCATTCTATATATGGGAGTCGAGTTACCATAGCACTTAATGGGAGCTGAGTTACTATAGCACTCAATGGGAGCTGAGTTACTGCAGCACTCAATGAGATCTGAGTTACAGTAGCAATTCCTTCATGTGTTGAGTTATTGTAGTAATTCCTTCATGTGCTAAGTTACCCAGTGTATTTTGAGTGACTCTTCATGTGCCAAGTTACCCAGTGTATGTTGAGTGTTTCTTCATGTGTCGAGTTACCCATTGTATACCAAGTGTCAGTATTTGGACATGACTTTTGTGAGTTGACTTGCAAAATTTATTTTGATCATGACATTTATGTTAAGATATTTTCTTGGGATGTGTCTAGACTATTGTTGGGTTAGCCTTCCTCTTATGTAATGTTCTAGAATCATCTGCAAGCTATTTTAGCAATATATATAGAGTGTTAAGGCTTAGAGTTAGGAAAGTTTTTGAGAATAGGATTAGAGAGAGTAGAATTGAATGTGTGAATTTGCAGTTGGATTTTTGAATGTGAATGTATTTGTAATTGGCCATAACCTAGAATGCCTTATAGTAGGGCATGTATGTTGAATATTTGAAAAATCAATAAAAGTATTTCATTATTCTTCCTCCTTTGGTTGTTGTTCCTTGTATTTGCTTCTGTTGTGTTAACTCTTACAGGGTGGTTTGGATAGTTGGGTGAGCCTTTAGCCCTAGTTATTCATCCCTTTGCCTACATCACTTGATGATTCAAGATGTCATAAATTATTACACTCGTAAGATTGGAAGCATAGGTGACATGGAAATCAGAGAAGAATATGGTAGATTATGTGAAAATGGAGTGTTGGAGGAAGAATACAATATTGTCGAGAAGAAAGGGTTAACTCATGCCCTAGATTTTCCATATGTCTTCAAAACTAAGTGGATTAAGATTGTCTTAAGTAGAATTCATGATAGCTCAATATGGTTAGAAAATGGGTCAGTTAAAATCAAAAAAAAAAAAATTCATATGGTAATAGGGTATCCAACCCTAGATCAACCAAAGACTATGAGAAGTGAGTCAAAGGAAGTCATTGAAAAGAACATAGGGGTTGTGTGGAACAAAAGGGGAATGACCATTGACATAATCACAAATCCCCTGATAGCTTTTCTAGTGAGGGTAATATCACACAAGTTCTATAAGTCAAGTAGATTAAATGGTATACCTTGCATTGTAGTGGATATGGGCTACAAAACTATGAAGAAAGATCATACTTATGATCTTGCTAAGTTGTAGTTACAACAATTGATTGAAAATCTAGAAGCTATAAGGAAAAAAAATAGTGTTGAGTGTAAATTTGGATCTATTCTGGTATGTATTTTCTTCTATGTGCAAAATACATTTCCTACATTCGGTAAGGTTGCATGGAAGATGAATAGATCAATTGTAGTAGAAATATGAGAATTCATTGAACAATTAGGTGATAACTTTGAGTCAGTAATGAATAGTTATTTTGAAGATTTTAAAAAATTTATGAAGAAGATATTAAGGATACTAGTCTCACTAGTGGAGAAACATTATGATGATATTTGATTTCTAATTCTTACTAATCACACATATGTACAAGCAAAAATTCCTAGAGTGAGATGGCTAAGGCCATTAGGTTATGAGATCAATGTTAATGAGGTCTCTACAGCAATCACAACATTACTTGTAGAAGAAGTGGACAAGGAAGCCAAAGCTTTCGATAATTATGAATTGGCCAAATCAAAGATCACTATGAATTCTAAGACTACTTCAGTGATGAGAAAGAAGAACAAATTAGTGAAGAAATTAAAAGAAAAATTAGGTGAAGGTGTTGAGGAAGAAGAAGAAGAGGAAGATGATGAAAAAGAAGAGGACACACAAGCACAAGCACCATTGGTATTAACACAAGGTCAGGGAAAGGATCAGCAAGAGGAGGAAGTAGATACTACAGAAGGTGCCAAGGGAGAAGAAGCCAAGGAAGCACCTATTACTACTAACAAGAAGAAAAGAAAGGCAAAGACACAAGTAGTGAAAAAACCAAAGAAGGTTACAAAACCTTGTCAACCCAAACCAAAAGCACCTACCACAAGGGCTGGTACAAGATTCACTGCACAGAAGGCTAAAGAGGTAGCCTAATCTAAAGAGAAGGAAGGTGGAGCACAAAAAAAAGACCAAGAAGAAAGTACGTTTCTTATGGTTTATTTGATGACAACAATCAATTCCAAGTGGTGAGTCACGGTCCCTCTTTAGACCTAGACAATTTATGTCAGAATGTTAGAAATAATGCTAATTTGTTAGGTTTCTCTCACATTGCATTTGATAATCTTGGAAAAATTGAGAAGTCAAGCAAAGGAGGAAATATATGCCATGATGGCTACATTCAATAAAGCTCCTCTAAAAATTGCCAACTCCATACCTAAGAGTTTATATGAAAGAGTTGAGGAAAAATGGCATTATTGTTTGAACACAGAAAGACAAATTAGGGAGACATCACTTGCTCAAGTTATGCCAGAACTTAGTAAGGTTGAAATGTCTAAATCCATAAAGAAATATGCTATGAGATTTGTACCTAAGTATAGGGAATTTAGCATATTACAAAATAATATAAAGGATGTTGTAAAGAAGACCAAACAAATGTGGAAATTGACATATGGACTGACAACATCAAAAGAAGGTGATCAGACACCTATTGAGGCAGGAGAAGATGAAGAAGAAAATAATGAACAAGGCACAATTAAGGGAGGCATTGATATGGATGTCGATTATCAAGAAACAACTAAGAAAGAGTAGCAACTAGAATAGAGTGTACAAGATACACAAATGTCAACTGCTAGCCCTCCATAGGTTATAAGTGCAAATATTGAAACTGTCACAATAAAGAATATTTTTGATACTACTAATTAGGAAATCAATCCCCTAATAGACAAAAATTTGAAAAGGATACTTATCTATTCTACATTACAAGCCAAATTATGTGACAAACCTATATTGGTAAGTGTGAATGAAATTTAGAAGTTAGATTCTATGACTGCGGGAGAGGAAGTGAAAACACAAGAACTACCTACAATCATTTGTCAAGTCACAAGTGTACAACCTTCACAACCCTTAGTTGTATATCAAAGAAAGGAGATAGAAAGTTACATTGTTAGTACACTTATAGAAGGCACTCTAGTCTCAGAAAATGTACAAGAACCTAAAAAAGACAAGGTTGAGATAGTTGGAGAAGACAAGGTGGAAACACTAGTAAATGATGGGACACAAAGCCAAATAGGTCAAGTAGATGCACTTGCGCCTCTAGCACAAGATTAAGGTGCAACTAAAATCAAAGAAATAGAAAAGGATAAGTCTAAAGAGAAAAAATTTCCACCCAAGTCAAAGGAGCTAGTCGTAATTCAAGCACTAGTGACATTACCAGAATCTAGAACTCCTTCCAGTCAAACTCTTCAGAAGCTGAGTAAAAATGCAACACCTTTGTAATTCTCAGTGTCAATTCCTAGCTCATCTAAGGTAGAAGAGGTAATTACTTATGGAGATGTTAGCCTAGATGAAGAAATTGTATTGCCCAAGTTTGATTATGAAGCAATAACAATTGAGCATATGGGTATATTACAAGAAGCCCTAGCAAGCAAGAAACATCAAGAACTACTTAGAAGGGAGCATAGGTAGAAGCAAGCTTTGATTGAGATCAAAAAAAAATTCTTAGATGCATTCAGTCTACCAACTCCAGATGAAACAAAGCTAATCATTGAAAAATTGACCAATATAGTTAAAAGAGTAAGTGACATAGACATAGATACTAACGTTAAACTATTAGAATGGCCTAAGAAGAAGTTACAAAACAAAGTGAATGAGAAGGTATCTAGTGATATTGCACTAACACAAGTTGCATTGGCAACTAAGATAGATAGTGTGAAGAAGGTACTAGAGAACATTTTCTTTCTATACACCAAACTGTGTAATCCCACACTCTTCAAGTAGGAGATAAGGAATCACATCCTAAGTTTGGAGACCTAAATGTAATCAACCAGTGCAAAACCACCCATGACTCTAGCTCAAATTGAGAAATACTTTAGGACCCTTTTACAATCCCAATTAGTTATCAACATTACAAGCAGATGAAGCCAACATAAGGGCTAAACTTATCAGTATCTAGTCTACATTCACCCCTCACATGGATATTTTGTTAGAGAAAAAGGTTAATTTAATTTCATTAATTAAATTACTATTTCTCTTTTTAAATATTTCTCTTTATGTGCTTTATGCATCTCTATTCAATAATTAATTAGTTATTATTAAATAGCTTTTTACCCTTTGTAACTTTTTAGATTACCCTTCTTGGGTTTTGATCTTCTTTTATAAGGATTGATCCTTTTGTATTTCATTATCTTTTCTTCATTTGAGAATATAATTTGCATGTTTTTAGAGAAAACCCTTCCCTCTTCTTTTCATTTTCTTCTCTATGACAAGTTTTCTACATGCAGGTATTCAAGGGCTTTATGGATTTGATTTTCATATTTTCTCAAATCCTTTATGGTATTAGAGCCAAATTTTTTGTAGCTTGTTTAGTATTTTGAGAAAAAGAGAGAATAAGGGTTTGACAGATCAAATCTAAAGTTTTTTAGGTATTTCCTAAGAAACTAGGGGGGTCACTAATTTTTGAAGTAGTCTGAGGGCAAATAGACTTCACAGATGGATCCAAAAGGCATCAAAACCCTCATTTCCATATAAAATTTGTCCATTTTGGACAACATTGATTTGGGAGGCAAAAATATTTGCCCAAAAGGTTGTACGGCCTCCTACATGTAATCCAAGGCAATTTTTTTAAAAAAATTGAAAAAAAATGGTCATAGCACTATTTTTTGGCACTGTAGTTTTTTTCCAGCACTACAAATCCTTTTATAGCACTGGCAACCCCTTTATGGGGCACTGTATCCTTTTCAGGTGATCGGTGGAGTTGTCACGGCTAGGTCTTTTTTTCCAAGTGTCACTGTTGAACACTACTGCCAAAAGGCATTGCCAATGTCCGACACCACCACCACCACTTCATGCTACTATCGTCATTGTCATGCCATCCCTGCAACCACCAGGATCTCCACCACTACTCTACCAACACCTGCCACCTCTACCTCCACTTGGCCTCGTCCCTACTTGCATGGCTGCTTGGGCACCTGCCATGTGGCACTAGTGCCACATCAACACATGCCACATGTCAGGTGCCATGTCACCTATTTTGGGCCCATTGCCATGTAGCATGCCATGTGGCAATTTTTTTTGCTGCGATGGTTGGCAAGCCATCAATTTTAAGATAGTAAAATGCTAATGTCAGCACTACATCAACACTCCTATATGCTTTTCAAATCTTTTTTTGACCTACTTTTGATTTTTTGGCCATAACTTGAGCATATGAAGGTCTTTTTTCAATTTGAAAGAACTGCCAAAAAGCTGGTTCTAAGACAAAGATAGTAGTATAGGAGTTTTTTGGTTTTGATGCAATTTGGTTGCCTTTTCAGGAAGTCAATGTTGGATGTTCAATTTTTCACTCTAGAGGGCATATCTTGAGCATCCCATCTTTGTTTTTTGAAAATGTTATATTTTTGAAAAGTTGGTTCATTCCTCTTTTCATAAATGCTTGTTTTTCTTCTAGATTCTGCTCCATGCTCTTTCTATTATGTTTTTTCCTTTACTTCCCTATGGTAGATATCTTGGATATTATAGGTCTAGGGTTCATTTCCATAGCATGGGATCTCTTCTTTTGGGCTATACTATCTATTGTAACAACTCTTTGCCCTTTTTTATCATTATTGATATCATTTATATACATTCTTGCAAACATATTGAGATAAAGTATAATATTGCATCTATATTTTTTGTTTCAATTGTTTGGCTTTGTTTGTCTTCTAATTCGAGTTGTTCATCTAAGGACACTCATATAAATTATTTTATTCTTGGGATTCATTATATCTTGTGCCCTATTGTTCATGCACTATTTTGATAAAGTGCCATGGGGGAGTTGATGTTTTCCTTTTTTTGCCATCTTCCTTTGTTTAATGAGTGTCCCTTCCATAACATTAGCCTCATAACATGTCTAAGATTGATCACCTCAGTACACACATATGTACTCTTTTGTGTATCTTGATCGTGGTTCCTTAACATGCAATTTTTTTGGCCCACTTTTTCAGTTGCCTATCACCTCACCCTTGTCTACATTAGGGGGGTTCCCATTGTTTCTCATGCTTCCTTGGTTCAATTGATCAGCTCTTCAAGCTTTGGTATTTCATGTCATTTGTATTTTCAAATTCAATTGTTTTCCTTTTTTTGCCTCCTAATTCAATGTAGATTACAGTCTTCTCTACCTAGCCAGGTTCTATTTTAGAGGAGGTTCTACAGATCAGTGGTTTCTTTTTGATAGAGTTTACAACTTCTACATGCTTTAGTGGTTTTCTTCATGATTCCTCTTGTTCTTATCTTCTGGAACAATTCCTCTAGTTGGAGGCTTCTTTAATCCTTCACTAGGTTTTTAGCTATCTCTTTTTGGAGTAGATTTTTTTCCATTTGGTTTTCTCTATTTCTCCATTTCATAGAGATTTTGTTGTGATTGGGTACCTCATCAGGCCTTGTTTTTAGGGCCCAAGTTTGCTTTTAACAATGCATTGTAGTTTCCTTGCTCTTTCTACATTTTTTATAATTGCATTATTGCTCATCTTAAGGGGGGATGTTAGAGAAAAACATTAATTTAGATTCATTAATTAAATTACCCTTTCTCCCTTCTTATGTTTTTTCTTTACGTGCTTTATGAGTCTCTATTTAATAATTAATTAGCAATTATTAAATAGCCTTTTACCCTTTGTAAAGTTTTAGGTTACCCTTTTAAGGTTTTGATCTCCTTTTATAAGGATTGATCTCTTTGTATTTCATTATCTTTTCTTCATCTAAGAATATAATTTTCATATTTTCAGAGCAAACCCTTGCCTATTCTTGTCTTTTTCTTCTCTATGATAGATTTTTTACATGTAGGTATTCGAGGGCTTCGTGGATTTGATTTGCATATTTTCTCAAATCCTTCATATTTTACACAAGGAGCTAGGCTATGTAGAAACACTTATGAAGAAAGACCCCAATCTTTCTATATTAGATGGCTTAGTACACCTTGCTGCTGAGCTGGCCATCCAAATTAAGTCTTTGGAGGTAGCTTGTGATAATTGGGATGCAACTCTTAAACTTATACTTAAGGTCTATAAATCTTTTTTGGACCAATATACTATTAGTATACGACCCATTGACATCAGTGTCAAAAGGGGGAGTAAGAGAAAAGGGGGAGAAAGAATGGTAGAGTAAGAGAAAGTGGGAGAGCAAGTAAGCAAAAATTAGAGAAAGAGTATCAATTGATGAAAATCTACTCAACAGGAGAAAGATCTTGATATAGAGTACAATATAGAATAAATCAAACAACTGAAGGGGATTTATGAGATTTTGAGGTATAAATCATGTTGCAAAATTTTGATATTTTGAAATTTTGTATAAAAGTCAAATAGTCATTTATGTTATGCTTGTAAGAATAAGATTATTAACATATGACTAAGTGTTTTTGACACTCATGTCAAAGAGACAGATTCTTAATCTTAGATTGGTTTTGAAAAGAGAGTGTCTATACACTTAAGTCATTTACTTAGTTCATGCCAAACAAGTAACATACGTCGAGCACAACATTTAATTAGAGCATGTCAAGTAATTAGTGAGTACTAAGTCACTCATATGCCAAGTCACTCAACTTCCAAGTAGACAGTATGTGTCAAGTGATTCAGGAGTCAAGAAATTAGTGCATGTCAAGTCATTTAGATGTCAAGTGATAGAATTGAATTCATAAACTGGTTTTTACAAGAGAGTGTCTATATTCTTAAGTCATTTACTTAGTTCATGCCAAACAAGTAACATATGTTGAGCACAACATGTAAATTAGAGCATGTTGAGAAATCAGTGAGTGTTGAATCACTCATATGCCAAATCACTCAACTATCGAGTAGACAATATGTGTCAAGTGATTCAAGAGTCAAGCAATCAGTGCATGTTGAGTCATTCAGATGTCAAGTGACAGAATTGAAGTAATAGTTAGTGCCAACACAATTTTTTCATAGTTGTTTGTATTGGCACAAACTACTATGTAAACCATTTTTGGGTTGATTTAAGGATTAAATTATGATATTTTGTTGATAAGAACAAATCTTAAGTGGGAATCCCAATGTATTACATGCATCTAATTAGGTAAAGGGAAGATTTAAGCAGCAATATGGATGAATCACAATTGTTGATTCATACCTAACCCTAAGTCACCTAGGTCTTCTTAAGGAGGACAAACCCTAAATTTCTTATGTGTAGAAAGGGAATGAATGAATGATCAAGAAGAGTTTTACATGTGCAAACTAGGAAATTCATGATGACCAAGGTATTATGATCTAAATTTCATTGCAGAATCAATTAAAGGAGAATAGGGGAAGGAAATAGTGAACAGCAGAGAGACATCTAATCAAGAAGGATCAAGTACACATCAGTATAGAGGTGATCTATCATTAAGTAATAGAGTGCTAATTGCATAATCATTGTTGAGACATTCTAATAGGTGAATCAGTTAAATCTCTTAATAGAGTAGTCCTAACAGGCTATATTAAAATCCTCTAACAAGGTGCTTACTTAATTGTGAGTTGAAGTCCTTTAACCAGACATACTTCTAACAAGGTGTTGAAATCCTTTAACATGGTGAGACCTAATAGTCTTTGTAAGCTTTTAATAGAGCAAATCTTTCATTGGTTAGATTGTGTTTCATGATCAAACATTGTAACCTTCATTGGATTCACTTTATTACTATAGTAGTGGAGATTTTTGGGTGTCATCCCACCCCAGTTTTATCTTCTCATTGGAGGGTTTTTGGGTAATCATATCTTGTGCTATATATGTGTGAATGCTCACTTATTTACATACTTTAGATGTATATGTTTTACATGTATTTCAATTTACTTACTTAATATGTGAGATGGATGTATGGTGAATATTTTTATGGGTAAAAGTTTAAATCACTGATTACCCTCTCCCCCTCCCCCCCGCGCCCCCCCTCTTAGAGTTTACCTTTCCTATTGTAATCCAACAAGCTTCAAAAAGAAGAATTCAATCTAATGAAAAAGAAGACTACCAAAATCTAGTTAAGTCTAACAAAATTTAAGCATCTACCTTAAAAAAAGAATCATTTGAGAATATGAGCACAAATAGTCAAATGACTCTATGAAAACTCATCTTCTCTGATGAATTCTATTAGGTTTGATTCATTTATTGTGACAACCATCTTTTTTAACATCTATATATGAGCTACATTGATGTAATTGTTCAAGTTAAGTAATTTGTGAGGACATATTCCAATGATCTAGAGGGAATCATTTTAGTAGTAGCTTTCCTTTAAAATTTTTGAAGTTCATGATTGTAAGAATTTTTCACCCAAGACCAAGGAACTCAAACTAAAGCACAATAGTAGACAAAAGAGAGAGTATTATTAGAATAATTGTAATACCCCAAAATTGGCTCATTGCCATTTCAACCAATTCTGGTCTATTTTTTATCAATCCTAAGACCTATTCTAATAGGCAATCCTTATTCGGCTACTCGCTACTTGACTTAATTGTCAGATGCAGAAAACCCAAATATGTATTCATCATACTCTTTATTTAATTCCTATAGTATTGACTCATATTAGTCACATTAAACCTATTGATTAATATTTAATTTAGTTACTGATTATTTATACTTTAATTAAATTAAATCATATCCTAAGGCTAATGTACTATGGAATTAAATTTATTTAATTTAATAAATGTGCCTATTTTAATTAATTAAACAAAATTATTTAATTAAATAGAGAAAGCTATTTCTAATTAATTAAATAAAGTTATTTAATTAAATGGGAAATCATTCCTAATTAATTAAATGAAGTCATTTAATTAAATGAGAAAAGCATCTTTTATTAATTAAATAAATTATTTAATTAAATGAAAAAGGTAATTACGAGAGCATATCTCATTTTATTAAATTAAATTTGGAAGAGAATCTATGACGCATCATAAGATTCCTCAACCCACTTAAAGCCAAGAATCTATGACGAGTACGTCAAACAGGGACATGCGTAAGAGGTAATAATGATCTCAATCCTCATCGTTGATTGAAATCAATCTCAACCGTTGATGGATTCCAGGAAAGTCTATTTAAGAGACCCTCCTCCCTTCATTTCAAGGAGGATGAATTGATTTGCTATCGGATTGCTATTGAAATTCATGCTCACTTACATTTCTTGCATGCATTCTCATTCTTAATTTGATCTCATTTTAGTTTAATCATGCATATGCTTAATCTAGTTTACTTTATTTGTTCTTAGATTACATTGCATCTTTCATTCTAGATTAATCTGCATTCTCATATAGATTAGTCATACTTTCTTACAAATCCTTCATTCTTAGAGGGTCTGGTTGCTTAAACACCTCGAATCTGAGGATATCTAATAAGCAATTCCCTTTAGATAGAAGGCAACAGGTCACTTTGCAGGGCTGATTTTCGGATGAACAATCCAATGTTCATTCCGGGATGAATCCACATACAATGATCGTGTTGAAGTGTCTGTGAGGTTCAGAGGTCCACATTTCACAGGTACATTTTTGGTGCCCACCGTGGGGCAACCCACCTTTGCTTGCTAGTTTTTGTGCAAATCTGTTTGCAGACTCAAAGAAACCCTAAATTTGAAATATTTTCTCATATCTTTCAAACGGATGCGTATTTTGATCTAAAAAAAATTTTGTAGGGTGGCGATATATCCAAGAAGCTTTGGTCCAATTTTCAGACTTTTTTGAGACGTTTTCGAGCTTTTATGATATTTTCTTCATTTTTCATAAAAAACTATTTTCAGGCATAAATCAACACATTTTTTAGAAAAATTTGCAGTTTCAGAAAGCTCTTAAAATTTTAACTAGAGTTGGTTCTTTGTGTTTCAATTTTAGAGGTCATATTATGGGTCAATAATTCAATTTTCAAAAACTGGTCTATTTTGACAAAACAACTCCCTAGGGCACAAATTAAAAGATCTTTTCAAAAATTTTGCATTTTTGGAAAGTTCTGTAATTTTTGATAGGGGTTACTTTTTTGCATTTTGAATTTTGGATCTGAATTCATATCATGTAGATCTTATCTTTATGACTAAGTCAAAAATCAATTGAAAAAAAAAAAAAGCGGCATTGAATGAATAGTTTGCATTTCATTTTTACAATGAATCAATGCATAATGTGGGTTTTCATTTGGGTTACTTTCTGATTATCATCACTCTTAAAAATTAGATTTTTAGATCTAACCTTGATTTTGCATGAGTTGACATATATTGCATTCATAAGTTTGTTGCTTTGTTCATTGCGAGCGAGCGATCAAGTGTAAACAAAAGGTACAACAAAGAAAAGATGCGTTGCGAGGATTACCAGGTAATTTTTTTTTGACTAATAACACTTCATTTGGAGCTAAAATGAACATCTCTTGTGTCAAGCTTGTGTGTGTATTTCCTTTCATGTTCTCATTTTAGAACACATGCATAATTTGATACTAGCTTGTGATCTCCATTAGTTTCCATTTAGCAGGCTTAGTTACTTGTGATAGATCTAATTAGCTATCTTGGGTTATTAGACTCACTAATCCATAGACCCCTCATTCCACCCTATGGTTGCAAGCTCAGCACCACGTTAAATAGGGGAGGGGTCTACAGGACAGAAGCGTTAAATGTTCCACTAGGCAACCCTTTTGTGCTTTTTAGAACTCACTAGTTTCTGAGTTGTGGACTCGTTTTGGCTTGTGTGAGGGGTTAAATGTTCCACATCTTTGGACTTGCCTCGCATTAGTTAAAGTGTTAAGTGCACCACCTTGTGCTCTTTGGTTACTTTTGGATAGATTTGCTTTCGGGAATTAACATCTGTACACACATAGTAATTAGGCCTCATGAAAACTATTTGTGGATCTTGAGAGAGTGGGTTCCTAGTGAAACTCCTCTCTATGACAGATTCCTTGTAGGTGGGGAGGATACTTTGAGCATCTCATAGATAGATGAATCTTCAACTTGTTGATTGAGGCATCCTTTCTCCGGAGAGGTTGATAGATCACTGGGAGCTGATATCATAGATCTTTAAGAGATACTCTTAGTTTAGCGTGTCAGATTAATCTGTCTGCTTTGATTGGGCTAAAAGTGAAAAGGTGTCAAACCCTTGGATCTGGAAGCTAAGTCCCCTTGTGGTACACTATTGTGAGTCGGTCACCTTTAGAGAGGGTTAACCGTAGCAAACAATCCCTCTACAGGGCAAACTGCATTGACGAAACCTCAAGCGATAATAGCCATTTTCGCCATGGTAGTGACAACCGCTATATAAATGTCCTTGTGGAAGAAATCTCCACGGGTGTGGTTCATTGTGGGTTGTTAGATCTCCCCAGCAGCTCTTGAAGATTAAGTTCTCAGACTGTGTCAAAACCTTAGTGCGCCAGGATTGGAGGTCACCCCTGTGAGTCATAAAAGTTGCAGAGTCAAACCATTACTAAAAACCTTAGAGAGGCCAAACTTTTTCATTTTCTAGGAATGTATGCAATGATTGCAAAACTCTTTGAAAACATACACAATTAGCTCTCTTAGGGATTAGCACAAACTAAGTCACTTGATTGTTCATGCGCAAGGTTGCTTTTGCCCTTGCTCATTATTTTTAGACGTGCTTGATATCACCTGCTTGCTATTCTACGTGCCTGTTTATCTACCTGGTTACTAAAACGAATCAACAATCTATCCAAAACTGTCTGAAATCTTCAAAGTCTTTTCAAAATCTAGTTTAGTTGTCAGTCTAGTTTCCATTTTCACACAAAGTTTTCAAACTTTTGCGCGAATACTTGTTGTCCTACTACTTCTTCACACAACTTTTTCCAAGTTCTCATGCAAACAGTTGCACATCTCCACGTGAGATCTTTATGCTATCCAAGTTAACCTTGCACTACTTTGCGTGGCCTACATTACATCCTCGTGTGAAATCTTTATGCTATCTAGAGTCTTTGCATGGCCTTGTGTACTTTCTCATGTGCCTTTCAAAGGATCTTCACTTGAGATCTTAAGTCTAAACTGTCAAGTTAGTCTGTTAGAGCTATTTGTGCTCTGTACCAAGTTTGTTTCTTGCATCAGTTTACTACTTCTCTATCTAAAAACAGTCTGAAATAGTAGCATCCTTCTTAGCTAATGACTTGTGATCCATACTTTAACTAGTCTTGTCTCTCAGTTATCTTGCTCTAGTCCTTTAGTGCTTTTTGTACTCTGTGTTATGATAGTCATAATCTTTGGTTGTTCTAGCCTTCAAATCAGACTATTCATGCCTTAGTATACAACACTCTTATTTTGTCCCATTGAGACTAAGTTCTAGTGTGGTCCTTGTCTAAGCTTCTGCTTTTTGTCATTGTCTATGACTGTGGCAACTTGACTTATGTTCTAAAACTTGGTTGTCACTACTTGAAACATAGTACATCAAAATGGCTAACAACAAATATGCTAAATCCAATATTCCTAGTGAGGAAGAAGGGATTCTAATTACAAACATGAAGAAACAAATTGAAATGATAAGTGCTTAACTTCAAATACTAAAAGAAGAGGAAAACATATCATCGAACAAAATCTCTTTGAGAGAAATTTTCTCTTTCTCCTATGACAACCAAAAATCACATTCTTGTGATCTTGAATCCAAGACATCTGAGAACACCTCACATACACCCAAGAAATCTAGGAATATCTTTGAAAACAAACCTTGGGAACCTAAACCAAAGCGTGATTTCACACCTTTGAGAAAATCTTATGAATTAATCTTGGAAGAACTTCTTGAAGAAAAACTCATTACTTTACCTAAGCTCACTTTGGCAGGAGTTTCTTTTATAAGTAACTATTGTGTCTATCATAGACATAATTTACATAAAACTTCCCATTGTAAGGAGCTGAAAAACAAGATCCAAGATCTCTTTGACAATTGTATAATTCAAAAATCTAAGCTCTCAACTACTAAAGATTATACTCTCAAGAAGGATCAACCTCATGAAACCATGTCTAATAACAGTTCAAACACAACTTCTACTTCCTCCAACAGACATCCACTTTCTCAATTGTCCAATCTTTCCAACACATATTCACCAAAAAAACTCACTACTCCCCCAGTTGACTATGTGTACCCTTAAGGACTACCTTTAAAGGAAACTCAAGCTAATCTTGACTTGGCTACAAACCTCTCCCATACTACTCAAACCAAAGATCCAAAACCTCCATGTGTTGCTCCTCCTATTATCCCCACTCCAACTATTCCTCCATTGTCCCTTCAAGAGCCTGTTATGGAGACTCTAGAAATATATTTGAATACAGATTCAGATACTCCCTCATCCTTGGATTTGGTTTCATGTCAAGAGGACTGCTTAAATGATGAAGAAACAAGTGTTGATCAAGACCAAGATTCCTTCATCCCCTTTCAAATCTTCCAAGATCTTGTGTCTCCATCTCAAGAGCCACATAGTCCTCCATCTCCCATGTCATACACCTCTACTAAGAAAGATCAAGATATTCCTTCCACCATCCTTAAGGAGATTATAAAAGACCAAGAGAAGCATACTTTTTCTATGTTAGCCAAAATTCCTTTTGAAGAGAAAGGTGTTCCCTCGCTCTCCTATTCTACCTTGCTACATTCACTTCCAAATTATGCTCAAGCTTTAAATACTCTTGTCAAAGATATTGCTCCTATAACAGTTATTCATAAATCTATTGATGACTTTGGTCATATTGCTCACTCTAAAGATGCTGATATCCCTACTCATGGTCCATTCACATCTTCTAAATATATCCTTGGTCCCTACCCATCCAAGCTAAAACATTCAAGTCTTCCATCCATATTGGGACCTTATGTTCCTCTATCTCCTATTGCCACTACTAGCTCATTACACATTCCTCCTACCCTTCCTCAGGATCAACAAAGATACACATACTTGAACTCTTCACATCCACCTTTCCATCTAAACCAGTCATATTGGCCTCATTCATCCACAAGTCCCAAGTCCTTTGGAAGAAATTTGGATGATCAACTCAAACACAAGTGCATGAATCCATCTTCAAAATTTCACTATGTCTCCTCTAATCGACATGTGAATGTCAAGAAGGAAAAAACAAAAAATAGACCACAAAGGTCCACTATTCAAAGAGCTCAACCAAAAATAATGTGGGTTCTTAAATCTATTCTTGAAGAAATGCATTCCAAAGCATCTAATGAAAAATCAAAATCTATATGGATTCCCAAGTCTCTTTTGAAGGACTTGAATATTGAAAAAAAATCAAAGTTGACATTCAAGCTTCCAAAGGCTTCCACTCCATCTTCTTCCCAACATCTTCCTAAAAATGTTTCAAAACCTTCTACTCCACCTTCCTCAAAAATTATTCCACCAGCTCATACATCTAAATCTCATACTATTTCATCCATATTTCCTCCATCATTCCACTACCCTTCAAGGTGTGTGTCAATGTTGATCTTGCCCACTTTTTCTTCTCCCCTTGCACATCCCTTTCAATACCCTATCCACTCCACCTTCTATACTCCCCTTTTTATCCTTCCATCCCATTCATCTCATCCATGGCCTAAACCTTGTCCTCCATATACCTTTTCTACTATCTCCCTCCATTACCTTATCAGCATCTTTGAGTGTACCTTGATATGGCCTTGGCTTATCATAACTTATCTTTCTTATAGGAGTGCTATCTTACTTGAGAAAGGCTTGAATTCTTTCCAAAAACTCTAAAAATCAAAAAATCAAAAAATCAAAAAATCAAAAAATCAAAAAAAAAAAAAGGAAAATAAATGTGCCTTGGTGAAAACCTGGAAACAAGCACCTTGGTAGCAAAAGTAAAGAAAAATAAATCCGTCCTATGGTGAAAACCACTTCTTGTGGCACCTTGGACAAGTACCATGATGAAAACCTGGTAAACACGCATCATGTGTAATTCTTCCATCCATGACATCCTATAATGATCTTGCTTATCCTTCAGATGTTCTCATTCTTGAAGTCATTCACTCATAACCTCCATAACAAACTTTTCTATCCTATTCAGTTAACCCTTTGGTCTTGATCAATGAAAGAAAGAAGAAAATTTAGTTCTTAGTAGTCTCTTGACATGGTCACTTTCTTGGATTACCTACACGACACCCTTCACTACACCATGAGCTTATATCGTTATCCTTTTCCCTAGCTTGGGTAATCTTGTGAAGACTTTCCTTGTGGGTAACACTCACCGCTTCATACTCCTTATCTTTCCATCTCTGCTTATCCACCAGCTTGCTACTACATCTCGTCCTACACCTTGCTAGACACTGGAACAAAATCAAGGTGATTCTTCTTGAGAGCTAGTAATCTCTGAAAAAATCCTAAAAATTAGAAAAAGTCCTGAAAAAAAAAAAATTTGTTACCCTCGTGAAAACCTAGCAAATAGGTGCCTTGGTAACACCAAAAAAAGAAAAAAAAGAGAAAAATACAAAAAAAGAGAAAAAAGAGAAAAATACAAAAAAAGAGAAAAAGAGAAAAAAAGAGAAAAAATACAAAAATACAAAAAAAATTGAAAAATAGAAAAGTGCCATTGGTGAAAACCTGGAAACAGGCATCATGGTAGCAAAAAAAAAAAAAAAATTCTTGCCAAGAAGGTGAAAACCTGGTAAACAAGCACCTCTTGTTCCCAATGCTCCATCTTGCAGCGCATCTTCTAGCTATTCTGTACAGTCGCTTTCATGCTTTTTCTTTCCTACTTTTCCTACTCATGTATCCATGGATTGAGTCTTGTTACAGCTCGGGGCATCCCCCCTTAGTGTCACTCTTTTCGAGGTTCTCCTCATAGAATCTCTTTCATGATAGTCACCAGTTGTTTCAACTGCATCTGCCTACTGTCGCTAGTGTCACTCTTTTTGAGGTTCTCCTCATAGAATCTCTTTCGCGACAGTCACCAGTTGTTTCAAACTGTGTCTGCCTAGTGTCGCTAGTGTCACTCTTTTTGAGGTTCTCCTCATAGAATCTCTTTTGCGACAGTCACCATTTGTTTCAAACTACATCTACCTACTGTCGCTAGTGTCACGCTTTTCAAGATTCTCCTCATAGAATCTCTTTCGCAACAGTCACCAGTTGTTTCAGCTATGTCTGCCTACTGTTGCTTAGGTCACATCTCCAACTTCATTTATGGAAGATCTCTATTACGTCAGTCACCGATCATTTTGGTTGTGTCTGTCTACTGTTGCCCAGTCCTCTTTAGGTTCTTCATCATGAAGATTCCTCTTTGACATCAGTCACTAGTCATTCTGACTGTGTCTGCCTACTGTTGTCACCCTACTAAAGAGATTTCTTTTGAATGTATTCTAGATGTTAGCACTTGACATCAATCCCAAAACATTGAACTCAAAACTGATGTACTTGTTTGGATATGTTGAGCATTTTCTTTGTTTTCTTTGTTTTATCATATCTCCTTGAGCAACTCAATGATGTCATCTTTGGCTAGAGAAGTAATGACTAGGGGCATGATCTTTTTCTTTGCTTGTAGTTTGCAGTTTAGTTCCAATAAGTTGATCTACTCCTATAAAAGGGGTGTCCACTATAAGAGCCTCCATCTCGTATTGGATGGCCGTGTGTACCTTGACTCCTTTTATAAGAATACATCAATAACATTGGTGCTTCTCCTTGTTTGTTGGAGTGAACTCTTCATGCTACAATAAATACTAATACTCGTCTTGCTAAGTGAACGTATGGATCAGTGCAAGTATATCTAGCACACTTCTGTCTCAGGTCATGAACACAAGGGTCGTTTCGGACATAATGAATACTAAATACTTAGCATAAGAAAGATCTCCCGTGTGTTTGGTGTGCCTGTTATGCAAGCAACATTTAGGTCATCCTAGTGTTTATGCTTTGATGCTTATGTTAACTTGCTACATTAAAAGGGACAAATGTTTTGGTCATTCTGGCTTCTTGTGCCTCGAATGCTTACATTTAATCCTGGCATCCCAATAACGTATGTTATATTCATATTCTTATGATTGCAATGTTAGTGGGAGTTGTATAACATACAAGCTTTATTTTATATCCAATGATGATAAATCATCGAGGCTTGGTAACCAGACCTAGGGTTGCATTTAACATAGTCTTGCATTACATACTTCACTTGCATAAGCATGTGATTCAATTGCAAATCTACTTTTACCTTCTCTGATGAGGGATTGTTGATCTCTTCAAAGTATCATGTTCTTTCACAAACTACACAATGATTGATTAATCACCCTCTTGGCTACTTTGGTTGCTCTTAACCCATTTTTCGGGATCAAATTTGAAATCCGACACACCTAAGTGCCTCAAAAATGCATTTTAAAATTTTGGCAACCAATACGATCGAACGCTTGTGCAGCTCAAATCTGTCTGATACTTTATGATTTTTGGAATCCTTTCAACATTACATTCTTAATATTTTCAAAATTCATTCTAAAAATAGTCAACTTAAGTCAACTATGGCTGAATCTAGTCAACTTTTGGTCAAACTTGGTCTTTTGGATCTTGAAATGACTTTGGATCAATCTCCAAATTTCTTCAGATCTTTCTGATCTCTTCAGATCATTTCTTTTGATCATTCTGATCTCTTCCTATGTCTTTAGATCTTTCTAATCTCTTCATATTTCTTCAGATCATTTTGATCTCTCCAAATTTCTTCAGATTGTTCTGATCTCTTTATATTTCTTCAGATCATTCTGATCTCTTTATATTTCTTCTGATTGTTCTAATCTCTTCTTTATTCATTCTGATCTCTTCTACATTCTATTAAATCTCAGATCTCTTCTACTGCTTTACATCATATTTTTGGTGTGTCATCTTTCGATTTTGCTCCCGAGGGGGCAGGATGATTACATCATTGAACTTGAATTTCAAATCAATTTGAATCTTCATCGCTTGGGGCATCTTGTTCCTATCTTATGTCCTTGTCACTTGGGGCATCTCATCACTCGGGGCATCTTGTTTCCTTCTATTTGGCATCTTTGCTATCTTTCTTATCTTTTCATCAATTGATCAACCTTATAACAACTCGTCTTAGAGTTTGATGGACAAGTATTGGGACAGTCTAAACCCTGACTCCTGAGGATCAAGCCTTGTTCTGGGGATGATTCTATGACTCATGATTGGACCTTGTTATCTTTTATCAATCTTAGGTATCTAGGTGTTCTATCTAGATCCTTCAAGGTTAAGCTCTGTTCTGGAGATAATCTTCTAAATGCTTTCAATCTCAGGTATCTAGGTGTTCTATCTGGATCCTTGAAGGTTAAGCTCTATTCTGGAGATAATCTTCTAAATGCTTTCAATCTCAGGTATCTAGGTGTTCTATTTGGATCCTTGAAGGTTAAGCTCCGTTCTGGAGATAATCTTCTAAATGCTTTCAATCTCAGGTATCTAGGTGTTCTATTTGGATCCTTGAAGGTTAAGCTTCGTTCTGGAGATAATCTTCTAAATGCTTTCAATCTCAGGTATCTAGGTGTTCTATCTGGATCCTTGAAGGTTAAGCTCCGTTCTGGAGATAATCTTCTAAATGTTTTCAATCTTGGGTATCTAGGTACTCTGCCTGGATTCCTTGGGATTAAGCTCTGTTCTAGAGATGGTCCTTAAAAGCTTATCAATTGGTCTCTGTGTCATCAATTACAGAACCAATCTTGTCCTCTTGATCCTCGCATCATGCTTTTCTAATTTTCTTTGAATTGAACGTGCTGCTTGCACATTCATTCAAAGAGGGGCAAAATGTAATACCCCAAAATTGGCTCATTGCCATTTCAACCAATTCTGGTCTATTTTTGATCAATCCTAAGACCTATTCTAATAGGCAATCCTTATCTGGCTACTCGCTACTTGACTTAATTGTTAGATGCAGAAAACCCAAATCTGCATTTATCATACTCTTTATTTAATTCCTATAGTATTGACTCATATTAGTCACATTAAACCTATTGATTAATATTTAATTTAATTACTAAGTATTTATACTTTAATTAAATTAAATCATATCCTAAGGCTAATGTACTATGGAATTAAATTTATTTAATTTAATAAATGTGCCTATTTTAATTAATGAAACAAAATTATTTAATTAAATAGAGAAAGCTATTTCTAATTAATTAAATAAAGTTATTTAATTAAATGGGAAATCATTCCTAATTAATTAAATGAAGTCATTTAATTAAATGAGAAAAGCATCTTTTATTAATTAAATAAAATTATTTAATTAAATGAAAAAGGTAATTACAAGAGCATATCTCATTTTATTAAATTAAATTTGGAAGAGAATCTATGACGTGTCATAAGATTCCTCAACCCACTTAAAGCCAAGAATCTATGACGAGTAAGTCAAACAGGGACATGCGTAAGAGGTAATAATGACCTCAATCCTCATCGTTGATTGAAATCAATCTCAACCGTTGATGGATTCCAGGAAAGTCTATTTAAGAGACCCTCCTCCCTTCATTTCAAGGAGGATGAATTGATTTGCTATCGGATTGCTATTGAAATTCATGCTCACTTACATTTCTTGCATGCATTCTCATTCTTAGTTTGATCTCATTTTAGTTTAATCATGCATATGCTTAATCTAGTTTACTTTATTTGTTCTTAGATTACATTGCATCTTTCATTCTAGATTAATCTGCATTCTCATATAGATTAGTCGTACTTTCTTACAAATCCTTCATTCTTAGAGGGTTTGGTTGCTTAAACACCTCGAATCTGAGGATATCTGATAAGCAATTCCCTTCAGATAGAAGGCAACAGGTCACTTTGCAGGGCTGATTTTTGGATGAACAATCCAATGTTCATTCCAGGATGTATCCGCACACAATGACCGTGTTGAAGTGTCTGTGAGGTTCAAAGGCCCACATTTCACAGGTACAATAATGATATACTCATTCAATATGCCATGTGAAAGTACACTAGGAGTGCTTGTATATAAAGGCGTTTGGAGAGCTTCTAGAATGTATAGAAGTCAACAACATGATAAGACATACAACCAGGCACATGTCCACCAGATATGGGTTATCCTCCATTAATCAGAGAAGTAAGTGTGATGATGAGAGGATAAGCCTACAATGGTGTAGCATGCAAATTTATGTTGTAGACAACATGTGCTAAAAAGGGAATGCAAATAACTATGCAATGATAACTCAGTGAATGATGCAAACTCCAATGTTGTAGACACCATGTGCTGAAATAGAGTTGTGTACTTTTGTGTTGTCAACATGAAAAATCATGAGAGTACACAAACTACTAAGTGTCTCACCTAAATAAATAATAAAATAATGCATTAAGCTAAGTAAATGTAAGTAAAGTGTAAATAGTAAATACTTATTTACTCCAACACCTCCCCTTAAGTGCAACTTAGGGGAATGCCCATAAGCTTATAAAAACTAGGATGAAGTGCATGATGGGTCCCAACTACTAGGCCATATTAGGTACCCATGTACATAATGAAATGTAATCTCTCATAAAGTGGAGAAAGAGGGAAAACCTCATGGGAAAAACCCTCCCCCAAGAAGAGAGATGAAAAACACACACAATGTATGGATGGATAGAGTAATCAAGATCCCCCCATTATGACATACATCTAGTATATACATAAGAGAAAAATGAGAAGAGGATGACAAACAAGATAGGCTCCCCCCCCCAAAGAAGAATGCCTACGAGTGACTATTTTGGTGAAGAAGCTGATCCAAGACTACAGAATGGTGTTCCTCCCCTTAAGAAGAAACAAGGCCAAGGGTACAAATGAGACGCTTCCACTATGCATGGAAAGAATCCCATAGGTAAGTGATGTCTCTAAAACCTACTCAACTAGTTGAAGAACCTATCTCAAAGAATTGTCTATCTCCTCAGCTGATGAAGAAGCCCTCTACAACTACTAATCATAAGTATCCACAATCACTTAAACTTGTGACAATCAATCATGTAGAGAATGGACAAGAGGATTAGATGGAGCCCTCATGAAAACTAAAGAAGGTACTGCTACATCAAGAAGAAGAGGCAGATCATCAATATTGTCCCCCAAATCTATCACTGAAGCCACACCTAGAAGATTGGATGTACCCTGCTATGCTAGACCTATCACTATGGAAATATATGCATTTGGATTGGACTGATGTAGTGACCTCTCACTGTAACTGTCGATAGAACCCCACGTGTCTAAATTTTTTGAAGCACTCATGTGTCTAAATCTGTTGAAGCACTATCACTAGTGTCACTATTAGTTTCCACATGATATGATGTGTAGAGAGGATTAGAGGACAAGTTGGGTGAACTTTCCTCAAAGTGTACATCCTTCTCTGCAAAAATATGATGGGTCTCTAGATCCAATAGTCTATATGCCTTCACATTGTCTTCATAACCAATGAAAGTACAAGGCTAAGGTGATTGTGCCTTCCATCCCCTAAAAGATATCTTTGCCCATGTAGGACAACCAAAGACTTTGAAGTGTGTCACATTTGGTTTTCTACTGCACCATGCCTCAAAAGGAGTCTTGCCATCTAAGGCTAGATGAGGAGACCTATTAAGAATGTGAGTAGCACTTGAGATTGCTTTGACTTCAAGTGATGGATCTAGACACTTGGCTTGTATCATGCAACTTTCCATAGACTTAAGAGTTTGGATCCTCAAAGCTACAACATATGTCTTATGTGGACAGAATGCTGGTGGATTTTGAAGATCAATTCCCTCAAGCTAGAAAAAGCTTGTAAGTCTTGTGTTCACATACATGCTTCCATTTTCCATTTGAAGAACTTTGATGGCTTTTCTTGACTTATATTAGACATGAGTCTGGAAGGCTAGAAACTTGTTCAACACTTCATTCTTATTATGAAGAAAGTAGACCCAAGTGTATCTTGAAAAGTCATCAACAAAAGTAAATATATAGCAATCCTAGCTGAGTGATGTCACTGCAAAAGGTCTTGCTAATACCATGTGAACCATATGTAGAACAACTAGTTCTCTTGAAGATTTCCCTTTTGGTAACTTCCCTTTTGGATGCATATTGACTAAATCTATTGAACGTGCACCATGGGAAAAGTTGATTTCAGGTAGACCTTTGACCATTCTATTTGTGTAGAGTAGTTGAAGGTAGCAGAAGGAAAGATGTCCATCCCACTCATGCCATAATTGCATTTGAGAATTGGATTGTGTTAGCAAGGCCTTGAAGGAGACTTAGGCATAAAATGGGAGAAAGAGTACAACCTTTTGTCATGATTCACTTTCCCCACTACAACCAATGTGTCATCTTTTAGATTGTGCACCTATACTAAGTCAAGAAGGAACTCAACTCTATGTCCATCTCCAAGGTGATTGATTTGGTAGATCGAGAGGAGATCAGAACTTGGGTTTGGAACATAGAGAACATCTTGAAACTCTCCATTTTCCATTTAAATATTTCCTTTCCCTTCAACTTCCATTTTGGTATCATCTCCTACAAAGATGTGTGGTACCTTTGACTACTTCATTGAAGAAATATCCTCCTTTGAAGAACCCATGTGATAGGAGGCACCAAAATCCAGTATCCATTCCTTTGAAGAATTTGAATTTTCTATGAGTGCTTGCACTTTTCCATTCGAATCTAAAGAAGACCCTTTGTCCTTATAAGCATTAGGCAATGGAACATTATGTTTCTTCATGATGTTGGTCAACTCATCAATCTTTTTATGATAGCACTCATGTTCTTCATGACCCATTTTCTTGCAATAGGCACACTTTTTCTTGTCCTTATTATTGTCTCCCTTCTTGTTGGAATTTGAGGAAGATTTTCCTTGTTGATTTGATTGTGTTGTTGTCTTTTTTGCATCCTCTAATTTTTTCTTCTTCCACTTCTTATTCTTAGCCTTTCATTTATTGGAAGACTATCTAGCTGAATTTTGAGAACCCTCATTATTGGCCACCAATGCTTTAGACTTAGGTGAATTGAGAATCCTCATCGATATCAACTTCTTTTCTTTTGTATCCAACATATCAGCATATTCATCAAAAGAGACTTTCTTATATGCAGACCTTAAGGTATTCTTTGAGGTGTTATAAGAAGAAACAAATGTGGAATACTCTGATGGTAGCTTATTATGAATATGATAGATTAGTCTATCATCTTTAATAGGACTCCCACAATAAGTTAGCTTTGTCCTTAGTTCATTCACCTTAATGATGAAATCTTGTATAGAATCAAATGACTTAGGATCTAAGGAGACAAGCTCATCTTCAATTTTGAAAACATCCTCCTTAGACACTTTACCATATAGGTTTTTGAGGGTATCTAAAGCTTCCTTGGATGGAGAAGACTTCTTAATTTGATACATGATCTTATCATCAACCCCCAAACATATGTCACCTAGGGCTTTCCTATCCATTGCCACCTAAGCTAAAATATCACTTACTGATACATTATCACATGCTGGTTTAGGAAGAGTACCATCTACATATTGAGAAACCCCATTATGCATTAAGTGATACCACATTTTGATGGACCATGTAGCATAGTTATGTGGAGTTAATTTTGGAAACTTAAAATTTCCCATAATGCAAAAAATGAAAGAAAATTGCAAAAAAGAAGGAACACAACTCCAAGAACACCCCCCCTTTTCACTAAATCGAGAAACTCCCCCGCCGCCAAAAAAAAAAATAGATGCTTTGGGAACTTTATAAGTAGTGTAATTACAATGGCCACTTGCCAAATTTGGCCTTCATGGACTTCTAATTTTTCTTGTTACAACCTCTTGAAAGATTGGAAACTTGGAACTTTTACAATGTACAATAATTTGAAGTAATATAAAGCAAAGAAAGGCCCTATTTCTGAAAGTGACACTTTTTTCCATACAAACCTATAATTTGACTATAGATCTTGAAAGTAGATAAAAAATAACACACTTTCAAAAAAAATAGAACCTATTTTCGAGTCCATATGTGCCCATATGGCACAATTGAAGTTACAAAATGTAGAATTGGACAACTACAGTCACCAAAAGATGTAATTTTTGACAAATCCATGGATCAAAACTAGAAAAGAGTTGCATCATTGAAAATTTTAGGAAATCCTACCTAATTTGCAATCTAGATGACTGAGATATGGCCTCCCAAAGTCAAACTACAAAATCAAAAATCAATCTAGAGAGGGGTTGCATCAGCAAAAGATGGGTTTAAACTTGATAATCATATGGTTGTCACAATAGTTAAAATTGGCCCTAGAATGACAATTAGATGGCCATCAAATTTAGGCACATGGATTTGATGACATTAGCATGATGTCAGCACTATACAAAAAATTATGGCCTACCACATGTCACGTATGGATTGGGTATAGCTACCAAATTAGACTACCACATATGCTGATAGGGCACTAGCATGGATGCTAACTAGGATGTCATATTACTAACATGTCTGCAAAGTCACTATGTATAGATTTGCTAATGTGGGGCTGAGTTGGATCTGACTGTACTACCACTATGGACTGCTGACTAGATTTTCCATGTCACTGGTGGCTAGAAAGTAGGTTGAGCATAGAGATGTTGCATGTCACATAGCAAAAGCACCACATGGGCATGTTTTAGTGGGCTACATGGATGAGTAGGTTATGGCACAAATGAGCTGGTGTGCCTCGCTATCAAAGTGTAGTCTCAAAAAAGGTCATTGTGAACCTGTTGAGGATTCACTAGAATATTCAACATTGCTATTGTGATGCTAGAATTCTTCTTGCCACTGGGCACTAGAAAGGAATTTTGCCAAAAATATTTCTTGATTGCCAAGTTAAACTCATGATAGCCAGTTTTCAAGTTTGTGGGGTAGAATTATTTTGGAATTATACCACATTCATGGGGTTAGTGGGTTGAGTGTTGTTTAAAACACTATGCTTGTTTAGTCTAAAGAAAATATGGAGACCACTAGTGGGATTATGTCTACCAAGTTTTCTTGGTTGCTCAACCAAAGGCAACCAAAATGTTTAGCGTGTTTCCTTAGTCAAATTGTGATGAGATGCTCACTAATAGGGAATATACACTTGCAATTAATTGATATTCCTCACAAATAAATTGTACAGCTGGGGTGTGACTGCCTAGTTCTACGAAACAAAATTCTCTAACTGAGAAAAAAATTTGAAAATAACCCAATTGAAAAATAAATTGCACAGAGAAAATTAATTTAGATCTGAAAAGAAAATAATCAAATCGATTAAATGACCATACCTAGTTCAAAAATCGATGCCTTTGGGTGCTAGTTTGCAAAAAAAAATATCCTCATGATCAACTTTAGCCCAACATAAGAAAATTTATAGTCAATCTTCACTGAATTGATGTTCCAGATGTAATGGTGAGGTCAGATCTGGCTCTAAACGCTACTAATTTCTATAGATACTCTGAATTTGGGTCAAGGTGCTAAAGCATGAATAGTTTCAAATGGCTATGTGTAGAGAATCTCCCTAAGCTCTGATACCATGTAAGAATTTGACTTAGGGCAGAATTTACCCAAGACCAAGGAACTCAAACACAAGCACAATAGTAGACCAAAGAGAGAGTATGATCAGAAAGATGATATATTCATTCAATATGCCATGTGAAAGTACACTAGCAGTGCTTGTATATAAAGGCCTCTAGAGAGCTTCTAGAATGCATAAAAGTCAGCAACATGATAAGTCATACAAACAAGCACATGTCAACCAGATATGGGTTATCCTCCATTAAGCACAGAAGTAAGTGTGATGATGAGAGGATAAGCCTTCAATGGTGTAGCATGAAAATTTATGTTGTAGAAAACATGTGCTAAAAAGGAAGTATGAATAACTATGTTGTCAACATGACAACTTGGTGAATGATGCAAACTCTAGTGTTGTAGAAATCATGTGTTGAAATAGAATTGTGTACTTTTGTGTTGTCAACTTGACAACTCATGAGAGTACATAAACTCCTAAGTGTCTCACCTAAATAAATAATAAAATAATGCAATATAATAAAATAATGCATTAACCTAAGTAAACTTAAGTAAAGTGTAAATAGAAAATACTTATTTACACCAACAATGATATTGCTAAGAAAAGTTTAAGGATTTCCCTTCACGGTCTTAAGGTAGATGAGCTTAATTCTTAGGTTTTGTAAGAAAATTGTAATAGGTTTTCCATCTAATACTTGAGAAGGTCTCTTGACTCTTGGTATATGCATGTATTGGTAGACAATGTTTTGATTTCTCATGACATATCTAACAAGATTTTGCTATCATGTTTAAATATTGTCCAAAATAGGCCAATGTACCATTTGGAATGGTAAGTGTATGGAAGTAAGATAGTCTTCAAACAAACTGTCACAAATAATAACCAAAATAAATCACAAATTAAAAATTTGGCATACTTATAAACAAAGCATGTGGTTTAAATTCATTGTAGGAATAAATATCTTATATGGTTATTTTCTTGTGCCCACTACATCACTTTCATTGAAAATTGGAACTAGCCATAGCTCTAGCAAAGAACCTATAGTTTATCTCAATTATTTTATGAAATTTGAATCCTTGAATTCACTATTAGTTACAAGAATTTTGGATGATGCAATATCCAACTGCATGATAGTAATACATCCTTTAATTTTTGTAATGTACTAAATTTATTTCTCTTTCCTATTTATCTCCTAAGAAAGTATATTGAGCATTAGAAATATGGAACTCATAAATAAGATTAAGGCTATTGTAAACCTAACTAAATGGACTATCATACAAAGCCATGAGACCACTTTTCCCAACAACAACACATGGTTTTCCATCAAGTCCATCTATGGTTTTTGGAGATCAACAAAACTGTTCAATATTGTAGACATCAATGTCAATTTAATAGAGTATTGTCAAGTCATGGATAAAAGGGATTCCAACACAACCACATTAAATATGAATATGAGCATTGTATAGGAAAGAAAAGCATGTTGAATAAGGTCAACCATGCATTTCAACACACATTCAAACATTTTTTTGAACATGTAAGAAGAGTTATTGCACTATTGATTGAAACATTGTTTCAACCAAGTAAATACACTTTGATCCATGTCACAAATAGTATCACTCTCTCTTGATAAGTTATCTAATCTTATTTGAATAAAAGAACCAAGATTTGGTTTTAAATTCTATGTGTTATGTTTCTGAGGTGATTGTAGAGCATTATAAACAAATACCTTTGTAGGACATTTCTCCCCTTTTTCCTTAGTAATTTGTTGAACATCCAGTAGAAACTTGCCACATTGCTTATAGAGATCACTGCAATAGTTTCTATTATTAGGTAGTGTCATTAGTCCACTCATTGTAGTACTTAAATGACCAGTATTTTGGAGCAGCAACACATGATCATTGCCCATATTCAGGTTCAATAGATAGTTATTCTATGAAAGAATCATAGTGTTATCTCCATTAGGTTATTTTAGGTTCTTCCACTAATAGACCTGTATCAACAACCCAACTAAGTTATCATCATATGATCTAATAGACCCTTATAATTCATATATAGTCCTTCTCTTCACCAATTATTATAAAGAACCAATAAATCAAAGATTACATTTCATATATAAATGATTGATCTTAGAAGCTATTGAATCTTTCCCCCTTCACCACTAATCATTTTTCATGTTGCATATGTATCAGATTTAATTACTGAAGTGTATCAGATTTCCAAAATCTATACTAGATAATTATTTTTCCTTCTTGAAAAGACTGTGAGATAGTTTTTAGTATCAATGTTGATAATAGTACATGATTCATAATCAGAATGTTGTTTCTCATGATGAATAAGACATCTCGAAGCATGATTCAAAATGTCAATGCTAAAAACTATCACAAAATTGATCCCAAAAGGGAAAATTACCATTTTTGACACTATCAGAGAAGACAAGTCTTAAAACCCATTAAAAAGTTGAAACATAAAAAACAATTGCACGTTTACAAATGATGCAACAATGGTACTCAAAATAATATGAACAATGAAACAGTTCTTAGTTCTCATTTTAATGGAAGAGTGATTACAAGAAATTGTTTCTACACAAAGGTATATCAATGCTACATGTATTTACTATTTTTATAGCTTTAGAGACTACCTACTAATATGATCTAAATTATGTGACTTTATGAGGAGAATATCTAGAGGCAAACATGAGGAAAATATGGAGACTGGAGTACAAAATAGTGTTCTCAAAAGAACAAACTACAACTATCATGTACAACAATATAATTGATTAATTCCTAAAGAAAATGTATGTCCCCCAAAGGCAAAAAAAAAAGCACAAAATAGAGTAAGAAAGAATCTATATGTGCACACAAAAACTAAGTATAATGATACCTGTTCCATTCAAACATATGTAGCAATGGATTGTTGGAATCTCTTAGAATAACTATGGGGTGAATCAGTTACCCAAGGTCTAGATGTATAAATAAAACTTTTCACAACTTAGTGAACCCACAAAACATTCATACCCATGCATGCATCCATTATGTAATAACTAAAACTTGTATGTTACTATCAAATCAACTTGCAAAAATGTAAAGCATGAAACACAACAGATTCATTTGCACACTTGACACAATGATTTACATGGAAACCTAATTTGGGAAAAACCACTAGTAACATGCTACTCCTTTTCACTCTTCTGAAGTGATGTCCTATGAAAGGCCAACCCTATTAAAGGTTACAACACACACAATTAAATGTGACTCAATTGAGGGATCTCAATCACCCTATTAAAAGTGAGTCTTGTTAAAGGACTCTAGGCCATTCCCTTGGAATGCCACCCGATTAAAAGATTTACAAATGACTATTAGGTAACCCTTAATTAAAAGGATTTACCCTAGATTGATACAATTGTTAGAGAGTAATAGTAGAGCTTTGATTTGATACAACTTACAACTTCTCTTGTAGATTTTAGATCTCTATTCAGTCATCAATTCTACTTGGCCTTAATACTTTGTAGCTCTAATAGCTTGTTCACCCTTCAAGCATTCATCTCCTTAAGCCTTCTTGCTTAACATGTCATTATAGACTCTTCTCTTCTTGGGACTTGATGAAGCAAAACCTTTAATTCCTTCTCCTTAGGTTCTCGCATATGACAACTCTTACTTCATGATCACACATTCCTATAAATAGGAAATTGGGATATTTTCTTGCTCATTTTCCATTATCCAAATTAGGGTTTTGGATGGATTAGGTAGGATACAATGTATCTACCCCATATCTTGTATTTTCTATAAACTTCTCCTATAATCCATTTGAATTCACCTAAAAATTCTTTACATCATATTATGTGCCACCAGCTCATCAACCTTATCTTCCTCCTAGTTTACAAGTTTCAATAAAACATACTTGTCAGCTTAGATTCAGTGAACCTTTGATCTTTAACATAATGCAATAGCTTGGCATTATCAACCTTCTGATGCTCGGCACATACTACATTGCTCGACATTAAATATAAAATCACTTGGCATCAACTAAAGTTTAATGATTCTCTGCATCAACTAAACTTTACTCAGCATCAACTGTCTTGCTCAGCATCCACTAGAATTTGTTTTCACTTGGCTCCAACTAACTGTCTGCTTATCTTGCACTAAATTTGCTCAACACCTATTATCCACTCGGTCAAGCTTGGTAGAAAAATTTTGTGTAACTTTTTCTTCTAAACTTTCTAAGTGTAGCTAAAATTTTGTAACCTAAGTAGATTATCAATATATCATGTCATCACTATCTTAACTGATCCTTGTACTTCATTACATAATCATAACTAAATCTTTCCTCTAGGTGCTATTGTTAGCTCTTATTGATCAAGTCCTCTTCATCAATGAACTAAGTGATAGTACTTGAATCTTGTAAGTAGTTGTCTTACCAGCAAATAGCAAGTTTGACATTAGTGACATAATAATGATTGAAACACATAGTCTTCTTTAACAATCTCCCTCTTTCAATAGTCTCTCTTAATAATGATCTTTATGATATTTTCAATAATATTTCAAAAATCTCCATCTTTGGCATTGATGGCAAACCAAACTAATCAATCAAGTCAATGGGATGAACATCTTGTTCAACCAATCTGATTGGATTAAAATAGTAAGGAAATACCAAAAAGAAAATTTGTATCAAAATTTCTCCCTCTATCATCAACTTTCATCTTCTGGTTACGTTACAAATTTTTTTCTTATAACTCCCTCTTAGTTTCTTCTTGTATCTCCCTCTTACTAGGTAGATTAGGATGTCTCCCTCTTTCTTACATACATGTCTCTTCTTCTAATCAACAACATCAGAAATTATCTAATCTCCCTCTAAGATCATTCTTGTTCACCTTCTTTGACAACAATCTCTTGCACTTTCTCCCTCGGCATTTATAAGGAATATGTCCCTCTGTGATTACACTTTCTTTCTTTAATGTAATTTCTCTCTTTTTGATCAGTGGTTCTCTCCTTCTGATAATCATTAGTTTAATTTACTTTCTCCCTCTCTTTTTTGGAAACTCTTGATCAGTAAATCTCTCCCTCTTTGACAATAATGCCAAAGACAATACCAAAAACTTATCATCTTAAAATATGTAGATATAAGCTTTTGCAATTTCTTCAGTTTCTCCCTCTATCACCTTGCTTGTAATTGATTTGAATTTTTAGATTTGTAATTACTTTAGGCAGGTCCTAAAGTAAGATCCACTATATCTATTTGTATTATATGAACATCAGCTTGTTTGATGCAAGGCACTCTTTTTGTTACTTAAATAGCCTTTGATAAGGGTATCACCCTTAGTTTTCCTCTTAGATACTCATGAGCATCCTTAGGTAATGGTTTTGCGAAAATATCAACAATTTTCTCCTTTGAGTTAACATATTCCATCTTCACTTCTTTGTCTTGAACTAACTCTCTCAAGTAATGATACTTGATTGCAATGTGCTTTGTCTTTGTATACATCACTAGATTCTTTGATATATTGATAGCACTTGTATTATCACAATAAAGTATCACTAGTTCTGTGATCTCTTCCTTCATTCCTTTGAGTAGCTATTTGATCCATACAATATTTGTGTTTTTGACAAAAATAGCAACATATTCAACTTTAGTAGTAGATTTTGAAGTACAACTCTAATTCTTGCTAGTCCATGTAACTAGTCTCTTGCTTAAGAAAAATATTCCTCCACTGGTGCTCTTTTTGTCATCAATTTTTCCAACCCAATTAGCATTAGTGTAGGGTCTCAATTCAAATTTTTCATTCTTCTTGTAGTATAGACCAAACTCTTATGTTTCCTTTAGATATCTCATTATTCTCTTTATAGCCATTAAATGGTTCTCCCTAGGATTAGTAGAGAATCTTGCAACTATCCCTCCAGATAATGCAATATCAAGTCTGCTATGTACTACATATTACAATTTTCCAATCATAGACCTATATAATGTTTGATTCAGCTTAGCTAAATCATCATTCATTGACAACCTATGTCCTATCAACATGGGTGTACTTAAGTATAGGTTTGGAATCTTCTAGTCCAAAAGTCTTCAATATTTCTTTGACATACTTTGACTGAGTGATGTATATACCATACTTTATCTGGTATACTTGCAATCCCACAAAAAAATTGATTTCTCCAAATATAGACATTTCGAATTCTTACATAAAGCATCTTGTCCTCCAAATATGATATCATCAACAAATATTTCAAATAGTAAAATACCTTTTCCTTTTTGTGTTTATCTACAAATTGCTATTATTGACAGTCCTTTCAAATCCAATCTTCACAAGATAAGTATGAAGTCTCTCATACCATGCTCTTGGTGCTTGTTTCAAACCATATAGAGCTTTGTGTAGTCTACATATCATATTCTTATTGTTATCATCAACAAAACCTTCTAGTTTTTTAATGTAAAATTCTTCTTCAAGTATGCCATTTAGAAATGTAGATTTAACATCTATCTGATAAACTTTCAAACCTTTGTATGTAGTATAAGCAAGTAGAGTTCTTACTCCTATTCTAGAAATAGGAGCAAGTGTCTCCTCATAGTAAATTCCTTCTTCTTGTGCATATCCCTTGCAAACTAATCTTGCTTTATTTCTTGTGACTTCACCATTTTCATCTAACTTTTTTTTGAATACCCACCTGGCGTTGATCACATTTTTGTTTTCTAGGTCTAGGAACCAGGCTCCATGTTTTGTTCTTCTCTATCTATTCAATCTCTTCTTCAATGGCTTTGTACCAATCCACATTTTCTAATGCATCTTTCACTATTTTGGGCTCCTTCATACTTAGGAAACATGATTCACTTCTCACTATATTTCTTATCATTGTTCTGGCATCTCTATCTCCAATGATTTGATTAGCATGATGATATCTTTTGACATATTTGGACAGTCTTGGCTTAGTTCTTGTTTCTTCATTTTTTCCTTTAGCTTCAGAATCATTGTGTACATCTCTTTCAGATATCTCAATATCTCTTTTAGGTGTAATCTCAGAATTAGAATATGCACCTTCTTTATTCTGTAACTTGCCATCTAAATGTATCTTGGTTCTTGAATGCAACTCAGAATTCATAAGATGTGACTTAGCAATTAGTGAAACTTGTTGTTGATTTGCAACTTGACTTATAGCATCTTCTTTAGCAAGCATTTCTTCATAAAAGTATAGAAATGATTTTTATTATTCTGGTTCTTTCAGGGGTTCAGCCTCATGTACCTTTGTAAATTCATCAAAATTTACATTTTCACTTTCCACAATTTTGTTATTGTTAGTATTCAAACACTTATAAGATTTACTTCTTGTGGAGTAGCAAAGGAATATACCTTCTTCACTTTTTTCATCAAGCTTTCCATTCCTAACATCTGTAAGAATGTACCACTTACTTCCAAATACCTTAAAGTATTTTACATTGGGTGGATATCCTTACCATAGTTCAAAAGGTGTTGAATGAGTACCTTTCTTAATTTGCACATAGTTTAAGGTATATACAGTAGTACTTATAGTTTCTCTCTACTATTTTAGAGCAACATTCTTCCCCATCACAAGTGTTCTTGCATAGTCCATTATAGACCTATTTCTTCTTTGAGCAATTCCATTTTGTGGAGGGGTCCTAGGATAGATGTATGTCTATTGATTCCTCTATCATTAAAGAACATCAAAAACTCATTTGATGTAAATTCTCCTCCTCTATCTAATCTCAAACATTTTATACTTTTACCTATTTCTTTCTCAACTCTAGCTAAGTACCACTTAAACATTTGAAAAGCATCAGATTTCTATTTCAAAGACATAACTGTCATCATCCTAGAATAATCATCAATGAATAGCATTATGTACTTATCTCCTCTATAGCTTTGCACTTCAATTGGTCCACACAAGTCAGTACAAAGAATCTCTAGTGTTTCTTTAGAGGTATAAGCTTTACTCTTAAAGGTTGACTTTGTCATTTTGCCTAGTTGACACTGTTTGCACACTACATTATCAGGTTTCTTCAACTTAGGAAAACCTCTAACTTTTTTCATGTTACTAATACTAACCAAGTTATCAAAATTAACATGACATAATCTCTTGTGCCAAAGCCATACATCATCAAATTTTGTAACAAGACAAGTAACATCCTCTATATCAAGATAGAATAGATTACTTCTAGTTTGATCAACTTTTCCAATCAATTTCCCATTTGTGTCATATATCTTAGTAGTCTTGTTTCAAAATTCAACCTTGCATTCCAAATTATTCAATGGTGACACACACAACAAGTTATAATTTAGTCCTTCAACATAGTAACCATTGTCACATGAAATCTTGTCTGTGAGTTTGATAGAACCTTTTCCTTTTATCATACATGGTGCATCATTGCCAAATCTTACACTATTTCCATCATAACAATTTAAGGTAATGAACTTACTTTTGTCTCCAGTCATGTGATGTGAGCATCCACTATCAATGATCCATCTATCATTTTCTCACACAAGTCACAAGTACAGTCACCTCATCTTCATTAGGTTCATCCTTCATTGCAACATACACTACTTCATCATCATGTTCATCAGAATCATCTCTAGTTTCCTCTTCAACAACGTAGTAGTCTTTTCTATCATCTTCTCTATTGTTCTTGTACTTGTTTCCATCTCTATAGTTCTTCTTCTATGTACATTTTGCAGCAATATGACCAACCTCATTGCAATTGAAATAAATGATGGGTAACTTTCCTTTGAACTTGTCTTTACCTTTGTGAAATCTTCTTGCCAATAGTGCTTCCAATTTTTCAACATCTTCCTCATCTATATCACTATCACTTGATACATACGTTATCTTTCTCTTCTTCTTCTTCTGCTTCATCTCATTAGAGTCCTTCAATAACAACTTAGCTTTGAAAATAGATTCAAGACTCTTAGGTTTGTAATTATTAAAGTTAGATAGCTCAAAAGCAGTGAGTCTACCTACCAAACCTTAGAGGGTTAGATCATTTCCTACAATACATCTCAACTCTTGATTTGTAGAAAATATAATAGCATAAATAGGCAATAGTGTTCTCAAGACTTTACTTAGCACAATATCATCATCTATATGACTAGTAGCTCCTCTTATTGCACTAACAACTCCTTTTATTCTAGCAACATATTGAGCAATATTTTTACCTTCTTCCATTCTCATATCATCAAACTTACCTCTGAGGCTCTTCGATTTGGGTCTTTGTACATTTTTTCTCCTTCATAGATAGTGTGTGGGGCATCCCACATTTTCTTTGTAGTGTCACAACCTTTGATATCATCAAATTTGGCATAGCTTAGTGTAGATGCAATCTCCAACATTTATTGATTGTGTTCTTTCTTCTTCTTCATATCCTCAGCAGTTAGGGCTCCAACTAGATCGACATGTTCCACTATAATGGTAAAATGTGCATCATCTCTAAGTCCTCCAAGGTGTAGCTTCATCAAACTTTTCCATGTGGGAAATTTATCTCTATTGATCTTGGGTACTTCTATTTTAGACATCTTGATCTACATGCTTCTAGTAACTTGAAACTAGTCCTCTTAAGCAGATGGATCTGATACCAATTTTTGGAATACTTTAGAATAACTGGAAGGAGAGTGAAACAGTTATCCAAGGTCTAGATTTATAAATAAAACTTTTCACAACTTAGTGAACCCATAAAATATTCATACACATGCATGCATCCATTATGTAATAATGAAAACCTGTATGTTATTATCAAATCAACTTGTAAAAATTTAAAGCATGAAGCATAGTAGACTTATCAACACACTTGACACAGTGATTTATGCAGAAACCCAATTTTGAAAAAACCACCAATAACATGCTACTCCTTTTCACTCTTCTAAAGTGATGCCCTATGAAAGGCCAACCCTAGTAAAGGTTATAATACACACTGTTAAATATGATCTAGTTAAGATATTTCAATCACCCTATTAGAAGTGAGCCTTATTAGAGGACTTTAGGCCATTCACTTGGAATGTCACCGGGTTAAAGAGTTTACAAATGACTATTAGGTCAACCTTAATCCAAAGTATTTTTGCTAGAATAATACAATTTTTAGAGAGTACTAGTAGAGATTTTATTTGATACAACTTAAAACTTTTCTTGATGCAGGAGCATCCTAAGTTGCATTTCTATCCTACACGTTTTCAGTTTTATCTTGCTACTGAAACTGGGTTCTGCTAAAGCTATATTTTTTAGTTTTTAGGTTCATGTTGTAGACCATGTAACTAGTCTTCCATAATTAATGAAGGGTTTTTCACTTTAGGGGTTGAATAGGGCCTATATTACTATCTATGTTCTAGAGCACAAGTCCTGACTCATTATAGTTTAGCAGATATGGCAATTCTCCCAAAACATTGATTTCTAGCAGTTCTATGTGACATTTTTTTGTGCTCAACTTTCAGAATGGATTCATACTTTTCCTTAATGAATCGGACCTTTTTCACTTAAGGGGTTCTAGAGGACCTAGATATCTACCCTTAGTTTGAAGTGCAAGTTCTAACTCAATCAGAGCTAGGAGATATTGCAATTTTTCTCAGACATCAATTTCAAGATAGTTAATTATTGATGCAAGTTGACTTGTGTATTTAATTTTGATTTATTTTCATTTAATATTTACTGAGAGCTGACTTGTGGCTTCTCTATGTTTTGGAATTATCTATAAGACATTTTTACTAGTATAAATAGAGTGTTTAGACTTATAGCTAAGTAGTTTTAAGAGTTTTAGGTAGTTTTGAAGAGAATTGCAGAGTAGAACTAGACAGTGCAAATTTATTGTTGGATCTTTGAATGTGAATGTATTTGTATTTGGCTGTAACCTAGAAGTCCTTATAGTTGGGCATGTATGTTGACTATTTGAAGAATCAATGAAATTATTTTACTCTTCTTCCTCCTTTTTTTTTTGTTCTTTGTGTTTGTTTATGTTGTGTTAACACTTACAGGGTGGTTCAGAAAGCTACGTGTGCCATTGGCCCTAGTTTTTCCCTATCCTTCCTTGCATCAAGTGGTATCAGAGCTTGAGGTTCAGCCTTGTGAAGAATAGATTGTGTAGAACCCTATTTTTAAATTTTCTTGTAGGATGGTAGATCTGTGGATTAAACATATAACTTGCAAAGGGTTACTATCTTGCAGGAACCTAATTTGTAAAGATGGTTCATAGTAGAGGAAATAATGTTGATAATGCTATATTGAATTAGTTGAGACAAATTGCAGCTAGATTAGATGTTGTGGAGATAGCCTAGAGGAGAGCAGTGCATCTTGATGATGCAAGTAATGATGAATCAGCACCACCAAACCATAATCTAAAACTTGAGGAAGATCAAGATGAGGAAAGATTGTTGTCAGTGTTGTCTAGGGAAAATTCAAAGCCTACTATAGAAGTTGTTCCTTATGATGGAAAATTGGATACCAATGGTATGTTAGATTGGATCTCAAATATGGTGAAGTTCTTTGAGTAAGAAAAAACTCCTAATAATAAAAAGGTGAAGATTGCAGTTACTAGGTTGAAAGGTCATGCATCACTATGGTGGGAGCATTTGTAAATTGATAGAAAAAGGAGAGGAAAGGAGAAGATCGGAACTTAGCTAAAGATAGTGACCAAGGTAAATAAAAAATTCTTTCCTTCTAATTACCAAGTTACTTTGTTGAGAAAGATGCAAAATTTGAAACAAAAGGACATGACTCTGAAAGAGTATACTAAGGTATTCTATAGATTAGACATCAGATCTGGACATGTGGATGATGATGTTGAGAAAATTGCAAGGTATATAAATGGATTGATATCTATAATTCAAGATGAAATAAGTTTTGTGATGATGAAAATTGTTGAAGAAGCATATCAATATGTCTTGAAAGCTAAGGAGATCTTAGTAAAGAAGTATGAACAAAGACAAAGAGGTAGTGGTGATAGATTCCAGAGAGGTAGAGGTAGATCCTGTGATGAAGGTGGTAGATCTAAAAATTTTGTGCAAGATAAAGGAAAATATGAATGGAAGAATGATGCGAAAGACAAGACCAAGTGGAAAGGTGGTAGCTCATATCGAGGAGGTACTAGATCTTATCAAGGAAGAGGTAATTCTTATCCTTGAAGTGGTTTTCGTGGTAATTATTTTAGATGTGGTAAAGAAGGGCATAGATCTTTTGAATATAGATCCTCTAAAAGTGGATAGAATAATAGAAATATTGTGATTCAAGAAGACATTGAGAGTTCACCAAGTGGACCTAAGGCTAGAGAAAATCTAAAGGTGAGAAGAACCTTATGTAATAAGGGAGGCGATGAGGAACCTCTCCTTAGAAGAAGTCTTTTCAATACTAGATGTAAGATGGCTAGAAAATGTTGCAAGGTGATCATTGATAGTGGATGTTTTATAAATTTGGCATCAGAAGACCTAGTTACAAAGTTGTAGCAGCAGAGGCTAAAACATCCCAAACCTTACAATGTTTCATGGATAAAAGATGAACATAAGATATTAGTAAGTGATTGTTGTCACTTAGGTTTGCACCCTTGTCCAGAGCCTATGCGTGAGGACAACATAGTGAAACATGGAAACAAACTCCAAGCTATGGGACTTGAACTGTGAGGTTGAGTCTTCGGAGAAGGTCAGCTTCCTCTTACTATCAGGGTGCACCTAACTACTCTTAGAGAGGAAAAGGGAGAAGGAGAGCATGAAAGAAAATCTACCTAATCTAATCTAAAGAGGTGATGCACCAAAATAGATGTTCAGACCAATCTCCGCCCATATATGCACTATTGAACCAGAATGAAACTAAGGATATACACATCCAGACTTGCTTTAATCTAATAACCACATGCAGATCAGAAAACTAGAATGAATGACACAAGGAAGAGAGATTCACTTATATTATCATTCATAGGCCAAAAGAGATATAGTCATGCAAGTTACAGATATTCCACAAAACAATGGTGAAGGAAAAGAATTCTTGCACTTTCATACCAATGGCTAAAAGAGATAAGTAGAGAATCATATAGTTTAGAGGCACAGGGGAATTTACACTGGAATTGCAAAGTAACAGTAGAGAAAAGTCAGAGAAAGGTTGACCTTTATAGAATCTACAAAATTTGCCTTTATAGTGCAGGCATAACTGAGACTTTCCCTCCAAAATTGTCCTACAACCACCGCCATCAAGGCTCTATCGAGGACAATCATGGGGATCTGAAGAAATATGATCTTTTGTGTCAAATAATGCCTTGACAAGACAAAAATGGCACCATTAAGCCATTCTGACTAGGTAGATAGATTAGATCGGGGTGGTAGAGTGTTCTTCCACATTCAACATTTACTTCTGGGGTGGTTGGGACCGATCATAGATATCAAATTGTACAGAAAACTCAATCTCTTATCGTTTTGGTGCATGAATCAATAGAGTCAGCAAGTCAACTAAACCCTAGCACCAAAATGTGCCACTTGGTCCAATAGTCTTTTTCTTTATGCCACCTTGTGGGTCTTTGCAAGTTTGACCACATCTTAACTTTACTAACTGTGCCATTTCCTCAAACTCTAACCGCGACAGTTACGTTAACTGCTAGCCGCTAACTGTCAATGCCTTCACTATTGATGTCCTGGTCAGGCCCACAAAGACATGTGTCACCTAGGTGCTATGTCGCTATGGGTATCCCTCAACCAATTTCCCATAGCGAGATAGCACCCGCCGTGGATCTTCCTTAATTTGACGATCTTGAAGACTTGTCATTTCCTATGCATTGCTTTAAACTTCTGGGCCCACAAAACAACTCAATACACCTGGCACAACCTAGCACAACTTGGCATCTAACTTAGCCTAAACTAGTACCATCCTTGCAATTCATAATACTTGGCCCCACCCTGTTACTTGTCACTGAGGTGCTATGTCGCTATGGTTAAAATTCTTGCATCTTTCCATAGTGAGATAGCGCCAACTGTTGATCTCCACGAGATCAACGATCATGGAAGATCTGTGCTTTCTCTTGCCCCTAGCCCCATCACATGTGGCACCACCTCAACAATCCGTACCACATTGGGCAACACCTATCAACACCTAACGATCCATGGAACCAGCTCGGCCCCACAAGGACACACAGTGGCAAAGTGTATTCCCACATTATTTAAAATCTTCGCATCTTGATAATGCGAGGAAGTGCCAACCCTCGATCCTTGAATATCTAAGGGTGATCAAAATCTGTGCTCTGAAACCTCTGCAACCATTTTTCATGATGTCACTTGGGACATGCATCACCAAGGCATTATGTCACTATGGGTATATATTGTGCAACTCTCAATAGTGCGATAACACCTACTGTAGATGTTCCTTGATCTAGCGACGAGAAAGATGGGTATGTCATGTCAGTGTATCAACCAATAAGAACTGGCCACATGCCAACTATCTAAAAAATCCTCATTTGTGGTCCATCAAGAGAAGTAGGACCCACACCTACCTGATGTAGCCGCAGTATTATTTCTGACTAGGTGCTATGTCACTAACAACGAGAAGCATGGATTTTTTGATAGCGCCATAGCGCCCACCGAGTGGAACAAAACTTGACATTGAAGAAGTAATGAGGAAAAGGAAGGGCCCACCTAACATGTGGCAAAAGGGCACTATGTCACCAATGCAAAACAATGTGCAACTCTCAATGGAAACATAGCGCCATCCATTGATATCATCAGATATGACGATGGAGAACTTGCGGGGTGCAAAAACATATCATAAGGTTTGATCGTTTAATTTTTTTGATACCCCTGGGATGTTTAAAATAATATTAATTTGGGGGAGTGATCATTGGCAAGGCAGTATTTAAAATTCAAATATTGGCGGGGGCGTAAAAATGAGCAACAGTGACCAATGCCTTCTGAAGTTCAAAATTGGACATTACTTTGATGAATTGTTGTGTGACATTATGCCCATGAATTTTTGTCATATTTTTTTGGGTAGACCTTGGCAATATGATAGATATGTTGTACATAATGGAAGATTGAATCAATATGCTCTTTGGGTGAATGGGAAGAAACAAACATTGCTGCCTTTGATTGAAAGTTTAGATGAGGTTAGTTGTACTACAATAAAAGGTTGCATGGTTAATGGAAAGCAATTTAAAAAGGAAGTAAAGAAGAACCAAGTTTTTTTTGCTATAGTTCCTAGAGGACCAAGTGTTGGTAGTAATGACCAAGCAGCTAAAGTTGGTATGACAATAGAAATTATAGAATTGCTGAATGAATAAAAAGATATTGTTGTTGATGATATTCCTGATGGCTTGCCTCTAATAAGAAGCACAAGTCATTGTATGGATCTAATTCTTGGAGCTAGTTTTCCAAACAAAGCACCATATAGATTAACACCTATAGAGAATGAAGAACTTAACAAACAAGTGCATAAGTTTTTATAGAAAGGTTTGATTAGATAAAGTTTGAGTCCATGTGTTGTACCTATTGTATTAGCACCTAAAAAGAATGGAGAATCGAGAATGTGTAATGATTCCAGAGCTATTAACAAGATCACAGTGAAATATAGGTTTCCTATGTCGAGGATGGATGACATAATGGATTGTTTGAGTGTATCAAAGTATTTTACCAAGATTGATTTGAAGAGTGGCTATCATCATATTAGAATTAGAGAAGGTGATGAATGGAAGACTGCTTTCAAGACAAAATATGGTTTGTATGAATGGTTGGTAATGCTTTTTTGTTTAATTAATGCACCTAGTACTATGATGAGGTTGATGAATGAAGTTCTAAAAAGATTCTTGGGTAAGTTTGTCATTATTTATTTGGATGATATCTTGATATTCAATAAGACTAAGGAAGAACATCATGAGCATATTAGACAAGTATTACAAAGGTTGAAAGTGGAAAAGTTGTTTATTAATCTTAGAAAGTATTCTGTTATGCAAGAGGAGATTGTGTATTTGGGATTTGTGATTTCAACTGATGGATTGAAGATGGACCTTGAGAAGGTTAAAGAAATATTGAAATGGCCTACACCTGAGAATGTGGGTGAGGTAAGATTATTTCATAGTTTGGCTAGTTTTCATAGAAAGTTTATAAATAATTTTAGTTATGTTTGTAATGCTATGACTGAAGCAATGAGGGGAGATAAAAATGAATTCAAGTGGACACATGGAGCTAATAAGAATTTTGAGACTTTGAAACAAAAGATTGTTGAATTACCTATATTGGCTTTGCCTAATTACAACAAAGTATTTCAAGTTGAATGTGATGCAACTGGTAATGCAATTGGAGCTATATTAAGTCAAGAAGATAAGCTTGTTGCTTTCTTTAGTGAGAAGATGAGTGATGCTAAAAGGAGGTATTTTATGTATGATCAAGAGTTTTGTGCTATTGTTTAAGCTTTGAAGAAGGAGAGACATTATTTGATTCCTAAGGAGTTTGTGCTATATATTAATCATAAAGCTTTACAATAGTTGGGAAGTCAATATAAATTGAATTAGAGACATATGAAGTGGGTTGATTACTTGTAGAATTTTACATTTTTCACTAAGTACAAGAGTGGACTTACTAATAGAGTTGCTAATGCATTGAGTAGAAGATGTTCTTTGTTGACTGAAATGAAGGTTGAAGTTCTTGGTTTTGATGAAATGAAATAGTTGTATGAGGTTGATCCTAATTTTTCTAGGGCATGGAGAGAATGCATGGCACCAAATCTAACCAATCACTCAAGTATGATGATTATTTCATTCAAGAAGGCATGTTTTTCAAAGGTATTTAGTTGTGTATTCTTAAAAATTCTATGAGGTTGAATCTGATTAAGGAAAAGCATAGTGGTGGATTAGCTAGACATTTTGGAATTGATAAGACATCACCAAATCTAACCAAACACATAAGTAAGTATGATGACCGTTTCATTCAAGTAGGCATGTTACTCAAATTATTCAGTTGTGTATTCCTAGAAGTTCTATGAGGTTGAATCTAATTAAGAAAAAGCATAGTGGTGGATTAGTTGGACATTTTGGAATTGATAACACATTGAGTTTTCTGAAAGAAAAGAATTACTGGCCATAAATGTATAAGGAGGTTCAAAAATTTGTAAAGAGTCATGGAGTTTGTCAGGTTGCAAAAGGAGTGGGTCAAAATACTGGTTTGTATACACCTATTACTGTTCCTGAGAAACCTTGGAGTGACATCAGTATGGATTGTGTTCTTAGATTGCTTAAGATAGTAAAGGGGTTTGATTCCATTTTTGTTGTAATTGAAAAATTTTCTAAGATGGTTCATTTTATACCATGTAAGAAAACATCCAATGCTGAGCATGTTGCTAAACTTTTCTTTAAAGAGATTGTGAGATTGCATGGATTACCAAGAAGTATTATTTCTGACAAAGATAATAAGTTTGTTGGTTATTTTTGGAAGACTTTATTGAAGATGATGAGTACCAAGCTGAAGTTTAGTTCTACATTTCATCTACAATTAGATGGATAGATAGAGGTGGTGAATAGAAGCTTGGGTAACTTGCTGACATGTTTAGTCAGGAATAAGTCAAGTAATTGGGAGATGGTATTGGCACAAGCTGAACTTGCATATAATAATTTTGTGAATAGGAGTATAGGAAAGAAACCTTTTGAGATTGTTACTGGAATAAAGCTTAGAGAAGTATTAGATTTGACGAATATTGCTAGTGGAGAAAAGAGAAGTGTTGCAAGAGAAGAATTTGCTGATTTTATGGAGTCTTTACATAAGGAAGTGAAGTTGAGGATAGAAAAAAGTAATCAAAAGTATAAAGAGAATGATGATCAGTCTAGGAGACATCATGATTTTCAAGTTGGTGATGAGGTGATAATTCATCTAAAGAAAGGAATATTTCTAGTTGGAACATACAATAAGTTGAAGATGAAGAAGTTTGGACCTTGTAAGATCTTGAAGAAATTTGATAGTGGAAATGCTTATGAAGTTGAGTTACCTAATGACATGGATATATCTCCTATATTCAATGTAGTTGATTTATAAAAGTATCATGAATTAGATAATGAATTTTTTGTATGAAAGGACTATCCTAAGAATTATATTGAAGAATTTGAATAGATACTAGATCAAAGAATTGATAAGAGCACAAGAGGAAAAAATTATTATGAATATCTAGTGAAGTGAAAGAACGGACCTATGAAAGATGCTTCATGGATTTCTCAATATGAGTTGGATTCAACTTAGGTTGTGACATCTCAATGATTCTAGAGAATCATTTTTTCCAACCCTGGTTGTCTAATGTAGGAGCATCCTGGGTTGCACTACTATCCTGCATGTTTTTAGTTTTATCTTGCTACTTATTGTAGACCATGTAACTAGGTTTCTATAATCAATGAAGAGATGTGAACTTTTTGGATTGAAGAGGGCCTATATTACTATCTATATTCTAGAGCACAATTCCTAACTCCATATAGTTTGAAAGATATGGAAATTCTCCTAGAACATCGATTGCTAGCAGTTCTGTGTGATAGTTTTTTATACTCAACTTTCAGAATAGATGTGTACTTTTCCTTAATGAATAAGACCTTGCATACTTAAGGGTTTGTAGAGGACCTATATATATACCCTTAGTTTGAAATGCAAGTTCTAACTCAATTAGATCTAGGAGATGTCACAATTTTTCTTGGACATCGATTTCATGATAGTTAATTGCTAATACAGGCCAACTTATGTATTTAATTTTGGTTTATTTTCATTTAATATTTTTTGAGAGCCAACTTATGGCTTCTCCATGTTCTAGAATGATCTATAATCCATTTTGGGTAGTATAAATAGAGTGTTTAGGCTTAGAGCTAAGTAGTTTTAAGAGTTTTAGGTAGTTTTGAAGAGAATTGCAAAGCAGAACTGGAAACTGTGAATTTGTTGTTAGATCTTTGAAAGTGAATGTATTTGTATTCAGTTGTAACCTATAAGGCCTTACAGTTGGGCATGTATGTTGAATATTTGAAGAATTAATGAAATTATTTTACTCTTCTTCCTCTTTTGGTTGTTGTTCTTTGTGTTTGCTTCCATTGTGTTAACTCTTGCTGGATGATTCGAAGAGTTGGGTGTGCCATTGGCCCTAGTTTTTCCCTGTCCTTCCTTACATCATTTCTTATGGATTTTAGATCTTTGTTTAGATCTGACAACTTTTTCACCCTTTAAGAATTCATCTTCTTAAGCCTTCTTTCTTAACATTTCATTGCATACTCTTCTCTTCTTGGGTCACCCGATGAAGCAGAACCTTTAATTCCTTCTCCTTAGGTTCTCACACATGACAACTCTTACTTCATGACTAGAAATTCCTATAAATAAGAAATTAGGATATTTTCCCACTCATTTTTCATCATCCAAATTAGGGTTTTGGATGGATTAGGTAGGATACAATATGTCTACCCCATATCTTGTATTTTCTAGAAACTTCTCCTAGCATCCATTTGAATTTGCCTAAAAATTCTTTACATCAAATTTTGCACCACTAGCTCATTAACCCTATCTTCCTCCTAGTTCACAAGTTTCAAGGAAAAAAAATTAGCTTACATTAAGTGAATCTTTGATTTTTAACATAATGCAGCAACTTGGCATTATCAACCTTCTAATGCTCAACACATACTATGTTGCTTCGCATCAACTATAATATCACTTAGCATCAACTAAAGTTTAATAATGCTCAACATCAACTAAACTTTACTTAGCATCAATTATCTTGCTCGGCATCCACTAGAATTTTCTTTCACTTGAATCCAACTATCTTTTTGCTCAACTTACACTAACTTTGCAAGACACCTACTATCCACTCGGTCGAGCTTGGTAGAAAAACTTTGTGTAACTTGTTCTTCTAAACTTTCTTAGTGTAGCCAACATTTTGTAACCTAAAGTAGATTATCAATACATCATGTCATCACTATCTTAACTGATCCTTGTACTTCATTACATAATCATAACTCAACTTTCCTCTGGGTGCTATTGTTACCTCTTATTGATCAAATCCTCTTCATCAATCAACTAAGTGATAGTACTTGAATCTTGTAAACAATTGTCTTACCAGAAAATAGTAGGTTTGACATTAGTGACAAAACAATGATTGAAACCCATACTCTTCTTCAATAATCTCTCTTAACAATGATCTTTATGATCTTTTCAATCATATTTCAACAAGGGATAGGCACAAATTACCTTCCTAAGATAGTGTACCTAAGGCATTCTCATCACTCTTGCATTGTTTTCAATCCATGACAGAAAAGAGTTTCATATGCTTCTTCCTCTTTTCCTCATCAAGCCTTCTCCTTTCTACCCTAATTAAAGATTTAATGTCATATTTCTCTCCAATAAGAAGATCAAGGTTGTATATTTCAGCCATGATCCTAACAAATTACCTAGCTCTTACTCAATTATATTGACCAACGTGTTGGCAATGAAACCCATCTTAACCAACTTGCTCAATGTTATGCATCTCAATTGATCAACTTGCCCCAAGGACTCAATGATAACCTACTTTTAATCAATCTCTTTCAAAAATGAGAGATGAATGAATTATAAATGTAATTTCTTCTTATAATAGAGGGGTTGGAAAATTTTGGTGTGAAATACTCTTTTGTTTTAGAGACAAGAATAGAAGTATTTGATACTATTTATTTACTATTCCATGCATATGTTAGTTGGTGTATTTCCTATGGGTTAGATTATAAATATGAAGCAAATGGATCTTTGTTTATCTTTTTGATGTAACAAACTAACAAAGTAATTAGAGAATTACTAAAGTTGGAAGGAATATTTTTGTCATGACTTAATATCATTTCATTCTACATTTTATTCATACTATAAGTTTTTATAACTGCATAATTATGTGGATTCATAAGATTTGTGAATTTTTAGATTTGATTTCATTTTAAGACCAACCCATTGTCTAAGTTATTCCTACCTAGGTCTAACTTGGTTTACCTTTTCTATTCTCTGGTCAAGAACACACAATAGCATGATTAGAAATAATCAAATTCTTTGCAAATCACCTACAAGGGAGTTGTACCTATAATTCAAGGGGAAATTAGTTATCAAGTAACATTCTTCCCAATTGTTGTATTTAATTTTTTTTCAAACATTGGGTCATTTTGAGAGTTATTAAAGAAATAACAATCTATTTAGCAACATGATGGTAATATGTTTGGTAGGCTTGGAAGTAGCCTAGTTATAGAGTTTGGTAATAAGATTGTATTAACACCTCCTCCTTGATTCAAATGTTAAGGTAGGTTAAAAAGTGGTTACCAAAAAAATATGTCTCTTTAAGAGATTGTAACTTTACTTTCCATCTCTTGAGTCTGCAAATTTTTGGGGTCACCCTCTCCAACAATGTATACAAGATATTTTCACTAAGTTCCTTAATACAATTGATTGAAAGCAAGAATTGCATTTGCAATGCTTATTAGTTAGTTGTCCTAGCTCTCACAAGCATTAGAATATTAAAATTTTGTGCTTGGAAAAAAAGGGATTTCTCAATACAAATAAAAATCTTACCATAGTTTTCTTGTATGTATGAAGCTAGTATAGAAGCCAATACATTGTATAGAGAACCTCAATCCACTAGTAGAAAATGCTCACCCAGTTCCTTGCAGGAAGGCTCATGTAAGCATGTGTTGGACATAATTTTATTTTTTAACAAAAATATTGTGAGTTTTAAATTTAATCTATAATGAATTTAGATTTGTATTATAGGTGGTGAGTTCAATGCTATAATGAATCCTAGAGAAAAATAGTGAAGAATCACCAAAGAATCTTAATAATAATTGATTTCAATATACTATCTGGGCCCATATCCTCCCTCATTCTAGTTCAAACCACTTTGCAATTTAGTTGAATATCATTTAGGATTCACTCCCAAAAAAAATTCCTTTCAAGTTTTAGCAAATGTGGGTGAGGGATAAAAACCTAATAAATACAACAGAACAATAGTTGAAGGAAGCAAAGGTATTGGGATCAAAATTATATTGCTTGGTAACTAAGCTAAAGATGATCAAGAATAAATTGCTACTTTGGTAATAGTTTTGAAGAAAAAGAAAGGATAGAGTAGGAAATTGAGGAGCCCAAAAGGGTAATGATTGATAAAGGAATGGATGTGGAACTTTTTCTCAAAGAAAAGAAATTATTAGCTAGTTGAGAAGATATGCTTGGTATGTTAGTTTGAGCTTCACTTAGTTTTGAGAATACTTTAATATTCTATACTTAACAAGGTGAACCATGTGAACGTGGAAGATCATCTGGCCTCACCCCTCTCCCCCTAACATCAATTTAAATTCCCCATTATCATCTAATTACATACTTCATTCATTCATTTATCCATTTATGAACAATAACATTTAATCAATACAATCACATAACATTCATTAATATGATATAAAATTCATTAATATACAATACTAATCAAGACTTAATTAACACATAAAAATATTCATCAACATGAAATAAAAATCAATATTAATATGCAACATTCATAGATAATTACTTAAAACAATATTCTTTCATTATCCAACAAATTTTATCAAACAAGGCTTATCAAAGAGCATTTTTAAAAAATTATTTCTTCTTTTTGTTTTTCTTTTCTCTATTAAGAAAAAGGCTAATAGGAGCATCAATAACTTCCTCATTCTCCTCCTCTTGTGGCACAAGTAATATCAAATTATGATGCCTCCTCCTATTTTGAGGAGTAGAGGTTGTTGTACTAAAGGGGGCTCTATTGCAAGAACAAGTAAATGGGTTAAATTGGCATACTCTTTTTCTTTTTAAATTTTTACAAGTATTTAATTAACTAGTACAACATAACATGGATTTTTCTTACCTGAAAATTCCATATCATGTACATTAACATTTTGATACGCTACCATGTCAACGTTTTGAACACTTGGAACATGCTTCACTCCTTCACCATGATGTTCAACATGCTCTAAAATATTCAAAAAAAGGTTACACATCAAATTGCAATTGAATATGTTAAATTATATTCATAGGTTCATAATTAATTTCCAATAGCAAATTAATATCTCCACCACTATGATGCACATCCTGGCCTTCATCATGCATAGGTTCAGTGATAGGATATGAAGGGTGTAGTGAAATGTTATGTGTATTGTTATGCAGTCAATTTATGTTTGAAACTAACACCAAAAAAAAATTCTCAACTATTCACTTTGATTTACTTTTCATTTGACCAATTTACATGTGTCTCATTTGGTGCACCATATTCTTGGGTATGGCTTTCATATTCTTGGTGTAGGAATGCAACCACGACTTTATATCCTTCCTTCAAGGAAATTTTTTTATCTTCATCCATGTGCTCTACATTGAATTTGGTGCCTTGTATTTTTTGCTTAATATCGTTAGTTTTGCATGTATGATTTGATTAAACAAAATTCTTTTCAAAATTATATAGAAAAAATTATATGAAATTCCATTGCTTCTACTTACAAGTCAAGATTGAAGATTCATATAGCCACTAGAGCCAAGTTTGTGTTGGCCAACCTTTTCTACTCTCACTTTTGTAGCCACTAACGTGTTTTGCAGTTTATGAACGGTTTGAAACATGTTAGATTATATATTTACAAATATCACTAATTAGTGCATGATTATATTCTACTTAATAATATCATGGCATACCTTCTTTTTCCCTCTTATGGTTCATTTCCTTTATCGTGCAGCCTTGTTTCTTTTGCACCTTCTATTATTTCATTCCACTCCATCGGTGGAATCATACGAGCATGGTCATACTTTGAGTTCTCCTTTAGACCCCTTCTATATTGGTCCCTCACAATCTTTCTATGTTTTGATGCTCTTTTGAGAAGTAGGGTAGTGTCAAAAATGGTTTTTCTAGAAAGGTCATCAAAAGATGTAATGAGCTGATTTTTTAATTCAAGACCCTAGTCATTCCACTTTTTCTTAAAAAATAAAAAATTTTGATCAATAACTTTAATATAGTACAATAAATGGACGAAAAGAAAAAAATTGTAGAAATGATATGAAACTACATAACTTTTACATATGATGGTTCCAAATAGCCTCAATGTCATATCAAAAAGATGTTCAAAGAAAACATTATTTCCTACAAAAAAATCATGGATTATTAGTCCAAAATGAGTTATGTATAAGTAAACTACAATTACACTATAGATAATAACAATATTAAAGCACCTAGGAGCTTTTTTAATTTTAACAGAAACATAGTTTTCTTGTTCAGCAACAATGTCCCCATAAATGAACCAGTACTAGTCACATGGGCTACTCCATGAAATGGATCAGCTTCAGTAGTACTAGTCTCTATTTCTCTATGAACTGAAGGTCTATCTATTAGTGCACAAAATAGGTACATGAGTATAAAATCTACCCAACAAAAAAATTAATACATGATTAACACATTACAAAATATAGAAAAATAAGGTTTTACCAATTGTACTTGGCATAGTCAAGGATATTTGCATGCTCCTTATTGCTGATAATGCACTTGGAAATATCAGAGTGATGATAAAATGAGGCATCCACACTTCATCATGAGCTAAAGAGTATAATATTGTTAGCAAAGATATTTGCAATGGATAAAGATCAAATAGGATACTAGCTAGAAGTATCTAAAAATAAAAGTTAAGTGTTATAATGTTGATGAAAACAAATGATGTTGCACCAGTTTAAATTTCAACATTAGATGTCCTATCTCAAAGTATGGTGAGAATAAGTAAAGGGGGAAGTGTAGCTTTGCAAAATTTGAAAACTGCTTTGGGTAGGATTCCTCTAGTTAGCCAAGATCAAAATCATGGTCTAGGTCATAGATCACAGGGAGGGGATGCAGATTGTTAGGGAAATTCAAAGGATAGAGAATCAACAAAGAATGGAGACAAGGACCCATGTGCCCCTAGAAAGGATCTAGACAAGTCACCTCTGATCTCCAAGGTAGGCCTTCTTGGGGCATAGATCACAAAATGGTCTTCACTATTTGGAGTTAAACCAAGTAGTAAGTCTTCTTTTATAGCTATTAAAGTGCTCCCTGGGGCAGAAAAAGTCACTTGTGTAGTTGCTATTGTGGATGATCTTGTAGATCACAAAATTGCATCAATGGACTCTACCATGGTGGGTAAGTTTATTAGGCAAAGGCCAAATATAGACATTGTTAGATCTTATATGCAAAAGAAGTGAAACCTTAAAGGTTAGGTCACAGTCACTATGATGGCCAAAGGTTTCTTGTCTTTTGAATTTTCTTGTAATGAGGATCTATCAAACATTTTGTGTGAAGGAACTTGGGTTATAGGTCATTTGACTTTGGTTCTCTAGAAGTGGTTTCCAAAGCTTGATTTGAATGATGCCTTTTTGTGCAAGTTCCAGTGTGGGTTAGACTTCTAGAGCTTCCTCTAGAGTTTTAGAATAAGGATGTGTTTGTGGGAGTGGAAAATTCCTTTGGTGAGCTTTTCTCTATAGATCTGATAATAGCTTCTAGAAGAAGACTAACCTATGCTCATATCTATATTGGAGTTTGGGAGGGGTTAGATATCCTAGAGGTAGTGAGCTTCCATTCTAAGCTTGGAATTCATGTCCAGAAGCTTAATCATGAAAGTGTGCCTTTTGTATGTTTTCATTGTTTGAAATTGGGTCATAAGGCTAATCAATGCCCTAAGGTGAAAGAGGAAAAGAGCAAGCAAAAATCTACTTCTAAAATTGGAAAGGTGAAAAAGATTTGGAAAAGAAGGATATCAAGGGATCTAATACTGGTTGTCTTGAGAATTAGGAGGTAATTGTGGAAATTCTTGTTAAACAATTGAAGAGATCAAATTAGAATGGATCCAAGATTGTTGAAGGGATGTTGAAGCTATGGCTTTAGATCCACCTGCTTCTCATACTAAAGAGGTGGTTAACCCTATAAAAGATGAGATGGTCTTAGAGATGGTTGTTCCCTAGATCAATGTGGTGGAAGGTGAACCAAAAAGTGGAAAAAAGAGGCTAAACAAGGAGAATATACAATCATCTTCTCAAGAGGAAAGGGTTAAGAATGGTTCATCTCCACAAGGAATCTATAGGATTTCCTCTCCAATGGGGAAGAGGGAGGAGAAAAGGTTGAATGACAAAGTGGAGGTTGTGCGAGAAATGCAAGAGAGTCAGGGTACCATGGTGTTTCCCTCATCACCCCTAGGGGATCATTCAGGTTCTTTGAATTTGGGTTCTAGGATAGTGGATTTGGTTAGAAATTTGTCCCCTAGATAGATTTCAAGAATTTTAGAATGGCTTGAGACCTTCTTGGTTGAAAACATGATGAGTAAGAAGAAGGTTAACAAGAAGAAAAGTAGGGATCCTTCCCCTATGTCACCAGCAACAACTAGAAGCTATGCAAAAGCTGATGTGGGGGTAAAACCAAAGACACTAGGTAGAAAGAGTTCAAGAAAAACCATGCAAGAGGAGGCTAGAAGGAATTTGGATGATGGGAGCCAAAGAACCATTTTGGAGTGCTTTATTAAAAAGAAATGAAGATAATATCTTGGAATATAAGGGGGCTAAATGGAGCCCATAAATAGGAGGTTATTAGGAACATGATTAGAGATCACAAACCTAATTTTATGTTGATCCAAGAAACAAAAATGAAGAAGGATCTAGTGGGTAAGATTTCCTTTAGTAATAGTATGGATGGTGATGCCACAAATTCTGAGGGTGTATCTAGAGATCGCTTACACTCTTTAATAGCAAGCATTTTAGGGACAATCCTATTTATAATAAAGGTAATACTCTATTATGTAAAGTAGTCCATATTAATAGTAATGATTCATGGTTTCTTTTGAATTTGTACGCCCCTAATTCTAAGAGGGAGAGGAAGGATTATTAGACTAGGCTTTTCTCTATTATTCAAAGATGTAATCTCAACAAAGGTATTATAATGGGAGATTTTAATACTCCCCTTTCTAATGAAGAAAAATTAGGGGGTCTAGCCCTAGATTTGGATAGTAAGTTGGACCTCTCAAATTTCATTAACAATATGGCACTCTTGGATGTAGATCTTTCTAGTGGGGTTTACAAATGGTCCAATAGGTGAATAGGGATTCATTACATTTAGGTTTTCTTGGATAGAGATCTCATCACTTTAGATTGGTTGAACTCATTCTCTTACAAGCTCTCCCTTCTCCCTAGAGTTGGGTCTGATTATTCCCCTATATCCCTTTCAATAGATCCTCTGGAGGCTAGGAGGAATTATCCTTTTCATTTTGAAAATATGTGGATTTCCCATCCAGACCTAATAGCTAGGATCTTCTCTTGGTGTAATATTTAGATGGAAGGGACTGCTATGTTGAGGGTTGCTAAGAAACTGAGTAATGTCAAACATAATATTAAATTCTAGAAAAAGATAGATTTGGTCATATTTTTTAGGATAAAGAGGAGATATCAATTAAGCTTAGTTCCATTTAGGATGTTATTCAACAGTAAGGATATAATGATCAGAATGGGAACATAGAAATGTCAATTCTCACTAATTTGCATAACATTATTAGTAGAGAAAAGAACTTCTAGAAATAGAGATCTATTGGCATTATATTGTATTTGTCATTAGTGACAACACTTATTTGATTATGAATGATTACTGAGCTCATCACTCAGTCTACATTGTATACCGGGCATTCAGTGGTTACCTTGTAGGTTCATCACTTAAGTAGTTCACACCAAGCATTCCTGAAGCTACTGAGTGAGTTTATAGTCCAGCAGTTCACATCGAGCATTCCTGAAGCTACTAAGTAAGTGTGCAATCCAACAGTGTCTACCAAGCCTACATTTGTTCACTAAGCTTCACAGTGTTTACCGAGTGAAAGCAAGGTACATGAAGGATTCAATTTTTACCGAGTGACACTATATCTACCTAGTCTCCAATAGTTACCAAGTTCCAAGCTACACTGTGTGATTAGTATGGACTGAGGTTCTACTTCTACCGAGTGCATGATGATGTCAAGTAATGTAGTGGATGTCGATTATCAGAAGGTCACCAAGTCAGCTTGAAGAACTCAAGTTTTCTACTATTTTTTTGACTCAGTAATATTTTGTTTTCTTGTATTTTGGATAACCTTGTAATTGTAATTATTGGAATGGTATATATGTAATGTATTATATCATTTGCAGTGTGTGTGTGTGTGTGTGTGTGTGTGTGTGTGTGTGTGTGTGTGTGTGTGTGTGTGTGTATCAAGGAATGGACATGTAATACTTTGAAGAAGAGTAAATGTGAATCAGCAGTAGAGCAGAGCATTCAGCAAGGTCTACAAGGAGCAGTAAAGATTCATCAGTCACAAGAGGTGATCTATACTTAAAGGATCTAATCAGCAATAAAATTGTAAGTAGATCCACTATTTCATCCTAATAGGTGAATTAGTTTTGTAAATCCTTTAACAAGGTAGACTTAATAGTCTCTATATAAATCTCCTAACAGAGTGCATACTTCATTGTATGTTTGTAAATCCTCTAACAAGGTGGATCTAGCAATCCAAATTGCTCTTAACAGGGTAGATCATCAGAAGTGATCAATGTAAGCCCTAATAGGCCAACTTTATACTGCAATAGTGAAGTTTTGTGGGTATCATCCCCACCCCAATTTTACTTTCTATTTGGAAGGTTTATGGGTCAACAAAATTTTGTGTTCATGTGTTATTGATCTTTATCTTTCTCATGCATATAGTAGATTAGATGAATGAACGATGAATGGATTAAGTACTAAATTGATTTAAATTTTTTGAGGTTACTGATTCACCCCTTCCCTCTCAATAGCCTAGCTAGTCTTGATTATTTTCTACAATTGATATTAGAGCATTGTGGTTCTCAAGATAAAGTTTGATAGCTTGAGCAAAGATCTAAAGGACAAATGGAGATATTCAGACTTGACAAAGTAATTGAAAATGAAAAGCTAGATCTAGAGATGGCCATAGTTCAACTCAAGGAAGCAAAGGAACACCTTTCAATTTCCCTAAAAATAAGAAAGGAACTTGCAAATTAGATGAATGATCTCAAGTATGTTGAAGAAAAGATTAAAGACTTTTTCCCCTCAAGTGGCTCAGATGAAGCAAACAATGCAATCAAAGAACTCCTAGAAAAGAATGGATCTTTGCAAAAGAAGTAAGAATGCTAAGAAGAGAACAAGAAATTCAATCAACAAGGTTATGTGAAATCTTGTAACAAAGAAACAAATTGAAAAATGAGACAAATGAAAGGATCAATGCAAATCAAAGTCTCATCAATCAACTATCCAATGCAAATGAAGAAATCATGAATCTAAGATCTGAAAATGAAAGCCTAAGGATTGATTTAATCACTAAAAGACAAAACAGTGAAAGTTTGAAAAAACACCTAAATGCTAAAAAGAAAATCAATGAGATAATGATGAAGTCTTAAAAAGATATGAATCAATTAAATCAACAAAATGAGCAGAATCTTCATAGACAAAAAGGTAAAGCAGGATTTGGATATAATGAAGAAGGTGAATCTTCCAAACAAGGTTCCCAAAGGAATCAAAGACCTACTTGCAATCATTGTGGTAAGTTAGGTCATACATCAAACAAATGTTGGAGCAATGGAAAAGAAAAATTCAATGAAAAATGCTACAACTGATATCAGCATGGTCACAAAGCTAATGAATGCAACGAAAAACCAAATTTGAAGGTAAATGTCACAAATGCAAGAAGCATGGCCACAAGGCATTCTAATGTAGATCCAAATCATTCAATCTAGTTGAACAACTTGTTAAAGCATTATTTGGATGGGATTACAATACATGGTGCAGATGCCATTATTGTGGAGAATATGGACACATTGGCAAAGACTGCTCAAGGCATCACTTGAGAAAAAGAGATACAGCAGTAAGATGTTATACATGCACTGAACTCAGTCATAAAGCCAAGAATTGCATGAATATGGGAAGAATTGAAGATGAAAAGAAAGCTAAAGCTGATAAAATTTGAAAGCAGATGAGACAATAGTGGATTCCTAAATCTACTGAGCAAAATAGTTCAAATGGTGGCCACATCACTCAAGAAGTGGGTGACTCCACCATTTCCAATTAGATTCATGAAGGAGGATCTGGAACTGTATCATCAAGCTATATCTAGAGTAGTTCCAAATAAAAGAAAGAAAAAGATCCTATCATCATTTCATATACAAAGGGTCACAAGAAATTAGGTCATAGCAAGCAAGGTCAGTCATAGACTCAACCAAGCTAGATCGGGAGTAACAAAAGTTTTGTTCGATCACTGAGTCTCAAGTTTCTTTCGAGCAAGTGAATGAATGATAGCCTATCAAGCACTATGTCATCATAGCTACTTTTGTACCAAGCCTTAATGGTAGAATTTTCATCAAAAAGGAAGAATTTGATTTCATTTCTCATCGTGTTTTCAAAATTCTCAAAGCTAAGCAATTTCAGCTGCATCTAGGCTATTTCAAGCAATTTTAGAGTGAAGGATTTGTTTGAAAGATTTCTATCTTTTATCAAGCATCAATGGCATCCAGGAGTAGCAATAGTAGCAAGGCAAAAAGAGGTTCAGAAATGCTGGTTAAGGGTGTGGAGTGGAAAGCACCAAATTTCAAGCTAGTTCCAGCAATTGCAGAGTCACTCGACCCCAATGGAGCCCAATCACAAATTCCACCAAAGTTACTCTTTATCAATGATATTCATACACATTTCAAATGTTCCATTCAAGAGATTGGAACCCTAGAGATGGGCAATGCCCTAGGAGAAATGTGTGTTGATGGCTCGCTGAAACTTGAGCATAAGCATCTAGAGACCAAAGGATTAACCCATGTCTTGCATATGCCGAGGAATTTCCAGATTAAGTGGATTAGGTACATCCTTAATTGTGTGCACAATGGTCAACTATGGTTAGAGCAGCCAGTAATAATCACCAAAAAGATGATTCATAAGATTATTGGTATCCCCATGCTAAGTAAAGAAAAAACTACCAAAACCCTAGGTCAGGATGAACTTCAGAAGAAAACCCTAGCCGAATGGGATGGTAGAGGTTTGAAGGTTAGCACTATTTTTTATGTTGAATTAAGGTTTGGCATTCATGTCATTGCTCACAAGATTTATAGCTCTAGTCATTTGAATAGTGTGCCTTGTGAGGCGTGGGATTTGGCATTCAAGGTTGTGAAGAAAAATCTAGAATTTGATCTGTTAGAGTTATTGTTAATACAATTGAACAAGAATATGGACAGCATTAGGAAATCAAATAACAAAATTTGAGTCTTTTTTGACATGTATTTTCTTCTATGTACAAAAAATCTTTCCATCCAAAGGATCTGTTGTGTGGAAAAAAGGTATTCCTATTCTATATCAGATAAATGAGTTTGTAGTAGAAATGGGTGTAAACTTTGATAGCATCATGGATAATTATTTTGAATATTTTAAGGAAAGGATGAATAACAGGTTTTGAATCCTACCAAAATTGGTTGAAGACTTCAAAGATGATGATGATGACAGTGACAATGATGAAGAAGATAATGCTCCATGTGTCACTTTTGATGTTGAGGACTATCAGGCATAGAAGGATGATGATGAATTTGAAGAGGAAGAAAAAGATGAAGAAGATCCAGTAAAAATTGTAGCAGCAGTTATTGCATCCCTTCCTCACTCTCCACCAAAGACTATTACATCTACTATGGAGACAACTTCTGCAAGTTAGACTGTGAGCACAATAGGCACATCAATAGCTGAATCATCACCTGTCACCTCCTAGCTACAAGTATCTTCAATGGAAGTGTCAAGCACTTCATCTACCAAGCTACAGCCCCCTTCATTAGCTCTCGAGTCATCTACTTTAGCAATATGTATAGCTACTAGTTCTTTAATGGTGATAACTTCTACTACAACATGTATAGTAAGTTTGAAAGTTTTCTCTATAGTTTTGTCATCCATAGCTTCAACTGCACCAATTTTTGTTCTAGTTAGTTCTTTAGTTGTAAGTATTCTATTTGGTACATCACCTATTGATACTTCATTTTTGGGAAGCACATCAATTTTGGATATAGTTAGCACCTCTTGCAATTTTACTCTAGTTGGACCAATTCAAGTTTTTTTTGCTAGTCCAACTTCATCAACTATTGTTTCTGTTTCTAAATCCAATGAAGTAAGCACTGAAGTAAAACCAAAGACTCCACTAAAAATTCTGCTTACTAGCAAGGAAATTGATGAGGATATAGACTTGGACAAGGAAATTGTTATGCCTAAGATAGATCTAGATATTGCCATAGTTGATGAAATGAGACTGTTTAGTCAACTTTTAGACCAAAGAGCAAGGTAGAAACAACTTAGAGATGAGAGAGATAGAGAATTCACTATAATTGAAAGTGCTAAAAATATAATTACTAAGGCACTAGGTGATGACATGGATTCATCTCAACACATTTTTTTACAATTAGAAGAGGCCATACATAAGTTCAATGAGGACACTTTTGGCCAAGAGAAGCTTATAGAAAAGGCAAAGAAAAATTTTGGCAATAAAGTTCTTGAGCATATTGCTTAGCAAATAGCCATTAAGCAAATAGAACTTTCTACAATTTTGGCTAATCTTGAAAATTCTTTTACAAATGTAACATCCCTTTTTTCCAAGATATGTGATGTTACCAAGTACACAAAAGAAATAAATGTAAAATTGAATAAAATTGATGAGGATCTAAAGGCCAGTACTCAAAAGTTGCAGCTTGACCCCAGTTCAAGCTCCACACATCACATAAAGATCATATTCTTGTCAGACATGCAGGAAGAACTATTGAGAGAGGAACAAAGGAACTAGTCTACACCAATAGACATCCAGAACATGATCCTTCCTATCATGGACACAATCTAGAAGCACATTGCTTATTCAAAAACATTGATCCATGATAACAATTTTTCAGTTGCAGATCATATGATTCAACTATTAGCAGAAGTCTAGGTTGCACTTCATATCTGCATAATTTTGCAAGAGAATTGGGATAAGACATTAGCTCTTATTCTTAAGGTACATTCTAAGTTTCTCTCACGTTTTGGTGTCTCTATATAAGTATGATTACCTTTGGCATTATTGTCAAAAAAAAAGGTGGAGTCCGAGATAGTAAACGTCAAGGAGAGTAACAGACAATGGAGAAAATAAGGGAGAATATAATAGATTGATATATGTAAAGTGATAAGCTATGTATATACCATACCATATGTATGGGGGACATATGTAAAGACATGTAAGAAATGTATATACAATAGGTTTACAAAGATCAATTTTGAAAAATCAAATCCAGTATGTCAATGTACACAAAGTTTGGCTCATAAGTGTTTTTTTGTCACTAATGCCAAAGGGGGAGATTGTTAGCATTATACTATATTTGTCATTAGTGACAACACTTATTCAACTTTGAATGATTACCAAGCTCATCATTTAGTCTAAAGTGTATTCTGAGCATTTAGTGGTTACATTGTAGGTTCATCACTTAAGCAGTTCACACTAAGCATTCCTAAAGCTATCGAGTGAGTGTGTAGTCCAGTAGTTCACATCGAGCATTCCTAAAGCTACCAAGTGAGTGTGTAGATGAGTAGTGTCTACTGAGCCTTCAATGTTCACTGAGCTTCATAGTGTTTACCGAGTGAAAGCAAGGTAAATGAAGGATTTAGTTTTTACTGAGTGACACTATATCTACTGAGTCTCCAATGGTTACCAAGTTTCAAGGTACATTGTGTGATTAGTATGGAACAATGCCAAGTAATGTAGTGGATGCCAAGTATTAGAAGGTCACCAAGTCAGCTTGAAGAATTTGAGTTTTCTATTATTTGGCTGACTCAGTAATATTCTGTTCACTTGTGTTTTGGCTGACCTTGCAATTGTAATTATTGGAATGGTATATATGTAATGTATTATATCATTTTCAATGTGTGTGTGTATATTAAAGAATGGACATGTAATGCTTTGAAGAAGAGTAAATGCGAATCAACAATAGAGCAGAGTATTCAGCAAGGTCTACAAGGAGCAGTAAAGATTCATCAGTCACAAGAGGTGATATGTACTTCAAGGATCTAATTAGCAATCAAGTTGTAAGTAGATCCACTATTTCATCCTAACAAGTGAATTAGTTTTGTAAATCCTTTAATACGGTAGACTTAATAGTCTATGTATAAATCTCCTAACAGAGTGCAGACTTCATTGTATGTTTGTAAATCCTCTAACAAGGTGGATCTAGCAGTCCAAATTGCTCTTAACAGGGCAGATCATCAGAAGTGATCAATGTAAGCCCTAACAGCCCAACTTTATACTGCAGTAGTGAAGTTTTGTGGGTATCATCCCCACCCCATTTTTACTTTCTATTTGGAAGGTTTCTAAGTCACCAAAATTTTGTGTTCATGTGTTATAAATGTTTATCTTTCTCATGCATACAATAGATTAGATGAATGAATGATGAATGGATTAAGTACTAAACTAATTTAAATTTTTTGAGGTTACTGATTCACCCCTCCCCTCTTAATAACCTAGCTAGTCTTGATTATTTCCAACAAGATCCAAAGTCAACTAGCTTAAAGAGGGATATCAAAATACTAGAGTTTTTACCTTTCCATTCTTAGGCACAGAGCCAGCAACAAGATCACAAGTATCAAGAAGGGCTAGTGTCTTTTGACAAGTGATAATGATATTTCTGTTGAAGTGGTTACTTTTTTCACTTCGCTTCTTTTTTGGGACCCTATGTTATCTATGGAGGATCAAAAAGATATTGTCTCATCCTTGCCCCAATTAATTCAACCACATCACAATAAAATGTTGTGAGTGATACCTAATGCTCTAGAAGTTAAGAAAGCTCTATTTTCTCTTCCAGCTGATAAATTTCCAAGACTAAATGGTTTTCCTACATTCTTCTTCCAAGTTTATTGGGAGGTTGTAATGATGGATGTTGTCAAGGCAGTGCAGGAGTTTTTTGGATTTACAAATCTTCTGAAGGAGCTCAACTCTACATTTTTGGTTCTCATTCCCAAAGTCCCAGGGGTAGATTCTATGGATCAATTCAAGCCCATTAGTCTCTGTAACTCTTTCTACAAGATCATTTCAAAAATTTTGACGACCCAAATCCTTAAAGTTCTTCCTTTGATCATTTCTCAATAGCAGATGGGATTTGTCCCAATTAGATAGATCCTAGATTATATTATGATGGTTCATGAAGTCATTCATTCATTGGAAGCAAGTTAAAGGGAGGGCCTTCTCCTCAAGTTGGATCTTGCCAAAGCCTATGATAGGGTGGACTAGACCTTTCTTGGATCTATTCTCTAGGCTTTTGTCTTTAATCACGAGGTGCATAAATTCTTTTCTCAACTTGTTTCTACTTCTTCACTTGCTATAATGATTAATTAATGGGGGCCCTTCTATTTTTTTCAAACATTGAGATTCTTAAGGCAGGGAGACCCCCTTTCTCCCATCCTTTTCATTATCATGGTAGAGTGTATAGGTAGATTGATTCAGAGAAAAAGGTAGGAAGGGCTCTTGAGAGGAATCAAGCCTTCTTTAGGGAAAGTTTCTTTTACCCATCAATAGTTTGTGGATGATATTATTATGGGAGGGGAAGCTTTGGTTTAGGAGGCTAAAGAGATGAAGATATTATTAGATGTGTATACCAAGGGTACTAGTCAGCTCATTAATTGGGAAAAAATCTCAGTTTTCTTTATTAATACCCCTATTGATAGACAAAGGAAGATTGTTGGTATTCTTAGGTGTGGGGTTGGCAACCTACCTACTAGCTACCTTGGTCTTCCATTGGGAACTAAGCCACTAGATTCTTTCTAGAATGGGATTCTTGATAGGTTTAGTAAGAAGTTGGCAGGATGGAAAGGTACTACCCTAAACCAAGCTAGAAAATGTTTGCTGGTGAAGTCTACTCTTTAGAATCTTCCAATGTATGCCTTGAGTCTCTTTGGGATTTTGTCCAAATATGTTGATAAAATGGAAAAGATCCAGAGAGATTTTCAATGGTCTGGTCTTGAGGAACATAAAAGATACCCTCTTGTGGCTTGGGATAATGTTTTCCTCCCCAAGAGTTATAATGGTCTCTGAATCAGGAAACTTAGGCATCTCAGTAATGCTCTTCTAGCTAAGTAGGTTTGGTTCATTTTCCATAACTCGAGGGAATGGAGATACATTTTGGTAGAGAAGTACATTAGGAGGCCCTCTCTAAGGTTTTTGTTCAATGAACTTGACATCCTGAATGGCTCAATCATTTGGAATGGAATTCTTAAGGCAAGAGCCCTATCTAATTCTAAGACCAAGTAGAAAGTGGGAAATGGAGAAGACATCCTATTCTAGCAGGATAACTAGTTGATTCAAGGTCCTCTCATCAACAACCCTATTTATGACAATTGGGCAAATATTTTTATTAGATATTTTGGAATTTGTTGGTAAATAGATTTTTTCTTTCAAATTAAAACTCTTAAATGTCCAACTTGGAACAATATTTGATTACAAATAGTTGAAAAGCCACTTGTGGATAAATTGGCTTCTCTCTAAATTGGTAGGTACAACTCCCTAAAATAGATTTGGAATGAATTATGTTTTCCTCCTAAACTAATTTGGGGGTATGTTCTTGACCTAAGAACAAAAGAGGTATAACCAAGCTAGACCTAAATAGAATCTAACTCAAGTGAATAGAAATTTCTAAATACCAAAACAAGTTTATGCATTCACACATCTTATGAATTCATAAAATTTAACCATATAATAGCTAATTTTGAAATAAGCTAATTTGAATCTAAAATGTGATTAAGAAACTGAAAATGCTAAAGGGATTTCTCTTTGAATGAACAATAACAACACCTATCACATTCATCTATTGCTTCAAAACAAGGGAAGTAAAACTCTGTTCTTTCCTTATTTTGACTCAAACAAAAGAGAAAACATAAGACTAAATCTAATAGCAACTAGAACAAAAAATAATTGACATAAAATACCATTCGATTGTCTCTGCAACAAAAAGTACTTCACACCAAAAAATTAATGACGTTTAATTAATCTTTCAATCTCATAAATATAAAATTTTGAGATGACCATTATAATAGAAGCTCAATTGGTTCATCTTCTCAAAAATGAAAAATGGAAAGGCACCAATTTGTTGTATTACAATAATTACATAATAAAACAAAAAGGAGGTAGAATGTGAATCACTTTTACTTCTTCCCCTTTTCTACTTTTTCCCTATAGGCCTTGGTGGCAACTATGATCGGGATGAGCTCTTCATGCCTAGAAACATAGATATTTGTATACCTCAAGAGCCACTTAGAATTCTCTCTAGCTAACTCGTTCATAGCATTTAATTGACTTGGCAGTTCCTCTTTGGCCATGTGTATGCATCTGTTAAGTTCCTGTAGTTCAGCAACCATGTCTTGACTATGGAAATTTATATCAAACAAACTATCTAGAAATCTGGAAAAAATCTCCTTCATGACATTGACTACAATAAGTTCTTTTCTTTGGCCACTAGTTTGTGAGTCTATATGTAATCCCCTCATAATTTCAAATCATCTATCCTGTGTCTGCTTCACCTTATCCTCTATTTGTCTGAGCCCTTTCTCTGCTAACTAGATCGTCTCAATTTTAAACTGCATGCTCTAAAGCCACTTGAACAAAGGCTCATCTCCCTTTGGTAATATCTTTGCTTCAATCACCTCTTTGGCCTTCATTTGGATGATCATCTTTAAGAGGGAAATGCAATCATCACGCTTCACCCTTTCTCTAGCTAGAGTATGGCTATTTGATATAATGTTATCTTTTTTTATTTGCAATCTTAAGATAACATTACCAATCTGCTTTACAATTATGGCTTCTTCTAATTTGAGCTTCTCAATCCATTCTTTACCATTCTGGCCAAAATTCCTATCCTCTTAAAGCTGAGAAATAAGGGTATAAACTTTAATGGCAGTAGGGTTTCTAGTCACTGATACTCCAGAGATGGTTGCTAATGGAGTGACTAGCTGTCTGATGAACTTATTTAATTCTTCTATCTCAACCTTCATCTTAGTCTTAGACAACTTAAGACTCTCTAGTTTCCCTTCAATCACCTCATTCGTTGACATCCATAAGCCAACTTTGGTGTCATGTCTTGCTTCACCAAGATCCATAGAGTGTAGAGTAAAATCTTCAGCCATCATGTCCATAATCAGCCCTCCCTTGTTAGTCTTGGCAATCTCCATTGTTAGGTGACCTATCTTTGGATCTTTCCCAAGCATGGACAAGGTCTTCTACTTCTTAACTCTTGTCAATGTGGACCCAGAGTAGATAGCAAGAGATATAGTATCTTTAGCAAAAGTGCTCTCATCTTTCCTTTTCCTTTTTCTCTCCAGAGTATCCTCCAATTAGGGCTTAATACCTATCACCTTGGAGGCTATCCCAAGTGATTATATGCTAAACATCTTCCTCTTAGCTAGGGTAACTATCATAGTAACCAAAGAGAGATGATTCTTTAGATCTTGGGAGATGAGCTTAGAGGAGCTCTGACCTTTATCCACCTCTAGAGTCTTCTTCATAGCTTCATCCAACTCAGTAAACTCACTATTGTTGCTCTTTCCATCTCTTAAGTCTACTATCTATATTGAAGACCCACTTGGTTGCAGAAGTGTAGCACTTGCTAGCGAAATGGGGCAATGATGAGGAGAGGGAACTAGAGTAGTGTGGGGAGATAGGATTGGAGAAATATGAGGTGATGGAATTGGTGTAACATGGGGGGATGGAACTGAGGAAGTTGTGCTATCCCTTGGTTCCTCTATCTTCTTTTCCTCAACACTAGTCTGGGTTCCAATGACTGGGAGGGAACCATCATGATAGGTCTTGGCTATGGGGACATTCTTATCTAGAGGTTGATCCCCTCCACTTGAAGGTTGAGTTGGCCCTTGAGTGGAAGCTATGGTCATGCTTGGTGTAGCACTCTAAGATGAAGTAGGCATTGCAACTACTAGAGAAGCTTGAGTGGCTGCACCTTTACTCTGGCTCCTCTTGGTTTTCCATTCAACCCATTTTCCCATTCTCTTGATAATCCTGGCCATCATGATAACCAAACTTTCCCAACATCTACATATGGATCAGAACTGATAGGAATTCCCCTTAACTTAGTTAAATATGTATTGCTATACATATTGTGGCCATCATCCTCCAAGCCTTCTACATCAAAATTGATACCATATATTTTGATTTTCTCTACTATGGGTTGAGCAAAAGCATGATCTCTGCTTTCAAACTCATCTCTATAGTTCGCCCAATAATATTTGATAGTAGTAACATGCTTGATTACACTACCAATCTACAATAACTCTCTTGCATATCCATTTGGATTGAACATAGGTCTTACGACCTCATATGCTTATAATTGACACTTACCCTCAAATTCTTTAACCATATTTTTAGTGTCAGGGCAAGACTCACAACTGTAAACCCCAACATTCATAGGGAATTCATACCCTTTCTTCTTTAGGCTGGCACTCAACACATTCACCTAGATTTTCTACCTCATGATCTCTATTAGCATGATCATATCGCTTAAACACCTGGGCAACTTCAAAGGAAATCTGTCAAAAGTTTCAAGACACAAATACAAAAATGATGAGAACTAAATAAAATAGCTACCAAACTAATTGATGGCCACCATTGCTTCCGGGTTGAACCTCCTCTCCAGGAATCCTTGGAGTTCCCTACAAATTTTCATTGTAAATGCATCATTAACTCTAAGATATTCTGCATAGATATTCTATAATTGCAAGCATGCATAAAATTCATAGCTTTTCACATCATCAAGGAAGTTCTCTATTTTGAGCAATTGTAGAGAAGCTAACATATAAATCAGGAAAGAAGACATGTAAAAGGTATTGTAAAAATTTGTGACATTGAGGGCTTTGGACATATGCTCACTTACCTCATAGGCCCAATCAACATAATGTGTATCTAAATAGATGATTATACCAAAAAAAAATATTGTTCAACAAAATTAAGTGCTTCTACTCATCTTTCAATCTATGTAAGAGAACCAAAATGTGTATGATCTCAGGCTTGAGATCAATGTCGAATAGAGTCTTAGGAACCTTATTCTTAGTGCCCCATGGCTTTTGGAACTAGGACCTAATAATTTCTTTTCTCCACACCATTTTCTTCAAGGAGAACTCTTACATCACTCCTCCTACTATCAACTCAAAAAAATCTTCTCACTCTGGAACCCAAAGGCAATTTACTATAGTTTGCCTATCAATGGAGATTAGAACTATATGATCAGGTAGCAGAATTTGTCTAGTATATAGGTTGTAGTGATTTATACATTCAAAAATCAACTTAGGATCTTAAATCACCACCAAAAATCTAGCTACCTCCACTAGCCCACTTCCTCGGAGCTTCTCGATTATAGGGTGAATTGGTTCTGACGTTGGCCTCCTTTGAAAATCTTACATGTCAAAGAAATGGAGTGAGGTGTCTGTGAAACTTTGCAATGTGGATTTGATCATGTTAAGTCTATCAAACCTAGCAAATCTAGTCTCCATTTTATCTGAGGTAGAAATGAATTGAAACCTTGAAATTGATAATAGTGTAGAGAGTAGAATTTTCAAGTATAAGAGCTTTGAAAATATTGTATAATTCAATAGCATAACAGTTCAAGAAAAAGTGGTGATTTGAAAAACTATTATGTTTCTCCCTATATAGAAATCCTAATTCACTTGTTAATCTTCAAGATCTATGCTACATGAGTGAATTAAAGGATAAATCTATTGGATTAATAAATGCAAGAGTTTCTAATGGACTTTGTTAGAGATCTGATTGAAAAGCTCATTATTGAAGATCAAGGATGAAGATTGCTATTAAAAGAATGTTTTCAATCATTGTTTTTTCATTGATGTCAAACCTACTATTTTTAGGGATGATATTTGCTTATAAGATCCAAGCACTATCACTTAGTTGATTGATGAAGAAGATTTGATCAACAAGATGTAACAAGAGAACCTAAGGGAAAGGTTGAGTTATGATGTTGTAATGAAGTACAAGGATTAGTTAAGACAATGTTTAAATGATGTATTGATGACACACTCAAGGATACAGAGGTTGGTCACACTTAGAAACATTGAAGGAAGAATCTGTAACAAGGTGGAATGAAAAGCTTAAACTAATATCATTAGTGGGTGCCGAGCAAGTTAGTTGAAGCTAAGAAAATTCCTAGTAGAAGCCAAGTAACAGGAAATTCTAGTGTATGCCAAGTGATCTTCATGTGCCGAGTAAAGATCAGGTGCCAAGCATTAGAAAAAATTTAGTTGGTGCTGAGTGATCTTTAGGTGTCGAGCATCAGGAAAAACACAGTTGATGCCGAGTAACACAGTATGTGTCGAGCACCAATATTTCAATAGTGTCGAGTTGCTACATTATTTCAAATGATGAAGATTCACCAAATCTAAGCGAACATATTGGTTACATTGAAGTTTTTGAATGAGTCGAAAGATAAGGATGATGAGTTGGTGGCATAGAATCCTATGTAAACCATTTTTGAGAAAATTCTAAAGGATTATTCAAGAAGTTCACAAAGGAAACAAAATATGGGTTAGATACAATGAATTCTACCTAATCCATGCAAATTGAAATTAAGGAATGGAATAATCGAGTGGGAAAAGGTACTCCAAGAATTCTATTTAAGAAGTCATAGACTAAGAAGCAAAGAGCTATTGATACTGTTGCTACAAAAAGTGCCAAATCTACAAAGTAGTTTGAAGGGTGTCAAGAGGGCGACATCTAGGAGAAGGAAGAGCACAGAGGCTCTTCTTCTACGAGTGGTCATGAAGAGATGATTGCACTGGTACATTGAGTATGGAGACTCAAGGGGACCAAGCTTGAAAGGAGGGAAAGTTGTCAAGAGTTGTAGAGATTGAAGGCTAGGCAAGGGTACGAGCTAAGAAGTGATCTGAGATCTACAAGATAAGTTGTATGTTGTAGTTAGATCAAGATTTTCTAATACTCTCTAGCAATTGTATTAGATCTAAAAAATCCTATGGACTTTGGTTGGCCTAACAACCATTTGTAAATCCTTCAACAAGGTGGCATTCCAAGTGAATGTTCTAAAGTCCTCTAACCAAGCCCACTTCTAATAGGGTGGTTAAATCCTCTAACAAGGTCACATTTAATAGTGTGTTGTAAGCCTTTAATAGGGTAGGCCTTTCATAGGGTATCACTTAAGAAGAGTGAGAATTGAGTAGCATGTTACTGGTAATTTTTCCCAAATTGGGTTTCCACATAAATCACTATGTTATGTGTTGATTTCTTATGTGTTATGCTTTCATGTTGATTTATAGTAGCTTGCTGATTAGAAAAGTTAAAAGCTTGGATGAATGAATGGTTGATTGGGCTCACTACACTTAGTGAAAAGTTTGAATAGGACATCTAGACCTTGAATAATTGATTCACCACCCCCCCTCTTAGTTATTCTAAAGCAATTCTAATAGACTTTTCCATGCCTTTTCACTATTTCCATTGGCCTAATGGTAACTTTCCTTTATTACACACTTATCTTCCCATTTTTTACCTAGTTCTAGAGAATTAAGAATGAAGTACTCTGTAAAGAAATATCTACTCAACTAGATTCTACCCACTACACTACTCAAACCCTAATTAGCTTGTTCCCATTGTCATCTTAAGGTGTCTTACATGTAATTTGTGTACCCAATTTTCTTGCAAAGTCAATTTCTTCATGAATGCAAAAAATCACCTTCACGACTCAAAAACCCATCGAGGAAAAAGTGATCTTTAGTTTTTTGCTAAAGCTTTGTTTACCTTCTAACTCTTGGGTCAACCTCTTCTCTAAGTTTGGAAAACCACAAAAGGATTGCAGGGGTCAAAGGAGGACCCACTTCTTCATTTTTTTCCCTTTACAAATGCTTTTGGCATAAAATTGACTTCATGGGTCGAAAGCCCACCATGGAGAAGTCATCTTAGAGTTTTCTACCTAAAGTGATTCTAAGCACCATGATGAATCTTGGATGTTGTCCAAGGTAGAATACTATGATGAAAGTAAGGCTTATCCATAGATTGACTCATTTTCTTCTTATTTTCGTCCACAAATCACATTTATTTACCTCTACAAAAAATCACCTTCACAGGTTGAAAACCCACTAAGGAGAAGGGAATATTTGATTCTCTATAAACTTCATTTTTTTTTATGTGTAGATCATGATAGTTCATGAACAATTCCATTCTCAAAAATAAATTTGTGAAAATCTTAATGAAACACAAGAATCTCCATTGAATTAGGTACTAAGCTACCCATACGACATCAAGGAGAAACCCACCTGGCCATGAAATGTGAGAGAAGGGAAAGGTGGGAAATTTGATGGAGAATCTTTTCACCTAAGGAGGAAAAACTAGATGTAGACATAACCAGACCAAACTAAGACACAAACTCTTTTTCGCTTTGCAAAATGGGTAGAGGATGAAAAGTGGGGCAACAGAATTAAAGTTAGAGATTATAGAACAAACTAGGGATGGAGAGACCTATCTTTCATTTCCAATGATCTCAAACCGATAATGGTGATGTTGAACTCAATGATATTGAACAATAAAAAGGATGAATTAATTTGGGAGGGTAATCCTAATGGTTGTTACTCAGTGGCCTCAGGGTATAACTCCCTTTAGAGCTTGAAGGAGAAACCTATTTGGGCTAAAGCTTGGTTGCCTGGCCTTACCCCTAAAATTAACATTTTCTTCTAGTTGATGCTACAAGATAAAATCCTCACTCTGGATGATTTGGCAAAGAGATGTCAATATATCCCAAATAGATGTATTCTTTGCAAGCACCAATTGGAATCGATAAACCATATCTTTATTCATTTCCCTTATTCAAAGGAGGTTTGGGATTTTCTCACTAAGAACTATAGGAATAGTTGATATAAGCCAAGTAATTTTTTGGGCTTCTTTCATCAATGGGATAGTATGTACAAAGGCACAAAGTCACATAGTATAAGCATTTGGACTTTACCTCACTTCTGCTAGGGAGTGTGGAAGGAGAGAAGCAATCAATTTTTTAGAGATAGGGAGGAACCTACTTATGTGCTTGTGGATAAAGTCAATAGCATTATGAAGAAAAAGTTCCTGATAAGGAAGGGGGGTGATATTAAAGAAGGATCCCATAGCAAGGAAAAGGAAAAGGATAGGAGAACTAAAAGATAGGAGGTGAAGTAGAAACTCCCACCTAAGGGTTGGCACAAAGCCAACTTTGATAGAGTGGCTAAAGGGAACCCTGGTCCTTTGAGATGTGGAGGCATAATAGAAATTGTTATGGTGGGGGAGTTGTTGCTCTTTCTTACCCCTTGGGAGTCCAGACAAATCATTATGCTAAAGCCAGTGTTGCTCTTCACACTATTAAATTAGCCTTGGATGTGGGAGTCAAAAATTTATCGTTGGAGGGGGACTCAAACAATATCAATAGATGTATAATTGGTGTTCTCCAACTTGCCTAGAAAATTGCAAATATAATTGAATAAATCTTTACAACACTTGGAAAATTTAAAAATATTCATGTTAGCCATGAGTACAGGGAGGCCAACTTGATGGTTGATTGGTTTGCCAATGAAGTAGTAAAGAAAGAAATAGTGATGATATGGAATACTGATGGGAATATTCTATTAGTTGCAAAAAGACTAATTAATTAGGAGAGGATCCAAGGAGGTAGAAGTGAAATCCCAAGTTAATAATGGAAATTAGAGCTAGTTTTTGTGAAAGCCAATGCATTTATAGAAAATATGGGAGGAATAGGTCGATGTCATTTTCAGTGTCAAATTGCCACACTTTATGGGTTGTTTATTATCTTTAACAATTTTCTAGAATTGAAAGACAAAGTAGTGAAAAAAAAAATGATTTTGAACAAAGTATACAGTGGATAGAGGAAGTTAAAAAGAAGGAAGTTTTTATAAGAAAGAATACTACTTAGGTTACCAAGATGGTGGGTGAGTGGAGCAGGAAGGAACCATTTGGTAAGGCCAATAAATGGAAGTAGAGGACTAAATTCTAGGAGAAACTTGAAAAGGATGGCACTGCAAACTACATTGCCAAGCTTCAAGGGTATGACCCAATGATTACCAATCTTATGGTGAATTCACAAAAGGATGGTAGGGTCAAAATTGATGGGGTGTCATATCAAGTTACTATGGAGGTCATTTCCCATGTCATTAAAATCCCAGATGAGGGGTTAAATTTCAATAAAAACAAAAAGGTGTCGGCAAATACAGTTAAGGATTTTGCCAAGAATGTAAAGGAGAAGAAGGAACTGGTGAAAAGTGAAACCTATTATGATATGGACTCAATAAAAAATCTATGGAGGTATGTGTTGAGGGCCATTATTGAGTTCATTTCTCTAGATATGAGATTCAATAGCATTAGAACCCATCATTTTGTTCTGCTCAATCATTTTGATTATAGGGTTAAGGTTTCCTTTCCTTTTTATTTGTATTCTTCCATGCACAAGAACATTTTAGGGTACAAGAAAAAACCTAGTGCTAACCCTTCCCTACATGAGGGTTTTTTTCTATTGATCTATGAACATTTTAAGGCCCAAGCCAAGAATAAATCCCTATCACATGATGTGGTTGCATCTAAGGAGATGGGGAGCTCTAACTTCTCCTCAAATTTGGACAGTGTTCAGAATATAAGCTTAGAGGAGGAGGAAGATTATCTTTTGTCTGGATAGAAGGCTAGGGGAAAAGATAAGGATACTCCTACTCCAAGAAAATTTTCATGCAGGAAAAGCCCTAGGGGCCAAGGACTCAAAGATGTTGGATAGGGTGAAGATGAGTATAATGAGGAAGGAGAGGACATGGATATGGGAGATGAGAATAAGGGAGAGGATGATGAGAATAGAGAGGAGCTCATTGGAAACCCTAAAAAGAAGTAGAGGATGATTTTCCATTAGAGGGGAAAATTAATTCTAGTCTAGAGATTTATGTGCTTCACCCCTCTCCAATTCCCACAGAGGAGAAAGAAAAGGAGAAAATGGGGGAAGGAAGTGGAGAGGTGTTTATAAAAGATAGGTGTATGGCTTGGAAAATTTTCAATGCCAAAACCTCAAAGATGGGGATTGTGAGAGAGGTCATGAATAACAAAATCCTTGAAGAAAAGGAGCAAAAGATCCAATTGGAGGAACTAATTGAACTGGCTCTGGTGGCCGTCACTGACAACACGAGGCAGGTGGGAATGAACTTGCTAAACAATGCAAAAAATAGCATGATTGATAATTTCATATCAATTAAATGGCTTTTTCATAAATTGGAGGTAAAAGAAAGAATGGGACTATTGGAAAGCTAGGGGAAAATGTTTGAGAAAGGGAATCTGATAGACCAAGGGGATCATATCAAGTTGGTTGAGAAAAGGATGCATAATCTAGAGACTTATAATCATAGCATGGCTAACTAGATGATCTCTATTTTGAACTCTCTCAATGAAAATATTATTACCCTTGTTGGTAAGCTAAAAGCTAGGGGTTTTGTTGAGGAGAAGGAGGAAAAGGAAAAAGCAAAAGACTATATGGATGAGGACACCATAATGGACATAACCTAGAGCCACTTGGATTAGACCTATGTGAAGAACTAGGAGTGAATGGTAGAGGAGGTTCAAAAAGGCTATGAGGCGGAAAAACCCATTTAGGACCTTGATAACAAGGTGGAGGAGTAAGCGAAAGTTTATGTAGTTTTGTTTTTCTTTTTCCTAGTCTTTGTTGTTTTTTCATTGGCTTTTTGCCTTTTTTTCATTCTAGCCTTTCTGTTGGCCATAGTACTATTTATGGGTTTGTTTTGATTACTTTATAGCCCTTTGTTTTGTAACAAATTTTGGGTTTCGAGATCCCTATAAAACCTATTTTTCTTATCAAAAAAATTAGATGTCCTATTTCAACACTGAGTAGGATGGGCTAAAAAATTAAACAAATATACCCATAATAGTCATAAGGTTACTAACACAAACACAAGGACCAGGTTAGGTAAGATAACCAAGTGAAATCCATGTCATTCTTCTCTATATACCTTTCATTTGTGAAATGGTTGTAAATTTCTTACACACTCAAGTTAAACATTTCTTGTATTTGCTTAGTACATGACAAATGCTTAAGTGAAAGAAAAATAAATAATTACCCAATATTATAAGGTTCACTTTTAATAGTCATATTTCATTTGAATATAGTAAGCATAGAATTAATCATTTATTTAAACAGGATGGAGAAGGAAAAATAGGCTAATCTATAGTGTAATCTTGTTGTTAATATGTCAAAAAAGGCACTGAAAGTACTAGTTAGTAGTAGAAGAAACATAAAATTAACATCAATTTTTTTCCACTACATTCAAAATGGTCCACCTACTGATGCCAACACATATAATCAACCTTACTTGTGTAGTTACTAACTTTCAAAATACATTTGTGCATTAAATAACTTTTGTTGGTCTTAATATATTGTTGGTACCTACCTCTAATGTTACTTTTATACTAAAGTTTAAAATTTTGAGACATCTTATGACTCTAATATTACTTCTACATTAGAATTACAAACTTTTATGAGACATCTTAAACCTCTATTTCTTTACTTATGGTCACTTACAAAATTGCTGAAAGCATATTAGATATATTCAAATTCTAAGGAATTAAAATTTAGCTCTCTTGGTTGACTCTATTATTGCTAACTCTAAATTAATTATATTATTAAAATTAATAGAATAGGTGAAGTGGTATTTTCCAAAAAAAAACATTAATTGTTCTTGCAACAACAATATAGATGTATCTAGAATTGGTTAAGATGTGTGCATTATTCATGTGACTTGTGAAGAATATTCTAAAGACAGTTGAAAGAAGATAATATGTGATATGATATGAATTTCACTAGTTTGACATCTATTTTAAAATAGTGGAAGTTTTCAATTAGTGAATTCTAAATTAAGATAATTATATTCTTTCAAAAAAGGAGGATTCGAATAGTGATGCTTTAATCCTCTTTTTATCCAATGTGAATCTTGTGTTGCCACATTTTAAGAAATCAAACATACCATGAATCAACAACCATGAATGTCTAATTAAATACTAGACTATGATGAGGAACTAGAATGTGCAAGGCACATTAAATGTCTAGAAATCCTATGTCTAATTTAGTCAATTACCATTGATTTAACTAGTGTAGTCTTTCTGTTACATGGAACTATTAATATTAAATAAGTTCTTAGTTGAATTTGGTGGTCATAACACTCTCACCTTTTATAGTCAAGCACAACCTAAACTAGTTCAAACAGAGACCCAAGTATGGAATAGCACTTAGTCATAACTGAATATACCTTAAATAATCTCAATGGTGTAATAATACTATAACTTTCAATAATGTTGTAAAGAGAAAGTTTTACTTACACGAATATTGTGCACTACAACCCTCACCATGTTCACCACATGGTCTCACAGGTGTCACAAATTATTGTAGAAGAACACATAATATTTTGGATCATGATCTATAAGATGCTATAAAATATAAACATCAATTGAAGTTCTATTACTGTTTTTGATTAATTACTTCTTATCTCTATCTCCTTACTTGTGTCATCCTTGAGGATAATGTTAAGAATTTCATCACTATATCTTTGTATGAGTTGTTGTTCCATGAATATGGGGTCAACACTAAGGGTGATTTCATCTAGAGATGGTACCCATGTTTCAGATTGCATTTGATCTACTTTCACTATAGCTTTTCCCTATCAATAAGTATCAAGTTGTGACATCAATATCAGTAAAATTCCATCAAAATAACTCCAATGTCATAAAGAAAATAACATGATAGAATGACATTTGTTTCTATATAATTTGAGCAATTATAATAATTAAGGTTTAGCTTCACTAAAGGTGTGTGAGATGGTGCATCCTCACCTATGGGTAGTGTTCTATCCATGTCACCCTGTTAAAAGGATTAGTAATACTTAGCAATTAAAAATGAAATAAAAGTAATAAACTTACCCAAAAAAAATATTAATAAAATAATAGATTGTATATTGGAGTCAATATTAGTTGGAGGGAATTGGTTTGAATGTTATACTTACCAGTCCCATGATAGGGAATTTTTTTTGTATCTACACAATTCAAATTGTAATCTATTAGGAGCTCTTCCCTTGCACTTATTGATTTTATTGCACATACAAAAACATGATTTCCCTCGCGTGCCTCAAATATACAATTTGGCCACTTATTAGTTGACATAGGTTGAGAACTATTTATAAATCCTACAATATTCCCTATTGCTTTTGGTCTTCCATGAATATACATAGCTAACCTTTTACTTTGGTCATTTTCTTTGCATTGTATATAATTGGGTGACAATGCATAGCTATGCACACTTTTTTTATATTGCACAATCTACATCCAATTGTTGTAATTGTAACAAGGTCCTACATACTCCATCAATTCAATAACTTTATTGTAATAGACTTTTATGCCATCCATGGAAAATAGGCCCAAACCATGTAATGATGATGGATCTATGTGATATATCCTTTCACTAACAAAAAATTCAATGTTAAGTGGAGGTAGTTCCTTGGGTACCCATTCTTTCTAAAGATGTGTGTACATTAAGGGAACCTTCCTATCACCTTCACTCTCATTATCATAAGAACATGACCCCCCGTCCAGAAAGAAAAAATTGCATTCATTTATTGAATTTTCTTCTAGTCTTTTGACCTCTAGTTGATCTCCCTATTTTAGACCTACTAGATGTCTCACTTTTGTCTTCTATTCCCACATTTTCCTCACTCAAGGAAGACAAATCAGACAAATACCTATTTGGTGACACCTACAATCCATAAAATGAGAGACATACTAGGACTAAAGCTGATGTCGATAGTAAAAAGAAGATATGAAAATGAAAACTTGTATCTATAGGGTCTATTAACTTATACCTATCAATCGATGTGACTGTGCAAGATCCTAGTCAAAGGCATTGAATAGTCTACATATGTAAATCATTTATCGTAAGTTAGCCAAAACATTTGTTCTAATTAATGTGTATATCTACAAAAATGTTGGACATGTTGTACTTAATGTTAATATCTGCACATATGGTTTTGAAAGAAAATTTTGGTCACCTCACTCATCAAATTCACCCATATTATAATGAATAAAAAGTTTTCCTCTTACAATGCCCTATTTACTACAAATTATGTAGAAGACAAAAATTACATGATGCTTTCATCAAAATCATTGTATATTTTATAATTCCTTACCTCTACTTTATGTGTGGTAGTTATGCAATATCATTGTATATACTCTATGATAGTAGAGTTCAACATATAATAACTTAATTATAAAAATAAACAAGACAAATTTTTTTTATAAATAAATCATGAACCCATCATACTTGACATTGATCGTATGTTAACAAACATTTCATTGATCATGTCATCATCATCATCACCATCATCATACTTGTCACTTTGATCATCATCATAACCAACACTATCTCCACTACCATCATCATCATCTTCATCACCATTATCATGACCATCATTGCCTTGATCATTACTATCTTTATCAGCATGATCATGATTTTCATCATCATCATCATTATCACCATCATTTTTAACATCACCAGAATCTTCTTCTTCTTCTTCTTCTTCATCATTGTGTAACATTCATTTGTGATCATCATTTACTTCATCTTCTTCTTCTATCACATTATACTTTGCTAGCCTTCCTCTTGGATTATGTATAATAACAAATGACTAACCCGGTTTATGTGGGACACCAAAATAGAATACTTTCTTGCATTGGCTTAGAAGAACATAGGGCTCATCTCCAACTGGCTCAAATGACCTTGTATTAATTATTGTAAATCCACTATCATATTCAATAACAATTCTATTAGGATCATTTTGATTTAGTCATAGCCTATACCATTTGACAACAAATAGAACTAATATAGAACTAATTTGAATGAATTAAAGTCACACTCAAGTATATCATTCCAAATGCCATAGTATCAGTTTTTAGACTATTGAGAATGTATGTCATTTCTAGATGAAATATTGATGACCTTAAAGACTACACTTATCCTAGAATCACAAGTTTTCCTTGTTTTTTCTAAATTTTTATGCAAAAATTACAGCCATGGTAGTACATAGCTTTGTGATGTTTGATCTACAATTATTCAAACATGTCAAGATTATTTGCATCAATCTATGAGTTGATATTAAATTTATGGATCATGGTTAGTAATCTTCTCTGTATATTTCTATCTCTTAAGCCATATGCTAGATCAAGTACCATTGGTGTAATAATATTGAGATCTCCATTACAATGAAATTCTTTAACTAAAGATGCAATACCATCCCATGTTAATGAGAAACTATTTTCTTGAGATTATTAAATCCATACTATCATCCAATCAAGGTTGTTTGCAATATACAAATGTAGTGCATTCCACTTACGACCAACTATAAAAAAAAAAACTAGATCAGTTAGAAACAACTTATATTGATGATAAATAAAAATTAATTAACTATAATAAACATCTTATAATTACCTCTCAGTCTACTCAATCTACCTTTCCCCTTTAGGTACTCCCCTTCAAATTTTTTAATAGACTTGGGATCTCAAATGTGATCTACATGGATATTTTTTGTAGACTTTGGAAGATATTCACTAATGTACACCATGGTCTAGTATACCATATATCCCTCTACCATAGAACCCTCTGGATGTGCTCTTTGTTGAACCAAGCCCTTCATAAATTTTAAGTGCCTCTCAATCATCCACATTGACCTAGTTTGTACAGGTCCACACAATTCAATCTCTTCAACTTGATGTATGAGGTAGTGTTCTTGAGCATTGAAAAAAGTTGAAGGTAGACACTTTTTCATTTCACACATAATCTATGGAATTTTTCTCTTGCAATATTTTATATCTTTTTTATCAATTTCTTTAGATGATAACCACCTAAAAGAGATTCAACATGCAAGAACATATAAATGAGATTTTAGAAAAAATTATACAATAGATTACATAAAAAGTAAAGCAAGTAATAAATATAATATATTTGCAACAAATCTAAGAAATAACACTTCTAACCTCATGTATTCCCCAAGATCATATATAACTTGTTTAATACTATTGTCAAGCTGGTGTGGGAGGGACAGAGGTAAGATGTACTACAATCATTAAAAAATGATCATTTTAATATATTATGAAATAATACAATAGGTAGTACATTCAATTTTACAAATATATTGTAAATAAAGATCATGACTTACCTTGATAGAGGCATGCCAATCATGTATTCTCAACGCTGGACCAAAGTCACTGTTCTTTGATATAAGAGTACTTATATTTGCAACTAATCCTATGGGAAAAAAAAAATTTATGACTTATGTTAATGCATCATTTTGTTGCTCTGTTAATAACCAACAAAGGGCACTCGTATTTATGTGATCTTCATTGCTATTTGATTCAATGAAAGCTTTTAGTGCATGATTGGATTCATGAATGTTAATAAAGATTTTGGAAATTTTTTCTTTATCACATCTTTCATCCAATATTTTTCATAACGTCTCTATTAAATTCTTTCCAATATGCATAGCATCAAAAAAATGCACAATTGGGAGATCTTTGTAGTACAATAACCTACTAAATTGAGTAGGATAATTTTTTTATTCATCTAGAAAGTTGGTCATTAATGCCTTGATAGTTAGAAATAAGGATTACTGAGGGGGGGTGAATCAATAATCTACAAACTTTAGTTGCCAATTGGATATTATTTCTTACTTTAAACCATGCATAACAAAAGTAATATTGAATAGTAACAATAAAAATGCACAAAGATAACTTATAACACCATATTTTTTTAACTAGGGAAACCCTACCCAAGGGAAAATCTTAATGGGGATGATACCCACTAGATAATATACTAATATATAAGTTCCTTGTTAGAGGATGGACCCTGTTAGGAGTCAATTAGAAAATTCAGTATAAGGAGTCCCTATTAGGAGACATTGAATCCTTGTTAGGAGATTATAACCCTATTAGGAGTTGTAGTACAGTGAATGCAAGATGAGCTCACTGCCCAAACATGCACTTCCAATTACAAGAAGAGATCACTACCCAAACAAGTAATCATACAACTAGAATATATATTTTATCTTCTTCCTTGACTAATCTCTTATCTTCAGCTCAATCTTGGATCACAAAATAGCTCATATAAAACTTTGCATATATCACTTTCAAAAATTTGCATACAATTACAAGATAGCACTTGTAATCACAATCATTTTTCTCTTCGCATCATAAAATGTGCTTTGCATAAATACCATGCCTTTACAAAAATTTATGCTAGGTCAACTAAGATAACAATCCTTTTTTCCAACTTAGAGTAAACATCTAGGATGTCGGCCCTAATTGGACAAGTAATTATCTTATAAACAAAATAATCCTTTCCTTCAATTTTGTTGTCCTATTTCACTTCAAACATGATTATCTCCATTTTGTACAGTCTGTACTAACTTTTAAGGTTATACACATCATCTCCAACATGTATACTATCTCCATCTAACTTTTCTAGTCATAATATGATGTTAGTGACAAGTTAAAAACAAAATAATATATTGTTGTAAACCAAATTCTCAATTAGACAATTTTTTGATTACCAAACACTAAGTATCTTTATTTCCAAGGTTTCCTATAACCATGTACATCCTGTGTTTCCATAAATGATAAAAATTACATATCTCTATTAGCCAATTGTCAACAATCTTCTCCTTTGGCATTGATGGCAACAAAATAGGAAAAATTGGCTAATGACAAAAAAAACATCTATTATTTTTGTTAACTTTTTACATATGCTCCCCCTTACAATATATTTTAAAATATTCTCCCCTTTGAAAATTCAAGTACTTTCAATTTTCTACAACTACTCCCCCTTTGACATCAATGACAAAGGTCAAAATGTCAAAGATCTGTCCAAAACTATCAAAAATGTTGTCCTTCCTTATGCTGATAGGATCTTCATGCAATCATCAAAGTTAGCCTTCAAACTTTCCATACCCTTGGTCTATGTTTCCTTGGTGGATTTAGCTGAGGTGAGAATTGTACATAGAGCATATAATGCAATCTCAACTACATTAAGATTTGAATACAAAAAGTTAGAATATGTGTCCTTGGCCTTGACACATTCCTCCAACTATTTCTCAACAAAAGATATTTTCAGAGCAATAGATTCTCTAAAATCTAATATCTTCTTAAAAATATGTTCCTTCCAAAGTTCTAGTTTCCTAATTTTATTGTGAATACTAGCCACTTCTCCTTCAAAATCATCTATTTTACAAGATGTATGATGGATTTGGCTGGATAGAGTCTCTAGCTCAATCATCTTTCCTTCTATCTAACTATCAATGTCTTTAGTCAATTTGTATGATAAAGTAAATTTGATAAACAATTTTTTCCCTTCCTAATGGCATTTTCAAAGTTCCTTGATGCAAGTATCAAGATTAAGAAAGTCATTTTTAATGTTTTGACAGATGGTGCTAAACAAGTTAGCATGATTGGAAATTTGTGCCTTTGCTTCTACAACATTTAACATGTTGGTAAAATCTTCATCAAAAGATTTTAGTACTGCTTGTGCCCTCTATTCAAGATCAAATTTAGTGTGCTATACTGCCAAAGTATTGTGTAGGTTGTCAGTAACTTCCATTAAAGTTCTCTGTAGGCTCTTTAGTTTCCTATTCTTCTTAATAAGCTTTGTCAGGAATGAGATCAAATCTATTTGAAAATCATCATCAATAGCTAAATTGTCATAAGAGAGAAAAGTGGATGAACTACATGATTTAGTATCATCCTCTCTTTGTTTCTTAGTTGCTTCTTTTGTTCTTCTCTCTTCTTTTTCTTTCTTTCTCATTTCTTCTTGTGTTATTTTCCTCTTTTCCTCCTCTATTTTCTTCTTCTCTTCTTAAGTAACCTCTTCTCCTCTTCAATTTGTCTCAATTTATCTTCAATATCCTCAATACCTAGTTCATTAAGTTTATAACCTTCAAATGGATTGATATCATCAACGTTAATGGTAACATTGGTTTGATCAATTTACATAGTGTCACCACTCACTAACATTTTTGAGTTTGTAGGTGTTGGAAGAGATGCTACCCTTGACTCTATCAACATCTGATTGATAGCTATACCATGGTCTTACTTCTTATTTTATATTTTTCACCAACCATAAATAGAAATGGTCTCAATTTATTTCTCAAATACAGTGTGAGGTTATTCAATAATCTTTAAATTTCTTATTTGTGATCAGTCTTGCAAATAGTTCTAAGCATAGACTTTTGAAGTTCCAAATCTTCTTCCCTTACTGGAGCCTTCTTCTAAATGAGTCTTTCATAGACTTTCTGGTTAATTAAGCTCTTAAGATCCTTCAATCTCAAATTTTTTGCTATAATATATCTCATAGTGGATATATCAATCTAATCCTTCTCAAAACTATTATACAAATCATAAAATTTGTTCATTTGAAAAAAGTTACCTTCATTAGTAATAGTTGTGTTGATCTTCTCTATCTTTGACTTCCAATTTTGTCGAGCTTTTCCTACTAATTGCTTTGATGGAGTCACTTTCTCTACTTTCTTTATCTCTTGTTCTTCTTCCTCTTCATCACTAGACTCAACAATTGTCAACAATGTTTTCTATCTTTTTCCTGGCTCAATGGCTTGTTGCTTTACCCTCTTTGTTTTAGTAGTCACTTCTTCCACCAATCTTTCAAATTTTATTTTTGGTTCACTAGGTTGAATGTCTAACACTACTACATATGGAATTCTTTGTTCGAAAGATGTCTCTACAATAGATACTGACAAAGTTTGAATAACTAGTATTCCTTAATTCATAGTTTTCCTTATAGCCTCAAACTGACTCTCTATCATTCTAGCCTCTAATAGTGCTTTCTTCATAATAGATTCTATTTTCCTATGTGATGCCTTCTCCAAGGTTTCTTGATGAGCTTATTGTGTGATCTCATCATAGGTACTAAATATGTATTCTATTTTATCCTTCTTTGACTTCAATAATAAATCAATATAAGTGACTCTTGTATCATCATCTAATTCATAACCCAAGGGATCAAGAAATGTTTCCCAAGGTTCCACTACTTGAATATAAGTGAAATCTATATCAACTAAAATAAAAATATCTTCCTTAAATCTATCAAAAATTGTAGGTGCAATTGTGAATCTCTGTTTCATTTAATTTTGAAATGTTTTCATTATCAGGTTGTCACTATCCAATATCTTATTTGTAGGATGCCTTCTGCATACTTTTGTAATATTTTCCATTGTACATCTATCACTGCTCATTATGTCTATGATTGATAAATAAGGAAATATTTAAGTACATAAAATCATATGCGATTGATTGATGACTGAAATCTAAATAGACCATTCTTTGTCCTCTTGATCTTTTCTAGGTTTTCTAAGAGTTGCATTCTTAGAATTTTACTAAGATTCACTTGTTCCTTCTCTACACATATCTTATAAGCTACATAGGTGAATCTGACTAATAGTTCATCAATCTTTGAGCTTGCACATATAGAATAGGCAATGATTCTACTCAAAAATCTTACATCATCTTGCCTAATGGTGCCAATCACCAGAGCCTTTCCATTATACACTACTTTAGTATAACTCTCAACTTTTTTCTTGACAATTTTCTCTCCTATAGGTACATGCCTTGTTTAATAAGACCAGTTACCTCATGAATAAGGTTGGTAGAAATATCAATTACATTTTCTTGTATCCATAGTTTACCATCATGTGTCCTACTCAGTATGATTTGTGTCCACTCATTTGTATCAAATTCATCTTAGAATTTAAATTGTTCTAGTTCCTTTAGATGTTCAAATCTAGGCTTCATAGTCATGTTATGATTGAAAACTAATTACATATCTTTTTTCATGAATTCACTACTAATAGACTCAAACTTACTATTCAGATAACTTCCTCTATCTTCAAGATATACTACATTATTCAGAGTGATAGATAATATTGAGTTAGGGTTTCCTTCAATAGGTTTTATGGAAACAACCTTCAACTTAGGTCTATCCTTATTCTCAACATTTTGCACTGCTGGCATATCCATGATTCTATCAATTATGAACTTTTATGGAACAAATTTGTGGAAAACAATAAAATACCTCTTTCCAAAAATAGGGTTAACTTTGAAATCACCCTAAAAAGTCACTTATGAGTGCTCTTCACTTTAGATGAATTTGCAACGAAGTGAAAATCAATTGTGTACTCCATTTATTCTATCAACTTGAACTTGCATTAATTATGTACTTTGCAAACATGAAAAGGTTGTCAGTTACATTCTATAATCAAATAACTAGTCAAGATTATTTGTCTAATCTACAAATGTCACTTGAGGTTTGTCATAGCTATTTTCCATTATGACAAAACTCTACTAAACTTTGCATCATGAAATTCTCTACAAAAACATAGTTTTCATCTTCTATTATAGAATTAACCTTTTTTTGTAATACCAGTAACTTTGAATTTCTTCATAATTTTCTTAAATGAGCTCCAAATTACAATAAATCTTAGGAAACATCTGAACATAACTAGATAAACCTTTTCTCAACTTCACTACCTCTAATTCAATATCTAAATGAAGTTTTCAAATTTTACTATTGTAAACAAGTGTAATTCAACTTATTGAATCAAACTCAAGAACTGACTTCAATCTTCATGTCTCATCATCATCTAGCTTTTCTTTTGAGATATCTACTCCTTTCACAAATGCCTCATTAAGTTCTTCTTAAAGTTCACTAACAATGTTTCTTTGTTCCTCATTGTCTATGCTAGTTTTGGAGTTCCTTTCATGGTTCCTTTTCTCATTTCTAGCATTTCTTCCATCATTCCTTCTATTCCTAAAGTTTCTTCCATTGTTCCTTATATCTCTGAAGTTTCTTTCCATTCTATACTTTGTTGTATGTCTAAAGTTGTTTCATAACTAACATACTAGTGCTCTACTTCTAGGACTTTGTTGATCATGACAATTCTGAGCAATGTGTCCTAAGTTGTTACACTTATAACACATGATCTATCTTCTATCTTCATAAGATCTACCTTCTTTTGATGTCCTTTCATTAGATCTTCTTCTATCTATAGGGTTAGTATTTCTAGACATTCTACTATTTCTTCTATCATTATCATACATAGGTTTCCTACAATCAATTGCATTATGACCCATATCATGACAATTATGACAATAAAAGTTCTTAACATGATTAAATGACTTATTAGTACAATCTCTTTTCATATGACCTATTTCATTACATAAAAAACACATACCTATAAATTCATACCTAGTTTCTTTATGAGATTCCACATGCTTTGGTTCATCCAAAATTTCAACTTCCTTGTTTTGCTCAATTTCTTTGGATTTATCAAAAGATTGATTGGATTCAATCTTATCATCATTTTTGTTTTTTTCTTTTAGATTTGATCTAATCTTAGGTTTATTTGTATACATGTTAATTAGATAACCAAGACCAGTCTTATCATAAGTAGGTCTCTATATTGACATCAAATCATCAAGCCTTTTTTTGCTACAATAAAGCTTCTCAAGCTACTGCTTGCATTGGGTTAATTCACCTTTCACAATAGTATTGTACTTACGAAGTGTTGGAAATATAAGAGGAATAACTAAGAGTGGATGGGTGAATCAGTTACTACTAAAATAAATCCTAGATCCCTTAGATGTCAATACAAAAAATAAAAACTAAGAACTTAATACTATTGATGCTCGATAAACACACCTAAAATGTTGTAAATTAGTAATTATTGAATGTGCTCGGTAAATCCTTAACATATAAAATTTAGATGTTATCTATGATTACCATTACTTTTACTTAGTTGCAAACACATAAAGGAAAATAGCATGAACACATTTGACACTAAGATTTAATGTGGAAACCTAATTTGGAAAAAACTACCAATTGCAACTAGTTACTATTTGCACTCTTCTAAAATGAACCCTATTAGGAGCCAACCCTGTTAAAGGTTACAAAACACACTGTTAGGTGTGACCCTATTAAAGGATTTAATCACCCTATTAGGATTGGCCTTGTTAGAGGTCTTTAGACAATTCAACAAAACTTCCACCTTGTTAGAGGATTTGCAAATAATTGTTAAGCCAACTTTGTTAAGAGATTTAGACCAATGCTACAATGGTTAGAAAGTAAAAATGAGATGACCTGATTTGAATGCAACTAAATTTTTTATTATAGATCTCTATTCTAGCTTATACTTGATCCTTCCTAATCGAATATAGCTTTTCTGCTCCACAAGGATATTATGCTTATCCTTCAAATTCGCTTCCTCTTCTCATTATTAAATCTTCAATCACATCTTCATTCTTACACATCCACACTTTGAAGCTACAACTGATCTTATACTTATATCCTTCATATTGTTAAGTCATCTCAAATAAAACTTAGAAGTTAGTTGGCTGGAATCAATCGATAAATCAATTGAGCTTAATATGCCAAGATAATAAAGTCCTTCATTACCTAACCCAACTCAATAGAAACTAACTCAGAAATGATTTCTTGTGTTAACCAACACTGTGAACTTACAAAAATCTTGTGGCAACCAAGTGAGCTCAGTTAGCACTAGTTCCATCCAACTTTCCTTCATTAACTGAGTGAGCTTGAAAAACACTCATCTTCTACATAATTTCCTTCAATGCCCAAGTGAACTCAATAGACACTACCTTCAAAACTAGGCAACAACAAGAATGCTTGGTAGACACACAAAACTATCTTCACTGCCCAAGTGAGCTTGGCATATATCAATTGATAATGATATAACATTTGTGCAACATCAAAGATGATACACAATTAATCATTTGTATCCAAAAATCTCCCTCTTTGGCATTGATGGCAACACAACATGTCATAACATGATGAAATTTTGAAAAAATAATTGAGAAATCCCTCTGTCAGTATGAGCTCTTTCTTTTACTAGATTCTTCCTCTATCTACAAAAAATTCTATCAAGTTCATTCAGAGAAATTTCTCCCTCTTACAAAAAACTTCTCCTTCTTTGGAAAAACTTCTCTTTTTAGTTTCTTACTTTATTCTAGTTTCAAAAAAAATTCTCAGAGATATGCCAGTAAACTTCTCCCTCTTTGACAACACATGCCAAAGATAACAATTTTATTAATATCAATGTACCTTAAGTATTGATTCATTTGCAATATGTCCTTGTCAATTCTGCACCAACTAATTGATCTTCAACTTAGCTCTTGTTGATGCATCACTAAAATTTATTTGGTGAGCTTCAGATAGGGGAATGACCCCTAGCTTACCTCTTAGATACAGAAATGCATCCTTAGGTAATGGCTTGGTGAATATGTCTACAATTTGTTCCTTTGTATTGACATATTCAATATGACTTCTTTTTTTTGCACCAATTTTCTTAAGAAGTGATATTTTATTGTAATGTGCTTTGTTTTGGTATGCATGACTAGATTCTTTGATATATTAATTGCACTAGTGTTATCACAGTATATGACTATTGGATCCTTGATCTCTATCCTCACTCCTTCGAACAATTGTTTGAACCAAACAATGTTAAAACAATTAACTGATGTTGCCACATATTCTACCTCTATTATGGATTGATAAGTACATTTTTGCTTGTTTCTTGTCCAAGACACTAGCCTTTTACCAAGAAAGAATGCTCCGCCACTTGTGCTTTTTTTGTCACCAATACTTCCTACCTAATTAGCATTAGTAAATACTTTCAAGTCCAAATTCCCTCCAAGTTTATACCATAAGCCATAGTCTTCTGTACCTTTTAGATATCTAATGATTCTCTTGATTGTCATAATGTGATTTTCTTTAGGTTTAGCTAAAAATCTTGCCACTATTCCAACTACTAGAACAATATCAGGTCTTGTATGTACTACATATTGCAATTCTCCAATCATTGATTTGTATGTGGTCTAATCTACTTCTTTGGAATCATCATTTTTTGGAGAGCTTATGTCCAGTAGACATGGGTTCCAACTAGTCTTGAATCTTCCATTCCAAACTTCTTCAGTATCTCTTTGATATACTTAGATTGAGTGATGTAGATACCATTTTTGTTCTATTGCATCTGTAATCCAACAAAGAATTCTATCTCACCAAACATGGACATCTCAAATTCTTTACTCATTTCTTCTAAAGATGCTTTGCACAAGTCATCATTTCCTGTACAAAGAGTATCATCAATAAATATCTCTACCAACACAATCTTCTTATCAGTCATCCCTTGATATAAAAACTACTATTATCATTTCCTCTTTGAAAGCCAATCTATACCAAGTAATTATGATTTTTTTCATACCAAGCTCTGGGAGCTTTCTTGAGAACATATAATGCTTTTTGTAACTTGAAAACCATGTCTCTTTTGCTAGGATCTACAAGACCTCTGGTTGTTCAATGTAGACATTTCATCAAGAATTCCATTCAAGAATGTAGATTTGACATCCATTTGATATACTTTAAATCCTCTATGTGTTGCATATACTAGTAAAGTTCTAACACCTTCTAGTCTTGCTACAGTAGCAAAAGTCTCACCATAATCAATACCTTCTTCTTGAGAATAACCTTTATATACTAGTCTTGCCTTATTTCTTGAAATGTTTCCATATTAATTTAGCTTATTTTTGAATACCCACTTTGTACCAATTACATTCTTATCCCTGGGTCTAGGAACAAAAGTCCAAGTTTTGTTCTTTTCTATCTATTCTATTTCTTCATTCATTGCTTCAATCCAACTTTCATTTTCTAGAGCATCTTTAACATATCTAGGTTCAAATTGAGCAAGTAAACATGTACCTTTTAATTTGCTTCTTCTCATCATTCCATAAGATTTGTCTCCAATGATCTGATCAGATGCATGATGCCTTTTGACATATCTTGATAATATATGTTCTTTGGGCTTTGAATGAGTTCCACTATCTTCATTATGAATTTTAGTTTCAAGCTTGAGTCCTTTTGTCTGTGACTATAGGTTCATCAGGCTAGGTTTAAACTAGCTTGGTAGCCTCTAATTGTGACTCGGGTCCTTCAGACTGTAACTTGGCTTGCATTGTCTGTAACTACATAACTATTAGAGATTTTGGTGACTTGGGAGATTAAACTTCCTTTCTTTTAGATAGATTTGGTAGGGTATTAGGTTCATAGTAAACAAATCTTCAGTAATCCTCTAGCTCCTTGTTGCTTTCTTCTTCACTCTTTTCTGCAAACTCATCAATTCTAACATGTGCACTTCTTATTATTTTATGAGTAGACAAGTTCAAACATTTGTATGCTTTACTTCTATAGGATTATCCTAGAAATATGCCTTCATCACCTTTTACATCAAATTTTCCTTTTCTAGACTCTTTCAAGATATAAATTTCCAAATACTTTCAAGTAACTTTCATTAGGTTTGTAGCCATACCATAGCTGATAAGGAGTTTTTTTTTAATCTTTCTTCAACTATACATTGTTCAAGGTATGAACTATAGTACTGATAGCTTCCTTCTAGTTTTTGAGAGCAACATCATTTTCAATTATTAGGGTTCTTGCGCAATCCATGATAGGTATGTTTCTTTTTTTAGCTATACCATTTTGTTGTGGTGTACCAGGGGTTGATACTCATCTTTTAATTCCTCCTTCAATATAGAAATCATTGAATTCATTGGAGATGAATTCACCACCTCTATCTAATCTTAAGCATTTCAACCTTTTTTCAGTTTCTTTTTTTACTCTTGCTAGATACCACTTGAACTTTTGAAAATCTTATAATTTTTCTTTTAGATACATTACAATCATCATTCTAGAATAGTCATCAACAAAAAGAATGAAAAACTTTTCTCCACTATAGCTCTCTATTCCAATAAGTCCACATAGGTCTATATGAACAATTTCTAAGACTTCTTCTAACTGATGGTTTTTGCTTTTAAAACTACTCTTTCTCATCTTACCAACTTGGCAATTCTTACATAGACCCATATCAGGCGTCTTCAAACTAGGAATGCCTCTTACTCTTTTACATTTTTTTATCTTAACCAGATTATCAAAATTTACATGACATAGCTTTTTGTGCCATAATAAACTTTCTTCTACTTGAGCAATAAAACATGAATAGTCACTGAGATCAAGATAAAATTAAATTACCTTTTGTTTGTTTGCCAGATCCAACCAGATTTCCTTTTCCATCTAGTAGTTTGGCCTATCCATTCATGAATTTTAACTTGAATTGAATGTTATTCAACTATGCCACATTCAATATATTATGCTTTAGTCCTTCAACCTAATAAGCATTTTCACTTACAAGTTATTTAGTCAATAAAATACATCCTTGTCCTTTTATATTACAAGGTTCATTATTTCCAAATCTCAAACTACCTCCATCATAATATTCCATGTGCTCAAACTTTGTTTTGTCTCCAGTCAAATGATGTGAATAGCCATTATCAATAATCCATATATCATTTTTGCTAACATGAGAGATAAGTGCCATCTTATCTCCTTCATCATCATATTCATCTTTCACAACAATATATACCATTTCATCTTCACTATTATCAAAATCTTTAGCTATAAAACAAGATTTCTTACCTTTGTCCTTGTAATTCTTGTAGTTCTTGGAATCTTCTTGCCTTTGTGCTTGTTGTTTTTCTTTTCATCTTTGATTTCCTTATTTGGACACTTTGCAGCAATGTGACCAATTTCTTCATAGGAAAAGCATATCAGTGGAATTTTACCTTTGTACTTTACTCTACCTTTGGAATACTTTCTTGCAAGTAGGGCTTCAACAACTTCAAGATCACTATCTAAACTTTCTTCTTATTCTTCTTCTTCACTTCCTGATTGACTGGACTTTGATTTCTTACCCTTTTCTTTGATTAAGAGTTTAGCTTTAAAAGCAGATTCAATAACTTTTGAACTAGGAACATAGTTATCAAAGTTATCTAATTCAAAATCTATCAATCTTCTAACTAGATAATCCAAAGATATTTTATTATTAGAATCACATCTCATCTCTTGAATAGAAAACACTCTAATTGCATAAATAGGAAGAAGATTTCTAAGTACCGTGCTTACACCTATTTTTTCTTTAATTTCTCCTCTAGATGCTTTGATTGCACTTACACTTGCTTTGATCTTTTCCACATATTTTTCAATGTTCTCATCCTCTTTCATTTTCATCTAATCAAAATGACCTCTAAGACTTTCATCTTTAGCTCTTCTTACATTTTCATCTCCTCCATATATATATTTTTATTTGATCCACATCTCATAAGATGTCTTCTAGTCTTTGACTTCATCAAATTCAGCATAACTAAGAGCAAATGCAATATTAATCATCATAATGTTATGATTCTTCTTTTTGAAAATATCTTCAATAGATAATGTTCTAGTGGGAGTCTTGTATTTAGTATCAAGATATTTTCATCCTAAGTCACTAATGGCAGCCAAGTGTATCCTTACAAGTCTTTTTCATGATGCAAAATTGTCTCTATTTAGCTTGGGAATCTCTCTTTTGTAAGACATCCTGATTTTGGCTTAGGTCCTTAAAACCTTCTCTACAAGCACCAAAAGCTCTGATACCAATTGTTAGAAATATTAGAGGAGTAACTCAAAGGGGAGGGGTGAATCAATTACTACTAAAATAAATCCTAGATCCCTTAGATGTTAGTACAAAAAATATAAAATGGGAACTTAATACTACTAATGCTCAATAAACACACTTAAAATGTTGTAACTCTGTAATTACTAAATGTGCTTGGTAAATCCTTAACATATAAACTTTAGATATTATCTGTGATTACCATTACTTTAACTTAGTTACAAACACATAAAGGAAAATAGCATGAACAATTTGACACTAGGATTTAACGTGGAAACCCAATTTGGGAAAAATCACCAATTGCAACTAATTACTATTTTCACTCTTCTGAAGTGAGTCTTGTTAGGAGCCAACCCTGTTAAAGGTTACAAAACACACTATTAGGTGTGACCCTATTAAATGATTTAATCACCCTATTAGGAGTGGCCTTGTTAGAGGTCTTTAGATAATTCAACAGAACTATCACCTTGTTAGAGGATTTACAAATAGCTATTAAGCCAACTCTATTAAGAGATTTAGATCAATGTAAAATAGAAAATAACAATGAGATGACCTAATTTGAATGCAACTAAATTGCTGATTATAGATCTCTATTCTGGCTTGTACATGATCCTTCCTGATCAAATATAACTTTTCCATGCCATGAGGATATTTTGCCTATCATTCAAATTCACTTCCTCCTCATCATTAAATCTTTAATCACATCTTCATTCTTGCACATCCACAATTTAAAGCTACAACTTGACCTTATACTTATATCCTTCATGTTGTTAAGTCAGCTCAAATACAACTTAGAATAATTAATATTCATCACCTTAGTCAGCTGGAATCAATAGATAAATTAATTGAGCTTAATATGCCAAAATAATAAAATCCTTCATTAGTCAACCCAACTCGATAGAAACTAACTTCGAAATAATTTCTTCTGTTAACCAATAGAAGCTCTATTGATACTATGAACTTGTAAAAATCCTTTGGCAACCAAGTGAGCTTGGCTAGTACTTGTTCCATCCAAATTTCCTTCATTAATCGAGTGAGCTCAATTAACACTCATCTTCTACATAATTTCCTTTGATGCTCGAGTGAACTCGATAGACACTACCTTCTAAACTAGGCAACCACAAGAACACTCAGTGGATATAGAAAATTATCTTCACTGCCCAAGTGGGCTTAGCATATATTGACTAATAATGATATGACATTTGTGTAACATCAAAGATAATACACATTTAGTCAATCATATCCAACATGAAGTTCTTCATGATCTTTCAATGTTTCAAGCTTCGATGTTTTCTTTGCCAGACTTGCTCTCAGATCTGCATTTTTTTTGTCTTCAAATCAGATTCAACTTTTCTAAGATCATTTCTCAAAGTCAATTTTAGATTTTTAATCATCAATTCATGCTTCAAGATTTTGTACTCTATCTTCAACTTTGAATAATCATCATCACTAGTTCCAAATTTAGTAGGTTTAGCTTAGATTTGAGATGTTTAATCTTTTCCTTTAGTTGACCAATGTATACTTTGGAGTCTTCATATATGTCCTTCAGATTATCTCTTTCTTTAGTAAGGAGATCAATTTATTCAAGAGCTTCTTCAAGGTTCTTCATCAACTATTCCATATCCATAGGGATCTTACTTAAGTTGTTAAGCCTCTTCAATGTAACTACACTTTGATACCAATTGTTACAAATAGGGATTACTGAGGGGGGCATGAATTAGTAATCTAAAAAATTTAGTTGCCAACTAGATATTATTTTTTACTTTAAACTATGCATAATAAAGTAATAAAGTAATACTAAATAGTAATAATAACAATGCAGATAGATAACTCATAACACTATATTTTGTTAATTAGGGAAACCTTGGCCACTAAAAAATATATTGATATATAAGTTCCTTATTAGATTATGGACCCTATTAGGAGTCAATGAGAAAATTTAGTATAAGGAGTCCTTGTTAGGAGACTTTGAATCCCTGTTAGGAGATTCTAACCCCATTAGGAGTTGTAGTACAATGAATGCAAGATAAGTCCACTACCCAAACATGCACTTCCAATTACAAGAAGAGCTCACTACCCAAACAATTAATTAGACTATGGGAATATGTACTATATCTTCTTCATTGACTAATCTTTGATCTTTAGCTCGATCTTAGATCACAAAATAAATCATATAAAACTTTTCATATATCACTTTCAAAAGTTTGCATACAATTGTAGGATAGCACTTGTAATCACAATCATTTTCTCTCTTCTCATTGCAAAATGTCCTTTCCATAAATATCATGCCTTTACACAAATTCTTGTTGGGTTAGCTAAGACCACAATCCACTTTTCAAACTTAGAGTAAACATCTAGGATGTCACCCCTAATTGGACAAGTAATTATCTTGTAAATAAAATAATCATTTCCTTCAATTTTTCTGTCCTATTTTGCTTCAAACATGATTATCTCTATTTTTTACAGTTTGTACTGACTTTGAAGGTTATATACGTTATCACCAACATGTATAATATTTCCATCTAACTTCTCTAGTCATAATATGACATCAGTAACAAGTCACAAACAAAATAATATACTATTGTAAACCAAATCCTATACTTAGACAATTTTCTAATTGCCAAATACTAAGTATCTTTATTTTTGAGGTTTCCTGTAACCATGTACATCATGTGTTGCCATAAATGAAAATAATTACATATCTCTATTAGCCAATTGTCAACATTGATGACCTTTACAAGCATCAATTACATCATTACTAAATAAAATACAATATCAAAATATAAATTTCAAACTTCGAACCACAAACTAGACATTACCTCGACGATTTAGTTGATCATATTAGAACTTCCATAGATGAGGTGTCATTCTTTGTGGCCTTGATTTTGTCTCTTCTTTCCCATTAAAAATATTTTTTTCAGTAATTTGTTACTTATGATTTTCGTGGAGAAAGTGGCTAAACTCATCGAACGCCGACTTTACTAAATTTTTTGAATGACAAGGTTTCATCTTTGGACCACAAACTAGACATGCAAATTTTCTCTTTGTCTGAAAACTTAAAAAATCATGTATAATTATCATACACAACTTAAGAATACAAAAATAATTTATAATCACTATAATAGACCAAAAATATGCGACCTTAACAATATAACATACTACAAAAATGAGTTAGCCCAAGGGCATCATATATTGTCTACGCAAGCATTGCATGGAATTGAAATTGTCTTTGTCCTATTAGTCTAGAGATGTCATACATAGTGATCCCATACCATAACTTCAAAAACTTGTCAATAAGGGGCTCAATATACATGTTCATATCTTTAACTTGGTACTTACCTAGTAATTGAATGAACAGAAACATTACATAATTATTATGACCATTTTTATGCACTATTTACAAATTAATTTAGATAACTATTAATTGAAAAAAAAATACCTAGTAAAATAATTGACAATATTATTTGTTCCCTCTTTATGGACATCCAAGGAGGAATTTTATTGTTAATAACAAAATTAGGCCACATTGAGTAAATAGATCTCATATCTCTAAATGGATTGACACCATCTACTACCAATGAAAGTTTGAGATTACAATGTTCTTCTTTAAAGTGTGGTCATGTTTCTTCTATCTCTTTAAATGTAGATCCATTCACAAGAATTTACATAATGTCATCTTGACTTTTATTGTGTACATGGTAATCCATTAATTGTGCCAAGCTAGTACACCTGAATAATCATTGAAGATGAGGAATAATGGGAAGTGCCAAAGAATCTTGTGAGACACCTTTTTTGTTATTTGATCTTATTGATATCTACAAATATGACATTTAAGTTATTCTATTGCAGATTTATGTTTTTTTTATGATATAGAATGTGATCATTAGGACATGCATGTATTGTTTGATACTTCATTCCAATTTAATTCATAATTGTAGGTAATTCTCGATACAAATGAGGTAGAATGTTTGATGTTGGTAACAAAAACTCACCCATCAATGTAAAACAACAAATATGAATTGTTAATATAATGAACAATAATGGTATGCTAAAATTGAAGATGACAAAAATGGCATACCTTAGCATATGTGACATTGCTACATTGGATAAACCATTCATAAACTTCAAGTTCACCAACAACACTATAGTAGAGAGAAGAGTTGTTTGGGATCCTTTTTATAGCGGCGTGTGTGCCTTCTCAAATATAGGTATATTAAGATCATCTCCATCATCATTATTAGATGTGCTAGTACCATCATCATGAGCATCTTTATCAGCTACGCCAATACCATCTTCTTCAATCATTTCTTCTGGCACATTATCATCTTTTTGGATAGTGTTATCCTCAACTTGGATATTCACACCTCCATGTTCCTCTAGTAGGAAATCCACATTTAGCAATTGACAAAAATCCTAGCCCCCTTCAATGTGACCATGTTGCCTATGATGACTCTAGCCTATTGTGATTAGAATTCTTTGATTCTTTAAGCCCTTACACTTTTTGCAAGGACAATTACATTTATTAATTTTTCTTCAAAACTCAGACCATAATCTAGAAATTCTCTCAATATTTTGTTTTGGGTTCATATTGTCGAGCATGGTCTTACTTCATAGGAAAATATATCTACAAAATTATTGGACATGTTGTACTTAATGTTTATATCTGCACATATGGTTTTGAAAGAGAAATTTGGTGTAATTAATGTGTATATCTACAAAAATATTGGACATGTTTTACTTAATATTTATATTTTCACATATGGTTTTGAAAGAAAATGTTGGTCTAATTAATGTGTATATCTACAAAATATTGGACATGTTGTACTTGATGTTTATATTTGCACATATGGTTTTGAAAGAAAAATTTGGTCACGTCGCTCGTATTCACCCATATTGTAATATCAACAACTTTCATTGAGCCTTTTCATTACTCCTTGTTTTTCATGAAATGGGGTCATTTAATAGCACAAGTTTGTATTCAATGTAGAGTATGCACATATCAGAGTTGTGACTTATTATTTCAGTAGTTTGGTATGATTCATTATGGCAGTTGTTTGGCTTTCCTTGTGTACATGTATAGCTTTATGTTCAAGCACCCATAGTTAGATATTAACCCAAATATATTACTATTCTATTGATCAAATGTGGTGGTATAAATTTGTACATAAAATATGGACAAATTAGGTGTTTTTCCTCATGTTTTAGATAATGTCTATCATGAAATGCATAAATGTTGTGGTGGTAATTTTGGGACAATAAAAAACTCCACCTTGCATTAACCAACTCCTCAAAAATCCAAGAAATAGGAGTAAATATTAGAACTCTTAAGGAAATCCTTGTCACAGAAGAAGTCTATAGTGTGCATGGAAGATGTGACCTTCAAAATAATAAAAGGAACATTGGTAATGTCCAAGGCTATAAATATGATATGCAATAGGATTATGCCCTCTAGAGGATTAATGATAAGAGATATTGACATCAAATTAGTCATGAATTCCCACACAAAGTCAGAATTCTTTAATCCTTTTTACATGGCTTCTATATATGTCTATCATATTTTGCAAATTGGATTTGGGAGCTCAAACTACTTATCGCGCAGCAGATGTATATTTTACCCAAGGGATTGTTCCTGGCTATACTAGGTATAACTGTGAAGATTTCTAAAATCTTCAAAATAGATTACTCACAAAATCAACATTAAATATATGTCTATAATCATTTTATAGAGCACTTTTTGATAGATATATTCTACAAAGGCTCAAGTATTCCTTTCCATTTTTTAATTTGGGTGCATAGACCAATGTCTTTATGGTAATTTTAGCCATTATTGTATGACCAAGGAGAATTACATTTTCTAAATAGGTAATAGTTGATAATGATTGTGAGTCTTATCTTCAACATCTCTTGAATCCTTAAATAGTTACACATAATAGTTCTCATTAGTTTAGCAAGATGCTTAACACCTACTTGTTTGCTAGACATCTCTCCTTTGTTTAAATCTTATGATGGAAAGATTCTTTTTTAGCACAATGTTATAGACCACATTTTGTAATCAATTTTGTTCAAACTTCTATGATTTCTTCATTTTCTAAATTTTCCTTTTCAGAATTGATACCAGAAGACACCTTAATTTTTATCGATCTAATGGTGTTTCTCACTTCAAGGAGAAAATGGAGATTGAGTTTTAGTTGTTTCATAGATTAACTATTCCAATTTTAGATGTTTGAACTTGAAGATACTCAAATAATAGTAGTTTTTAGGTTCATGGATTTGCAAACCTAAAACAAATTCACGAGTCCTCCTATCACTATATATTCCATATCCAATTCAGAATCCATCATAAAGCACCTTTTCCCTAATCTAGTTGTGTCATCCCCTATTTGATTTGTTAACACAAAGACATAAATTGTGGGAGACATAAATTGTATGAAAAAATAACTTATTCACTATTATTTTTCTCTTGTTCATATACATGTCAAATATCTACTCACTACTACATACTACCCAATCAAAAATGATACAGGGACTTGAAGACTACTTTTCAAAGGCAAGTTAAATAGGAGGAAGTTGACTTCTAGAATATGTTTCTCTATCTTAAACTTATAAGTAATCTTAAATAAAATACTCCATTTTCAGAATAAGGAAAAGAATCAAGAACTTGGAATACAGTGACTACAAGCTAATGAAGAAGTGATCAACAAATAAGTCTAGAGTTAGTACACCCCCACCTTGTCCAACTTCTTGCAAACATAAGATTACATAAATTAGCCATTATTCCTATAAGATGTGTCATCAAACAAATTAAACTAGTTTGAAAAGATTGTAAGTGCAATTTTCATTGAACAAATTGACAAAATAACAAAATATGATTTTCAAGTACCTCAATCTTCAATAGAGATGTTGTGGGTGCATATCTATCAATTTGATTAGATTGTCCTTTGACCAAAAAATAAAACTCATTCTTATATTATGTTAAATTTTGAAAGCTGGACATCATAAGTGTGAATGCAATTATCACAATTGTGGCTTTGAAGTTTGTGAATGTCTAATGCATGAACTGTATTGGGTTTGTGCTAGGTATATAAAGTTTTCTTGATTATCTTAATATCATTGGTTTTTGGTATATATAGTACCTATGCTATTCAAACATCATAAAATTACATACCTAGTATTAGATCCTTATTTGTATAGAGCTCTTACTTTCACTTAGAAGTTGACGAGTTTTGTTAGTTTATTTTGTGATCATTTCTCCTCAAGTTATTTTGGTTATGCAAAACATAATAAGGCAAAAAATGTAATTTTTTTTGGGTGATTATATTGATTTAGTATGAAAAAATGACTATAGAAGCTACTCCTTTAGCTTTCACAATGTGCCAAAAGAAAAACTGTTGTGAATAACAGTTCACTTTTTTTCCACTTTCTTTAGCCCATTGTTTGTGATGTTAACCTTCCATAAATAAATTTGGTTGTTCCACAACAATATATAGATTTTAGATCATTTATGTTTTATATATAAATATGGCAATTGAAGACTAGTATATAAATTTTCCTATTGTTTCATGTTAGAGCTTACTAAATATTATTGCATAGCCCCCAGTTTCTCAAGCAAGGCTATTCTTGAATATGAAAAGTTCTATAAGCCATGGTTAGTGTATTCCTTCAATAAATTTATATAGTTGTTTTTCAAAACACATAAAACACACAACAAATGTAATTCATGTTAGTGAAAAATGTTAATTTCATTTCATTTATTAAATTACCTTTTCTCCCTTCTTAAGATTTCACTTTATGCACATTTTGCATTCATATTTAATAATTAATTAGTAATTATTAAATAGAACTTACCTTTTAGGTTACCCTTTGTACCATTTAGGTTACCCTTTTCAGGTTTCAATCTCCTTCTATAATGATAGATCATTTGTAAGTATCTTGTATCTTTTCATTTTTTGAGAATACAATTTACATATTTTTAGAGAAAACGCTCACCTCTTCTTATCTTTTTCTTCTCTGTGACAGGTTTTTTACATGCACTTATTCAAAGGCTTTGTGGATTTTTTTTGTGTATTGCTCAAATCCTTCATGGTATCAAAGCTAGATCTGTTGTAGATTGTTTGATATTTGGAGAAAAAGGAGGTCGAGGTTTGACAAATTAGATCTAGTATTTTTTAGATGTTTTGTGTGAAAATAGAATGGTCTCTAAAATTTAGAGTACCTTGAGGCCAAACCAACCTCATGATTGGATTTAGAAGGCATCAAAACCCCTATTTTCATATAAAGTTCATCCATTTTGGACAACATTGATCCAGGAGGCAAAAAAAAATTCTCAATAGGCCATAAGGCCTCTTGCATGCATCTCAATGCAAAAAAAAATAAATCAAAAAATTTCTTTTCTAGCACCAAAAATATTTTTTTCCAATATGTAGGCTCTTTACCAGCACTAAAAATCTATTTTCTAGCCCACAGTCATCTTCTTGATATCACTAAATAGTTTGACCCTCAGCATTTCTTTTACAGCCCCTAGTGTTCCTTTTCTTGACCTGCCATCACCAGACACCACTACCATTGCCGAATGCCACCATCAGTCTATGTTCTACCACTAACACTCCACCGTGGCTTTTCTACCACCCCTCCTCCCAGCCCTCCACTACCCACGTGGTGCCTTCAGTAACTATCACGTGGCACTGACACCATGTCAGCACTTGCCACATGTCAAGTGCCACATTAGCATTTGGGCACCCACTGCCATGTGGATGCCATGTGTCATGCTATGTGGTAGTCTTTTTTTGCTATAATAGCTGCCAAGCCATCAATTTTAATCTAGTGACCTAATTATATTAGCATGATGTTAGTATTGCATCACACTCCCTGCATGCCCTTCAGGTCCCCTTTTAGACTAGCTATTGATTTTTTGGTCATATCTTGAGTATAAGGTCTTTTTTTATCCAAAAGAAGTACTAGAAAGTTAGTTTTGAGAAAAAGAAAATGGTGTATGAATTTTTGGGTTTTGATGTAGTTTGGTTGTCTATTTAGGAAATCAAAGCCAGGTGTTATTTTTTCACTTTAGAGGGCATATCTTGAGCATCCCACCTTTATTTTTTGAAAATGTTATATTTTGGAAAGCTTGCACTTATTGTGACTTATTGTACTCACACTACATTATTAAGTGCCATGAGTGGATAGTTGTTTGCCTTTTAGTATCATCTTCCTTTGTCAAGTGAGTGTCCCTTCCATGACATTAGCCCCATGATGTGTCGATGACACATGCCTTTATAGGTGTCTGTACCTCTTCCTCACTCTCGATGTTCTCCTATCACCTCACCATTGTTAGTATTAGGGAATTCTTCTATTGTTTCTCATGCTCTGTTGGTCTAATTGATCAACTCTTCAGGCTTTGGTGTTTCATGCCATAGATATCTTTGGGTTCATTTGTTTGCCTTTGTTTGCCTCTTGATTTGATGCAAATTATAGTCTTCTCTACCTATCAAAGTTATATTTTAGTGGAGGTTCTATAGATCATTAGTTTCTTTTTGACATAGTTTGTGACTTCTTCATGCTTCAATGATGTTTTTTCATGATCTCTCTTTCTTCCTATTTTTTGGAACAATCCTCTAGTTGGAGACTTTTATGGTCCTTCACTAGGTTTTTAGCTATCTCTTTTTGGAGTAGATTTTTCCCTTTGAGTTTTTTCTTTTTTTTTATTATATAAAGATTTGGTTGGGATGGAGTATCTCATCAGGCCTCGTTGTCAAGACCCAAGTTTTTATTCGGCATTGCATTGTAGTTTCCTTACTCTTTCTACATTGTTTGTAGCTACATTATTGCTCATCTTAAGGAGGGGTGTTAGAGAAAAAGGTTAATTTCATTTCATTTATTAAATTACCTTTTCTCCCTTCTTAATATTTCACTTTATGCACCTTATGCATTCATATTTAATAATTAATTAGTAATTATTAAATAGCATTTACCTTTTAGTTTACCCTTTTTACCTTTTAAGTTACCCTTTTTTGGTTTCAATCTCCTTCTATAAGGATAGATCATTTGTAAGTATCTTGTATCTTTTCATTTTTTGAGAATACAATTTACATATTTTTAGAGAAAACCCTTGCCTCTTCTTGTCTTTTTCTACTCTATGATAGGTTTTTTACATGTAGGTATTCATGGGCTTTGTAGATTTGTTTTGTGTATTGCTCAAATCCTTCAATTCACATCAGAATACTTCCAAACTTGATGCTGAAAAAACCAGCTAGGCCATTGAATTTATAATTAAATGTATGTGCATTCTAGATCAATTCATTTATGAGGATAGGTAAGGAAAACTGCTTGGTGGTATTGAACATTTTATATGTGAAATCTATGCACTTTGAAAATGTACTTGGTCTGTGATGACCAAAGTAGAGTATTGGTCTTTGAGCCCTAGATATTATTAATCATAGTGCATGAAAGTACAAACCATGAACATTTAGAGAGAGCATCGAAAGATTGTTGGGTAGTTGAGAGGATTTGGAAATTGCTTACAAAGATCATCCAAATATTATTGGATAATTTAGATGATTTTTATTGCTTAGTAATGACAATGATGCATGCAAGAACATTTAACTAAGAAGATGATGTAATTATGCAATTTTTTCATTCAATTAGAGAAATCTCAAATGCTTATCATCATGGAAAATTTCATCAGCTACAGTGATAAGGTTTTTATTCTCTTCTCAGCAAGTGAAAAGGTTATTCTTCTCTTATCAAAAGCTAGCTTGTGATTGTTGTTATGAGTAGGGCTAAAATGAATGGTTGCTTCAAATTATCTAACTCATATATATCCTCTAACTTAGATATTTTCTAAGCCAAAAATGGGAAATTCTACTATAAAGTGAGTACATGCCACCTCTACAATCTCCATGTTATCACCTAGTTCTTGTACATTATTTTGTTCTTGTACTACATTTTTTTTAATTCACTTTAAGGATGCATGAGTTTAGTTTTATATTCCATTATTCTATGCCAGTATATATATCAGTGTAGTTTTTTAGCAGTATATGGATTAGTATCCAAAGTAGGTTCCAACTTCCATGATACAAGATAGTTAAGGGTATAATAGATTAAGAAATTGATCTTCAAATATATGGATTAAATGGACAATCTACAATGTCTAATATAACTTTGTAGAAATGTTGTTTATGGTGATTGTCCATATCAAACCAATGTAAGATGGATGTTATTGTAACAAGGATTGATGTGAATTTATGGAATATGATAAGGAGGGTTTGATATCTTTTGTGGTTCCTAATATGAATTAGAAATATTACAAACCTTATCACTATTATACTGATCAATTGATGCTATTACCACTTTTCCTAATATTTATTGGTTTTGAACATGTGATGATCCACTTTCTGATCCACATGATGACTTGATATAATAACCAATATGAAGTTATTCATTTCTGATTTGTGTTCTTCTTGCTTATCTGATGTTCTTATGGTGCCATTTTCTATTTGACACTTTCTTTAAATTTATGCATTCATGACTTTATATGTTTTTAGATCAATCTAAAAATCTAGTTTGATCTTAATAATTATAATAAAATCTTCATGTATATCCCTCTCCTTTAATAATCATTCCTCTATCTATCTATCTATATATATCATTTTAAGGACATATCTATTTGACAAATGAAGAGTTAGACTCCTTTCAAGACACAATTACTTCTTTGTTTTGCTATTCACACCTTTGAGAAATATTTGTTTTCTTCAATCAATGTTGTTGTATATGCAAAAAAACTACCACCTTGACATGAATCTCACTAGCCTTATTTTAATTGTTGTATTTTTTTTCTAAAACATGGATTGCTCTCCCTTGTTGATGATCAACTGACATTATTTAGTAATAAGTTCACTTGTACTTTTGTGTTTATGCATTCATGATTATTGTCATACACTAATTTACATCAACCTCTTTTCATGGATAATTATATTTCTTTGTTTATCCATTAATAGCATTGTCTACAATACATAGTTGGCCAAGAATTAAAGTATGATTAATCATTATATTCATTAGTCATCACTTAATGAATATTGGTCACTGCTTGTGAACCAAGTCATCGTTCTTAATAAAATCAATGACAGTTTTTCTTCTCTAAGAGGATGCAACTTGCTACCATTCTTCTTTGTCATTGTTTCTATGTCTAGTTCTATGCCTTATTGGGCTTTGACCTTTATAAATTTATGGTTCTATTACTATTACAACTTCACCAAGGAGAAGAGCCAGGTGTCACTAGTGCAAATATATGAAGAAAGTACAAAAGTTACAATTGACTGATCAAACATTTTTTGCTTTAATTTAATGAGAATGAATAGATACACATCTATGAATCAAACTAAACCTCCCTAGAAGCATGACATCATAAAATTATCCACAAACACACATTGAGTTCTAAAGAGTGACTTATAGTTGTAACTTTATTGTACATTTTTTCGAACATGTATTGTCTTTGACAAAACCTAATAAAATGAAAACTATTTATATACAAATTAGTAGATGGACAAGCTATGGAAACTTGGTGCTAAAAATATGTCACACTTAGGAGGAATGAGTTTGAATACTAATAGCTTGTGACTATCCATGTAGATTAACAAGGACATTTTGGTAAGTGATTTGATGTTTAAGGATGGGATATTATTATATTTGTGATTAAGACTAAACAATGCAGACATTTTGACATTATTGAGTTGGAAAAGTTGACATGACAATAATTTGACACATGATGGTGCATGTCAATTTGATGGTTGCAAAGTGTTTATCAACTGGTAAGCTAAAAAAAGAGGCTAACAACATGTCAATTGCAATTTTAAACCTCCAAGAGCATAGAACACATCTAAAATGCTATAAATCTTGTTTTAGTATCCTTTCTTATGTGTATACATGTCTTAGCAGTAGTTAACTGCTCATACATTATTAGTCTATGCAAAGTTATATAATTTTAAGCTTGTTCTTTTATGTTCCAATGCAAAAGAAAAGAATATCAAGGCATTTAGTCATTTAAAAATATAGTGTTATGTCTAATGATTATTATTAGAAACTTTACTATTTGCAATGTCCCTCCCTAATAAATAAGACTAATTTTTAATTAAGTGCTAAGTTGCCCCATGCTAGCGTTTGTGAAAATATAAATATTTCACTTACAATTATTAAATTAATTTAAAAAGGTGAAATAATTTTGTTGTCTTATATCAACTAAGGAATTTAAAACTAAAGGAAATAAAAGGATTTCTTGATAGTTACATTTGGAGCTGAGGTAAAAGGAGTGGGAGTTTTCAATAAGGGGCAGATTGGAAATGCAAAATTGTTTAATAATTTTGTAGATTTGCAAACTAGTTCAACTTCTAGAGAATGAAGACTTTTCCAAGTGGCATTATCTTCAGAGTAGGAAGATACTCTCATAATAATTTAGTATTTGTCAATTTTCTTTTGGGAACTACAAACTTGGTATTGAATCTCTAAATTAAATAATCAAAGAAATCAGGGAACATAAATGAATGAGTTTTTACCATCAAATTCTAAGAGAGTTGGTGCTATTGTATTTAATATTTCCTTCAAGATTTGGTGGGTGAGTTTTAATAGCTAGAAAGTGTTGAGTTGATACAATGTGTGCTCTAATTTTGGTAACTAGGTTGCAACTAGATTTACAATAAGGTTGAAGGAGGAAGACTATTACTGTAAGTTTATATTGTTTGAACATTGTTGTACAAATATTGTATGGTGAGAGTATCGTTCGAAGTTCAAAATATAATGGTTCGTGTGCATGTGTAATAAATAGTATTATCAGGTTCAAGATTTTTTTGAAAACACCATTGCGGCTAGGCAATGGAAGCATCATTATTAACGAAAAATATCTAAAGAAGTCATGTTGTTGAGTATTGTGTAAATAACTATTGGTGGTGACAGTTAAGTCCAATTCTAGAGACCTTGGGTGCAACATAGAGATTGGTTTATGATCTTTGGAAATGGGAGATATTCATGATATCTAATCAATTGAAATTTTTTGTAGTGTGTAGAACCTTTGGACATTTGAGACAGGTCATAGGCAAGAGTTCAAGGAGTGTTTGTCATTTACAAAGCCATGAAAACAACAACATCATTGTGAGACATAGTGTGAGTTTGTGATAGTTTTATTCCTTGTCAATTCTAAATGCATGGTGGCTGACATTCATATTGAGAGTGATCTAGCATGTTGATTTCCTAATATGGCATGTGATGTTGGGTAGTGATGTGTAAAGAATGATAAATACTAGGAGTTGAGAATATCATGTCAAGGTACATAGATATTGGAAACTCTTCTTAGTTGAAATGGTTAGTATTATTTGTTGAAGAATCTTTGGATCAAATTGAGCACACTATTAAGGAAAATTTTAGCCTTTTAATATTTCTCTACATTCTTTTCAAATAAAAGACATTGATGTGGTTGTATATACTATGTAGTAGAAAATGTTTTCTCAGTAAGGTGAATGAGATAAACTAAAAATTATGGAATGAAATAATTTATAGTTATGTTGGATTGTAGATTTATCACCTAGTGTTGATTGATTGTTATATACAAGAAATTACTCAAAATCTAAGCATCAGTTAGATATATAGTCAATATATTTGAGACAAGGATAATGAAGGTATAAGATGGATTTTTTTTATTTAAAAAAGTCATTAAAAGGGTTGTCATCTTACACTATTTTGAGACAAAATTGGTCTACAAGACCTATTTGAATGTGCACATAAGTTAAAAATGTAACATGCCATTTAATTTGGTTGTAGAAGTTAGATTGGAGCTGCCCTACTTTCTATTTCCATCCCCACATTTAACCATATCATGAAATTCCTCATACATGAAGGTGGCTTTGTTGTGGATTGTCACAATACTGCAATCCTTATCTTTCTCCATGTTCATTTAAACAAAATACACCTCTAGTAATGTAAGTAAAAGACACATGGTTTTAATTTATTTTTTTATTGTAGAAGGTGGAAAAATATTAGTTAATAATAATTTTATCTTCTTATCATAAAGAACTTTTATTTGTTTTGTATGCAATGTGTAGATAGTACATGGGATTATCAGTGCTACAAGGGTAGAAAGTTGTAAGTGAACCTTTTTAGCTAGTTCATAGTTTGCTAACTCTATGAGTACTCTCGAAGTTTTCAACTACTCTCAATTTTTAGTGTTGGGTGAGTACTCATAAGTTTAACTCTAAGGTAAATGTAGGTTAAGATGCATTTTTACATGTTGTTAGTGCTATAAAACTATGCATTTTCATTATTGAAATGTTAATTTCTAATTAAATACATTTTGCAGTTAAATTTGACAAAAAAAATGTTTCTTTAAGATATCTTAATTTTTAGTACTTTCTCTATTACCAAGTTGAAAATTTTTGGCTTGTCGAGTGCTCTCCAAGTCTGAGTCTATGAACTATGAGCTATTTGAATGAATGTTCCCCTTGGCATCTTTGTTAAAGTTTTCTTTTCCATGCTAGATTTTATGAGTTATCTAGTTCCAATCACTCTTGTACATATTTTGTTTATGAAATTACAAATGATTAAGAGGTTAAGCTTAGGTCTATTGATATGCACATTCTGATTTGATGATACTTAATCCTTTGGAATGCCTTATTTTATATTTTACATAAGGTCATCTACATAACATCATTTTGAATGTAAGCAAAAAAAGTAAAAAAACAATTATTTTTGTTGTTTGGTAGGTCAATGCGGATATGATGTTGAGAAGTTTCTTTAATCAAATGATTTAAAAAATTGAATAAATGATTTTAAATGAGCCCACTAAAAATCAAATTTTGTTGAATGTGAATACTTTGAACTACATTTCAAAGTGATTACTAAAAGGGTTAGCAGAGAAGAAGAAACAATAGTTAGATTGTAAAGAATCTTTAAAGCATGTGATGTATCTAAGCTATTGGTATCCTTCATAAAATGTTTATATTTTCAATACAGAACTATGTCCCCTCTCCATAATTGTAAATTATATTTTCACAATCTGCTAGAAGCAAAGATGTAAGGGTATACATATGAACTGTCGTATTCCAATTCAATCAACCCCAATTTTGTAAATGTTTTTTGTTCTTTTAATGAAAAAATTATCATATTAGTAGTGTAAAGATTCCCTTAGACTTCATAAATCAAATAAATAAGAGGAAAATGATGAGAAATATAAAAGGGTGGTTCATTAGACTTCACAATCAAACAATCTTTTACTTGAAATCCTAATAAATAACATTGTTGTTATCACAAAAGTGACTAAAACATGTTATTTGTGACCCAATTCATCTACTAATTTTAGCTTTTCACCTTCTATTAAAATAATATATACACAAATATGGAATTTATATAGCCTATAAGATAATTGTATATATGAAATTTATATATAGTGTATAAGATAATTAATACTCTCTCTCTCTCTCTCTCTCTCTCTCTCTCTCTCTCTCTCTCTCTCTCTCTCTCTCTCTCTCTCTCTCTCTCTCTCTCTCTCTCTCTCTCTCTCTCTCTCTCTCTCTCTCTCTCTCTCTCTCTCTGATACACACAAGAAATTTCTTAGCACACAACTCTACAATCTTTAATACTTACAGGCACTCTACTTTTTCTCAAAAAAACATTAAAAAATCTATAACTAAAGACTTATATGCCTAACATGTCAATATCAACTTCAAAGTTTTTATTATAAACAACTTAAACAAAAATGCTCACTAGAAAAAAGAAATATGACATTGTTAGCTTGAAGCTTCTAATTATTATGAAACTGTTATTAAGGAAGCTAGATTTCTTAAATACTAGTCAATATGTCTCCTCCAAGATGTTCAAGAATCCCACATTTGTGTCCTTTCCTGGATGGATCTACATGATGTGGAGTAGGGATAATGCCTTCTATACTTTCCTTTAATGAATAGATTATCATATTAGTAGTACAAAGGTTCCCTTAGATAAATTGATTTGATGAAATCCTTGCCAAATAAATTATGTGATAAGAAAAGTTGCAGATTTCTACCACTTAGAGATATCACTCGAAAGGGCCAAAGCTATAATCCTAACCAAGTCCTCTAGTTGAACAATAAAGGAAGCACCCAATCAAGCTTCATTTAGTATTTTGACATCTTCTCCCTTCCCCACTAGACTAGTGAAAGTTGCAGAATTCATGATGTTTAGGCAGTCAATTCTTCCATGACAAATTTAATATAAATAACATGTCAGACATCTACAATGGAAACTCAAAATGCAAACCATACAAGGGGATCGAGAGATAACCTATCAAATGTCTGCAATGGAAACTCAAAATGCAAATCGTAGAAGGGGATCAATTGATAACCTATCAAATGTCTGCAATATCAAAAATAAAGAAGATTTAAATTATAAAAAAATAAAAGTATACAAAATCTACATGTTCTTGAAACTATCAATGATTTGTTACTCCACATCACACAATATGGAGTGCAAAAAATTTAGAATGAACACAAGAGATATATATATCACGCATATCTCAAAGCAGTATCATTCACAACAATATAAAAAAGTATGTCCTCAAAAAAATTTAATACAACACAATGGTTAGAAAAAAACTACTAAGAAAATATGAGCTCTAGTGTTGTTAGATGGAAAGAAAATAATGATGATAGCATTGGTGATTTGGAGTGTGAAAATAATTAAAAGTTCATAAGAATTACTTGTAGCCAATAAGAAATATATATACATTGAAGTCCTTATCAAAATTTGGAGTATGAAATAAATGGCATCATTCATCTCCAAGGTCAGTGATGAAAGATTATAAAAGATGTGTGTGTTAAACATTTGCAATAGCTTATGTGCTAGCTCTTACCTCAAATGACTCTCATGTACGCAAATCGCATCCAACCAGCTCCTCCGACCAAAAAAGAAAATTTGATGCCACTTTTTTCCTTTTTTTCTTATGAACCCAATTTGGTCAAAATTTTGACCAAATTGGGAAGTACTAATTTGGTCAAAATTTATACCAAATTAGCATAAAAAATTTTAAAATTTTAAAATCATAGGCAAATATGGCCTTTGGTCAAAAATTAGTAGAAAAACAAGGAGAAATGTACTGGTGAAAATAGTTGTGTGATGGTCCATAGCATTTAAATAAATTTGGATTGCAGTTTCAACTGGAATGGTGTAGGGTATTTCCAATTTGTGTTAAGCCATTATAAATCAATGATTTAAATGTGAAATGGTTTCCATTGGATCCCTCTTGATTGATATAAACTAACGATGTATCACAGCCAAGTTGAATGTTTTAAATTGCTCAAAGAACAACTTTTCAAAGGTAGCCCAATTGTGGACACTTCCTAGTCGAAAATTCACATACTAATTAAAGGAAACTTCTCTCAATGAGTATGGGAATAAACAAAGGACCACATTCTCTTCTTGAATATGTTTGTGATTGCATATTTCTTTTAATACCTTGATATGTTCCTCAATTGTTTATATTTCTCCATAGATGAACCTTGGTTAGAATTTCTCAGGATTCTTAGGAAGGTCATTAAGTACACCTTGTAAGTTAATTTGTGAATCTAATCCCTTAGAAAAGAAGGCCATTAGTGGAGGATTTGGTGGAATGATAGCTAGAGGTGGAAGTAGAGGTGGAACTAAAGAAGATGATGAAATTTGAAATGGAAGTGGTAGAATTATTGGTAGTCCTTTATTAGTATGAAGCTTGCAAAAATGGTTGAGTTCTAGGAACTCGTATGCCCTGGATTGAGATCATAAAGTTTGATAAAATAGAGATAGGGGATCAAGATCTTCTAGTTTGTGTCAATCCTAGAAAAGAAAACCTCTATAGAAGCAAACTCCTTCAAAATAGCACACTTATGCACCTACTGATAGTGTCGAATGAAATTTTTTTTGAACTTCTAAAAATAGCATAGTTTCTAAATAACAAGTTGTTTTTCTTATTTGAAAGGTTTGTGGCCCTCCTTCTAGCACCACTTTTGTTGAGTTGTCATTTTGCACGATGTTGAATGACAAGAATCCTTTCAAACTCCTCTCTTGAAAAGATAATCGAGGATCAACTCCAAGGTTCTGGGCGATCTTGTGACCTACTAGAATTTGCTTAATTGAAGATAAATGTGTATCTTCATGAGGAGGCCTTTTTTGGTTCTAAAAAATTTCAAATAATCTATTTGATCTATTGATGTTTGAAAAAGTAACCACAAAAATAAATATATTTTTGGTATTTTATTTTTTTATGATGAATGCAAGTTATCAATGCAACTATATGAATTCCTATTTTAACCAAGTGTTAGCCAAGAAAATAACAAAGATAGGGTAATGAAAGTTTAAATAAAATAACTGGAAAGGGAAATTCCTAATGGACACAAACCATGGTAACAACACATCTAGGAATTAAATCTTCAAAAAGATCGAGCAAGAAACCAATGAAATTAGGAGTAGTGCTTCCTCAACTCCATTGATGCAATCGTCGATGGGAACTCAATAATAACTGAAAAATGTTTCACATTTCATCAAATCGCAAGGCCATAGAAAGTGTGCTTGCATGAGACCTGACATTATGCAAGAACAATAGGTGATCTTTTCTCTAATTCATTATGTTAGTGAAATTCATTAACACGAGGCAAACACCAGAACTAAAAGGTTGCACAATCATAACAACATAATAAAACCATTGGATCCATTATTATTCATGAACATGCATTCACAAAAATAACACACTCTGGTAAGAATGACTACACTCAAAATGAGAACACCAATAACATATATTATTGCATCAAAATAATGGCTTGAAGTACATATTACATACATGTATTTATAAGAAATCATCTCCTCCCTTTGTGTTAGGAGTGAGAGTTCTTAAAATGCAACTCATACTAAAAAATAATAAAACAAATCTAATTATATACAAACTAACTCTCTGAATGGTGCTAAGTAGGTCTCCACCCTTATTTATATCAATTAAAGGGTGCATGTGCCTTTACATGACAAAAAAGAATAAAAGAATGAGAAGTTAAGAAGAATGTAGCTGTAAGATGATCTGAAAGTCTCTAGAAGCTCTAAAAATGGAAGCTCAGCCTTCTCTAGGCATTTTTGGGAGTTGAACTATCGTCAAAATGCATTTCTAGTGCATGGAATACTCTAAATTAGGAACTGGAAAATAACTGTCAATGCATTTCTCCTTCAAAACTATTGGTGCACCTCTATGAAAATTGCACCTACACACCTAAACACCTTGGTGATACGTTTTAAAAATTCCAAAATTTTCCTAAGAGTCAAAACTTGATTTCCAACATTTGGATTTTTCCCTTTTTACACCAAAATGATGCATGGATGTTTTCTCTTAAACTTCTCTACTATCTTAGCCACTTGAGTATATTTTGGTAAATATAGACTCTCATACATATCCTTTACTAGCTACTAGTAATTTCTTACTTTCATCCTTGTTTCCACAAAAACCTCAAGCTTGGTGTCTAGTTCCAATAGTTCTTTTTTTATTTTTGAAGACTTGTCGGATGTCATCATCTGATGAAGCTTTTTCAAATGTACCTCTAAATTATTGGACCACTGATTGCACCACAAAGTTCTTAGTCTTTTACTCATCCTCAAAAATCTCAAGGCTAGTGGCATTGTAGTACCTCTTTGCTTCTAAAAACTGCTCTTGAGCCCTATCTTTAACACATTGAATCTCATTGTGCAATCCCTCCATAACCTTATTACTTACCAATATTTACTCTAATCAATCATCAAGCTTATCAAGATCCTCAGCCACATATATCTCCATTAGCATACAATACCTTTAACCTTTTATTGATCTCAAAACTTGTAGGTCTTTAGCCCAGGTATGAACTTCATCCATCAGCCCAAAATCTTGGTTCACTATAGAAACCAACTTTCAGGCACTTGACTGGATGTGGTGCAACAGGCCCAAATTTATCTATATGATTTGCACACCTTTCTCTTCAAACTTATCACATCATTGCTAACATGCTTCCAAAAATGGATCTAACTGTGTTGTCCCTACTCTCCTTCTCTCTAATGTCACAAGAGTAATCTCTAGATTTTCTAATTCGATGGGGCCCACAACTTCATGAAAATAGCCTTTTAGTAGCTTATTTTGCTTCTACAGTATTATCAACTCAAACTCATCTTGGTCCATGTGTCTGAACACCTCTTTCATACCTGTAGTGATCATTACTTTTGTTGTGTCTATTGTACATCTTCCCAACATGATCTCCTTGATTTGGTAATCTTTAGGATTCAGTTCTTCAATGTCAACATGAGTAGGAGGGATGGAAAATTGTTCAAGTAGGTCTTGATCTTGGTTCTTCTTTATGAAGGAGAATGTTTGTACATCACCCTTAGATGGCTTAGGCCTCTTTATTGATTTTGCTAATTCCTTCATTCCCTCCTTAGCTATTAGGTCTAGATGCTTCTTCTAGCAAAAGATAACCTCCCTCTTTAGCCATGTCATTATGGTGCCCATGGGAGACATGTACTTGGTTGAAGAGGTTGTTCCTATTGCAAGATCCTTTCCCTTATGAGTTCTCTCTAGAGTCTTCTCTTGTCGAGAAAGATCTTCAGTGAGATTCATTGTCTCTGGTTGGACTAAGGTCCTAGCCTCTGTATTTTGAGAATTTTATTGATGCTCTTCATGTATTTTTCCCTTTCTCAAATACTTCATCAGCATGTGGTTGTTGGAATTCCCCTTCCTCGGTCACTTGTTCTTCTTCTTTGGTAGTTGGATGAAGTGGAGTCACTGATCCTTTATCCAAAACTACCAAATCCTGAGATGGTGGTTGTGGAATACCTTGAGGTCCTTGAGGTAGTGGTGGCAATTGATTCCAATTCTCTCCAAAGGGTTCACTCATGGGAGTATCTCTTATTTTTTCTCCCACCATTTCAATTCCTATTGGCATAAATTCAAAATTAGAGAGGTCGAAGACATCAATTTCTTGACCCTCCATATCATCTATCCATTTTTTTTGTTCATCCTCTAAAGTTGACACCTAGATAGGATCCCTTAGAGGAGATGGAGGTACTACTGAGGAGTTTTTTCTCCTCTCTTCCTCTATTGCTTTAGTCAAGTCAGTTCTTTTGCTCAAAGGGACAAATTCTATGTGTTCCCCTCCTTCTGCTTCTCGAATGGTCTTAGGCACTTGTGGAGACGAAGTGTTTTTCTTCTTTAGTTTCCTTCTATGAGTTCCCACCATAGTTTATTCAACTCTTGCCTTATTTTGAGCTAAGGGGGAGGCTTCTTCCTCTTTAGTTTCTACTACTGGTACCCTCTACTTCTCTACCTATTCTTTTGATTTTTCCTATTGTTGTTCCTATTGTTGTGACTCTTGGATTGGCTCTTGTTATTGTGGCTATTGGACTTGAGACCTAGCTTAAGGATCAATTTTTTTGCTTAGCTTGTACCTATTTAGGTTGTGCCTGTGCTTGTGGAGGTAGTTGAGTTGTTTGATTTCTTTCCTTAGAAGGTACTCTCTTCTTTTTATTTCCTTGATCATCCCTAAAGTACCCAACCTCTCATTCATGTTGATATATTGTTTCTAGCCTTACTTGGGATTGAGTTGGAAAGGTTGGCAAGATGACCTTTGCACCTTTTCCTTTGATTAGCCTTCTTGTGGCTTGTAGGGCGATAACTTGAGGAACTAGATCCATTGTAAATGGTTTCTTGATCTTTTCCTTTGTCAATTTGACTATGTACCTATCCCGATGATTTATATCATTATTTTCATCCCTTCCTATTTCATTATTCATTACTGGTTGGACATAGGTTTTATTCCTATTGTATAAAGGATCCATGATATCTTTTGTATCCTTTTGCATGGCCTTAGTAGGAATCTTCATTTTTAGCACCTTTTCTACTAAGTATAGAGTCATCCTACAATAGTCCCTTATATGGATATTGTAGTCATCTATAATGTTCATCCAATGATCTTATAACACTTCTTCATGGACAAATTATTTCCCTGCTAGGTGTTGTACCATCCCAATGTTATCAAAGTATGGGTGAGGGGAGTTGTATTCTTCCAAGAGATATTGATCCCACTTAGATTTGAAGGGGGAAATATTTTGATTTTGCTTCACCTTGAAATTGCCAATTACGATGGCTCATACCCACATCTTCTTGTGTTCTCTTCTCACTCTATCATATGTGGAAGTGAGTTGGCATGTAATCTCCAAAAATATGAGTCTATTTGATGGATATCTTGGGAGCTTCTTTGGGCATAGTAGAGTACCAGCTACTTGAAGATAGGTGATGGTCAAACTAAATGTAGTAGGTGTTGATCTTTGTAATCTTGGTTGTTGCCTCTACTAACATTCTTTTAGCATAGTCACCTTAGATGAAACTAATGATTGTGAAGATAAAACCATCATTTACCACTTTGTATTCCACACTTTGCAGTGGGATCTTCTTCTTCACCAATTATGGATATGCCACATAGGGCCAATCATTTGCATCTTGCATGCTTCCCTTTTTTTAGAGGCTTGGGTAATATGTGGTTCTAGCTGCCAATAAATACACCATGTATGATGTCATATAGAAGCGTGGATTGGTTTTGATAGCTATTAACCACTCATCCAAGTTGTCACTTAGGATGGTATCCCAATAATGGGCATCTTTGTCATTCTAATGATTTCAATAAAGGAGACCATCTAGGTCTAAATATGACTTGCTATTGGAAGTCCCTTAACTCTGATCAATAACATAATTGTACACTAATACATTAGGGGTCAATTTGTGACGTTAATTTGCGATGGCAAGAAAAGGTAATGTGGTTTTGGCTTTTTTTTTCAATTTTAGCCCGATGTCATCGCAATTGCGATGCCAGCGAGATATAAGAGAAAAAAAAAAGCCAAAAACCCTCATTTGAATGAAATCGCATGACACGGGGTTCTTCTAAAAGGAAAGGCACATTGCAGGATAGCCTTTCACATAACATTGGAAGTGAAGGTACTTGGTCATACACAGGAAAGGAATCACCAAAATCTTCCAAGCAAGTTTTTTTAAATAAATATTTAGTTGTGCAAGAAACAGCGGAATCAAATTTGTGTTCAGAGGATGTTCCATTGGATAGGCATTGTGGCCATAGCTTTCTTGCAAAAAATCTGAAAAGTCTTGTAGATAGAAATAAAGAAGTAAAGCACCCCATGGTTCATAAGAAAAGCTCTCCTGCAAAGGCAAAAAAGTGACTTGCAAAAGAGATTATTGGAGTGGGAAGCCCTCGGACCCCTGATCGAGTTTTTCCCACTCCCAGAGTAAAAACAGATTCTGTAAAGAAGGCACATCTTACTCAAGGCAGGCAATCTGTAAGTTCCAAAGTTTTAATATTATCAAAATAAAGGCATTTTGAAAGGCACTAACTCAAGACCACGTACATTATTATATTTTTGTATTTGAAATAGATATTTATATTAGCTAACACCTTACAGGAATCACTAATAACAAGATTTTGTCTGGTTCAATGACACAACTATGGACATTCTATCAAGTTATCTTCGAATCAGGGCTTATTCAGTTCTCCTGAAATCCTTAATATTACTACTAACTATAACCATCTCCTACATATATGCTTAAATATTTCTAAACATTTATTGATACCCACAAAAATAGAATTTAACACAACGAATAGACCAAGCAAAGAGTAAGAGTACGACTCATTCTCGGCAAAAACTAAAGAAAGTGACAAAAACTAATTCACATTCATATAAAGAGATATTTATTATACATAGCAAATCCTTTCAATAGACATCAAATTGAATGTAAATCAAGTGAAAAGACAGCATCGTAATAGCATACTCTTCATCATCACCATAATCTCTCTTAACGTTTTATCACTTTAAAAATAGCAAGTACCCTAAAAACCTACTAAGTAAACAAGTACAACTTAGAGGTACTATGAAAAGAAGCGGCAAATGAAACATGAAAAGAAATATTCAAATTCAGAGAAAAGACACGGTGAACATGCTATCAGTATTACAATTCAAAATAATAATATGTACGATACAGGAAAACATCAATGCAAAAGAATGCACATAATTATATTCTACATCTAGGTTCTACATAATTATCTCTCACTCACATGCATCCTACTTGATTATTTTACTTTGGCATATATGGAGCATGGTTCAAACTTCAAACAACTTGGCAAACTAGTGATTACATGCAGAAAAACTCAGTAATAGAAAAAGAAGCGGTTCTGGCATTTTCCTTTAGAGCAGAATCAAACTCAAAAATAGTTGGTTACTTATTTGTACTGTGGCTGCAGTCTCGATCAGCTGAGGAATGAGAAGAGATCAATTATTTCAAAGATGGTACCCAATACAAAGAGATAAGATCTCATAACATCATTAGATGTATTCCAATGGTGCCTTTGGAGACATGCACAATAGGATTTTACTTTCCATGAGGCAGGGCATTCAACATCATCATATTCAACTTTAGGAGTAGCAACCCAAGAATTTCCCGCCCACACTTGTCAGTGCAACAAAATATATTAACTATTCGTTGGTAAACATCCTTCTATTTGGTGAATTAAAAACAACTTTCTGTTATACATAACAATTTTTCTGCTATCCAAGATTTTACTTGATGTTGTTTCTAGAAGAGATTGTATATGTTTTTTGAATCACAATGTTTCAGATCTCACTCTATGACAATCATATGGGATCTAGTAATGATCCTCTATATTCATATTAGAAGCTTTGATGTTGAAATTGGCTTAGCAAATAATCATGATGATGACCATAGGGTCTCTTGATAATTTGTTTGGTGAATAATCCATTAATGTTAAAGCAGGATGTATTAGCATTGACTGTAGCAGAAAAATAAGTTACACAGATGAAAACTTGCATTGTTGCACTTACAGCTGACATTTGACACTTGGAGTTGATATGCACGTTTCTTTGAGGTGGGTGATAACAAAGAGCTCATCAATTTTCACTGTGTTATCTTCTGGCTGCAAGTCTACACCATTCTTCACTGTTTTTTATTTATACCTACTACAATTTTATTTTTCAAAATGTTTATCACTGCCACAGTTTTTGACAGTTGGCTTCTTTGTATTAACGCCTATAAGGAGCCACCGGATATTGGAAGATAAAGGTTATAAATCTCAGGTAGTTTGTCTGCAAGATTTCTTTTGGATTTGGTTGTGTTACATGAAATGTTGAAGTAAGATGCACTGATTTCAACCCATTCTGATTGATTTGTACAAATTCTTATAACCAGTTCCATATATTTAATTACATTTAGACACTATCTTTTAATGCTTTATTTCAGTGTGCTACATATTCTATTTCATATTTGTGATATATGATGAAAGTATTATAACATATGGAGGAATAGTCCATGAGTGGCGTGGCCAGTTGAAATGGTTTTAGTTTCAATTTTACACCATTTGATACAAATAATCAGTTTACCAATCGACCCCTAGGTTCAATCCATTTGCAGTAAAATATTCATTACATAGAAAATGTTCACAAAATCTATGTCAATGCTCACACATCTTCTTGGACTTATGCAAATCTATGTCAATCCTCACACATTTTCTTGGACTTACGCAGGAACTATGTTGCCCTGCAGCTCTTGTTAAATATGTTATCAACCTGACTTTTCTATTAAAGGCTCTCTTGCTGAATTGAAAGCTAGGTAAAGAAAAAGATATTATAAACTATTTTGTTGGTACCCTGTGCAGCACAACAAACTTTTTCTTACTATAAGAAATTTTTCTTTTCTTTTGTTTCATTGCAGATCTTCTGCTTGCATAGAGGTCTCTCCCCATCATTGGACACACTTGATAACATTCGAGCTTTGGATCACATACAGGAAGTGCGTCTATACACATAAGTATAAACTTCTTCTTTTCCTGCAACACATATAACAACAATTTTAAGTGCTTGCAAGGTATATACTTATGAATAAATATTACATCCTGATTTAAATGTATGAAAACAATTTTCATTCCCTTTAAGCCTCATTCATCTCGAGGTGCAATTCACAAACTCAAGAATAGTGGCTTTTGTTCTTCAGGATACCTTTAGGGGAAGAGTATGTGAATGCCCCCTCGTGTTTGGAGTCCAGTTTAGAGGAGATGGCTATTTACACTGCTAAGGTTTGTTGAATCTAATTCTGAATAACATTGCTTGCTATTGTTGAATCTAATCTAATTTATATTTTAACTAGACTTGTAGCTTATATGTTTTCAAATTTTTGTTAGGCCTTGTAGTTTGTATAATTTGATTGCTGGAGAGCTTCTACAGCTAAGCAAGAAGGTCATTGCACGAGTTACAGCCGCGCGCTCGGGTATGAAAATTGTTTTTTTTTATTCTAATGTATATTTTAACTAGACTTTTAGCTTATATGTTTTGAAATTGCTTTTAATGGCTTAATGTTGTAAGGTCTCTTGAAATAAGACCTTCAGGCGGTTGGTAGAAGTTTTACAAATAATCTTAGGAATAAAGTCAAACAAAGTATTTTTAAAATATTAAAGTATTTAGCTAGGTCTAAGAAGATTTGTGTACTTTCGACAGTTTTGCTTAGTTTGTGAAAGTTGTAGACCGAAGTTTTCATAGCCCAATTTTTGCTTCCTGCAAAGAACGGTCATGTCAGATAATATAAGTGAAGAACAAAATAGGGAGACAATCGCTAGATTGTGGTCTAACTTGAAAAAAAAAGGTGATGGAAAATGTTATTGTCCTTGCAATATTTGTAAGGGCTTAAACCGTAGAAGACTGCTAATCAAAATAGTTAAGAGACATTGTAGGGAGAATGGTCACATTGAAGGGGGGCATGACTATCATCCACTGGTAAGTCATTCATTTTATCATTTTAACAATTTATATACATATGAAATCACTTGATGATGAGTTGATGATCATGGTTTATTTATGTTAATCAATTTTATATAGGTTGATCTTCCTAGGGAAGTACATGATATGAACCACAACAATTCGAAGAATATGGTTTTCGAAGTGGAGGAACATGGAGGTGCAAATATCCAAGGTGAAGATAATGATCCCATGGAAGATGACGATCATGCGCCAGAAAACACAATTGAAGAGGATGGTATAAATACATTGATCCATGACAGATCTAGTCCAAGCGTATCTGATCATGATGATGATGATAGCCTCGATGTACCTCTACTTCAGAAGGCATATGAACCCCTATACAAAGACTCCCAAACAACTCTTCTCTCTATTGTATTTTTGTTGTTGAACTTGAAGGTTATGAATGGTTTATCCAACATAACAATGTCACGTATGTTAAGGTATGTCATATATTTCTTTATAGTTAACAAAGGGTGAATAATGTACCACTAATATTGTTTATATTAACAACTTATTTTTTTGTTGTAGATTGATAGGCGAGTTTCTATTACCATCATCAAATATTCTACCTCGCTCATATCGAGAATTAACTGCTGTTATGAAAGATATTGGAATGGAGTATGAAGCAATACATGCTTGTCCCAATGATCATATTATATATTATAAAGAACATAAATTTGCAACACAATTCCCTGTATGTCATACGAGTAGATATCGAACAGATCGAATAACAAAAAAGGTGCCTCAAAAGGTTCTTTGTTACATCCCCATTATTCCACGGATGCGACAACTATTCAGGTGTAGTAGCTTGGCTCAATTTATGGATTATCATGCACGCAATAGAAGTCAAGATGACATTATTCGAATCCCTGCGGATGATTCGGCATTTATGCACATAGAGGAAAAGTGGAAACACTTCAAAGAAGAACCTCGTAATCTCAGGCTTTCATTGGCAGCGGACGGTGTCAATCCATTTGGAGAGATGAGATCTGTTTACTTGGTGTGGCCTATTTTTGTTATCAACAATAACATTCCTCCGTGGATGTCAATAAAGAGGGAGCACATTATGTTGGCAATGATTGTTCCAGGTATCTTATCATTTGATAGTTATTAATTTACACGTACTTACAAATCTTGTAGTAAAACGGTCACAATAACTATGTAATGTTACTATTCATTCAAGTAGGTAAATATCAAGTAAAAGATATGAATGTATGTATTGAGCCTCTTATCGACGAGTTGGTGGAGTTATGGAATGGTGTCACTATGTATGACGTGTCTAGACCGATACGACAAAGACAATTTCAATTCCATGCAATACTTGCATGGACAATACATGATGCCCCAGGGCTAACACATTTTTGTGGTATGTTATAGTGAATTCAAGTTGCGCATAATAATTCTAATTATAAAAATCAACATATTTAATAATCCAATTACATCATTATCTTGTAAGTCTTCAAACAAAGGGAAAATTTGCATGTCCAGTTTGTGGTCTAAAGATGAAATCTCATCATTCAAAAAGTTTAGGAAAGCAGGTGTTTGTTGAGTGTAGACACTTCCTCCACAGGAATCATAAGTATCGAAGTATGGAAAAACATCTTTTCAATGGGAAAGAAGAGACTACATCAAAGCCACAAAGAATGACACCTCGCCTATGGAAGTTGGAATATAATAGAATTAATCATTGAGGTAATGTCGTTCCACCTAATGGTTTATGTTTGTAATTTATATATTTCTATTGTGATTTTTGTTGACTAATTGTGTAATTGATGATCGTGAAGGTCGTCAAGGCAATACTGACAACCTTCCAAAGGGACTAAAAAGCTATCCCAGACAATTTAGTAGGTTACCCTACTACGAGCACTTACAAATTGTGCATTTGTTTGATACTATGCATATTGGAAAGAATATAACAGAGACATTGTGGAAAATATTGGATGGAAGGCGTGACAAAGAAAAAATTGTCAAAATTTGTAATGACATACATGAATCCAATCATGCATTGAAAAATTTCATTCACTCAAATAGAAACAGAGATCAAATTAATATAAGTGCCCTTCCATGGTTATTAACGGAGCAGCAAAGTGATGCCATAAAAGAAGTCATACAAAAAATTTGATTTCCCACAGGATTTGCTACGAACATAAACAATCTCATATCAAAAAAAAGTGAATTTGGGCCAGGGCTCAAAACACATGATTGGCATACTTTCGTCAAGGTAAGTTATGTTCTTCTGTATTTACAATATATTCATAAACTACGTGAATTTTTTGTTATGTTATGTTAGAAAATAATGAAATGATTGGTTTATAATTACTGCAGTACATGCTTCCTCTATCTCTCCCAGAGCACTTCAACAATAACATCAAACAAGTGATATACGATCTTGGAAAATATATGAGGTCAGCAGTAATATCTGTTCAATTTGTTGTATATATTTATTATATTCCTGATTTGTTTTTCTTGCTATGTAATCTATTGTATATTATTTTGTAAAGTCTCATATCTATATATTTTTTGTGACTTGAATCTCTTAATGTAGGTGGTTGTCATCTAAACAAATCCATAAAGAAGATATAAACTATTGGAAGAGAAGAATTCCTCATTTACTGTGTGAAATGAAAAAGTGTCTACCTCCAACTTTTTTCAATGCACAGGAACACTACCTCATACACCTAGTTGAGGAGATTGAATTGTGTGGACCTGTACACACTAGGTCAATGTGGATGGTTGAGAGGCATTTGAAATCTTTGAAGGCTTTGGTTTGACAAAGAGCACATCCTGAGGGTTCTATGGTAGAGGGATATATGGTATACCAGACTATGGTGTACATTACTAAATATCTTCCTAAGTTTGCATCAAATATCCATGCAGATCGCATTTGGGATCTCGAGCCTTTTAAAAAATTAGAAGGGGAGTACTTGATGGGGAAAGGTACATTGATGAAAGTGAGAGGTAATAAATTATAAGATGTTATTGTAATAAATTATTTCTTAATCTTCAAAATAAATCGGTTGTAAGTTGTCTATTTTTTTTTTGTACAGGTGCTCGAGAGTGGGATGCACTACATTTGTATATTGCAAACAATCTTGATTGGATGACGGTATGGATTGAACGATGTCAACATTCTGGTCGCACATTAACATGGGAAGGTGTATCTTTATTGGTTAAAGAAGCTCATCGTAATGGAGATTCCAATGTTACACAAAGGGAAATAGATTTAGCACGTGGTTCAAGAGATTTCCAAGTACGTACAAATTTATTAATCACCCGTATGTTTATCAACTCACGATACAATAATTTTGATATGTTTCACATATTATTGCAGGTTAAACACCACAAGGCTATGTTCTGTAATGGTCAAAAATTTTGCGTCAAAGTGTTGGATGACACGAAGAAAACTTGTGATTCAGAAATAACTGCAGTCTTTCAAGTGACTAATATTTCATCTAGAAATGAATTACACCCTCAAGAGTCTGAAAATCGATACTATGGCATTTTGGATGAGATAATTGAGTGTGACTTTAGTTCCTTCAAATTAGTACTCTTCATTGTCAAATGGTACAGGCTACGACTTAATCCAAATGATCCTGATAGAACTGTTATTGAACATGATAATGGATTTACAATGGTTAATACAAGGTCGTTTGAGCCAATTGGGGATGAGCCTTATGTTCTTCCAAGCCAATGTGAGTAGGTATTTTACTCAGAGGTTCCACATAAATCAGGTTGGTCATTTGTTGTTAGACATGAACCGAGAGGAAGGCCAATAAAGTATAATGCGATGGAAGAAGAAGATATCGAAGAAGTAGAAGATGATGTAGATGGTGATCACGATCGATAGTTATTGGATGATGTTCCTGACACAAATTTTCATGAAGAAGAAGAAGATGATGATGACGATGATGCTGCTACTGATGATGATGATGAAGATGATGTTGATGTTGATGATGATGTTGATGATGACGACGACAACGACAATGACGATGACGATGATGGCGAGGAGGATGATGATGACGACGATGATGATGATGACAAGGAAAATGATGATGATGATGATGATGATGATGACGACGACAAGGATGATGATGATGGAATTTGGAGGTATGCCATCAATCCTTAATCTATTTAATATTCATTTCTTGATAGAAATATATTTGTCTTATATATATGGTTACATAGTTTATTCATTATCTATTTAAAAGCTACAAGTTTCAACTACAAATAGAATACTACTAATCTAAATTAACTATTAATCTAAATTAATTAAATAAAATTATTTAAAACACATATTGATGTGTAAATGTATTGAGCCTTATTTTCTTTCAGGTCAAAAGCATTTGTAAGTGTTTAGTTTAGAAAAGGGAATTCATTAAATATCTATAAGAGGGAGTTGTACCTAGAATAAAATTCATAGGGAAAACATAATATAAGTGCTTACCCAATTTGTTGGTTAATAATTCAAGTATCTCTAACATTTCATTTTAGAATAGGAATAACATTGTATCAGTATGTTGATTTACAGACTAAAACTAGAAAACTTATTTCAGTACATGTATTTGGATCTATGGGATTTACACGGTAAGTAAAAAGAAACCAGTAATCCATTTTAAAATTATTATAATGGGTTTTGGAAGAAATTACAATTATCTTAATTAATATAAAATATCTAACTGAATTTCAAATGTTATGCAAGTGGCTTTAGTCTAGGTGTTTCCTCCACCTCCACACATATCAAACAACTTCAAATAGCATGTCCCCAAGGTGACTAAGCCCTCAACTCATCAGCTGATACAAAAACCCAGTTTTAGCCCTTCACTAGGCCTACTTCCCTAGTAGGCTTATAATGTGAGCCTGATTTAAGTGTTTTATTGTGTACCTTTTAATGTTTTTAATTTTTATGTGATGCTAATGATGGATGTGATTATGATTATGATGTGATTATGCTCACGATAATTGAATTACATTTGCAAGAAATTGAACCCCTTTCAAGAGCATCTCGCACAGTTTCATGGATCGACAGGTATAAGTCAATACTCCTTATGGACATTCTATTTAATACACTTATCAATAGTAAGATTAATTTCTTCTAAGATCTCTCCCATTTTCAGGTACCAACGAATAGGTATTTGTCAGAAGTGTCTTCCTCGAGTGAGGGAAATATAGGAATAGAAGAGGAAAGTGAGACATGCAGTTTATCTAGAACAGGGAGATTAACTAGAGGTCAAAGGACTAGAAGGAAATTCAATAAACGCATGAAATTTTTCCTTGCTCAAGGGGGGTCATGTTCTTATGATGATGAGACAGAAGGCGACATCGAGGTGCCCTTGAGGTACCAACATCTACAGAAACATTGGGTACCCAATGAACTTCCTCCAATAAACACTAATTTTTGTGTTAATGAGAGGATATATCGCATAGCACCATCATCACTACATGGTTTGGGCCTATTTTCTATGGACGGCATAAAGGTGTCTTACAACAAAGTTTCTGAATTAATGGAGTATGTTGGACCATATTACGATTACAAAAGTTGGATGCATATTGTTAAATATAAAAAAAGTATGCGTAGGTATGCCCTCTCGGAAAATTATATACAACAGCAAGACAATAATCAAAGTAAAAGTGTGGCTATATACATTGATGGAAGGCCAAAAGCAATAGGGTATATTGCAGGTTTTATAAATAGTACATGACCTGGGTCAACTATAAAGCAACCCAATTGCATATTTGAGGCACGCGAGGGAAATCATGTATTCATCTGTGCGATAAAATCAATACGTGCAGGGGAAGAGCTTCTTATTGATTACAATTTGAACCGCATAGATACAAACGAGGCTACTATCATGGGGGTGGTACATACTATTAAACCAACTTCTAATCAATGACTCCAACATACCATTTAGTCAATAAATTTTTGGCTAACATTTTTATACTTCATCTTTGACACAGGGGCACAATATGGAGCAACCACCCGGAGGGGATGCTGACGATGCTCTCGGCTCATCTACACATGAGCAGGTAAAACTCATTTGTAATTGTGCAAACTAGATAGAAGAAAAATGTTATTTTTTTAATGTTGTTTTCTTTATTGTTTTGGAGTAATTTTGATAATACTAATACTATTGTTGTCACAGAGGGCTAGTGGTCGGAGGGAGGGAAAGGAACCTGCAGTCCCTCAGTAGGCCCCCCCTGAGGAGGACCCTTTCTATATCGATTTAGCAGAGACTGATGACCCGATCGGTTCGATTAAAATTTATTTAATGAAAATTAGCAAAGAAATTCTATGTTTGACAACCATAAAGCCTATGACTCAATAAATAAAAGATAGGGCATCTGAATTGTTGCACACCTCTGAGTCCTTCAAAGTAAGTATTAATGAAATTTTTAATTATAACAAGAGTTCAATAATGGTTTTTATGTTATGCTCTTTTATGGCATTAATTAAAATATGGATGCGTTGTCTTTACAGAGTTTTTTGCTTGATTTCAAGCCCCGTTCCCATGATGAGGGTGCTGCAGGTGGTTCAGGTAGATCGCATGTTCCATTCCCCACTTCTATTTTCCATTGAATATATATAGGAATGATCATAATCATTGATAATACATGCTCGAACAATCCTTTTTTTTAATGCTCTAACAATCTTGTCCATGCTAGTCCACGCGTTCTATATTTATGCATGCTCTAACAATTTTATTCTTCAGCTTCACATCAATTGAATCCTATGATGACACCGCCTCCATCCAAGACAACCACAAATCTCTTTCCGACTACTAAGTTAGCAACACACAGCTTACATGCATCGACTGTTGCACCATCTGCTGGTACACAAATCCCTCTTTTTCTCTCTTATGACAGCAACAAACAGTTTCTTTTTTACAACTTTATAACATCAATTATCATTTGTTCTTTTATACTTCGATCATGACAAAGACTTATGAAACTTATGAAACTTTTTGCAATAGGACCTGCAACATCATTTCCTGGATGTTCCTATGTTCCTAGTACGGGAACGGTGAAGGATGTCACATTGATCGTCAGCGAAGATGAAGGCATTCCATCAAAAGTAGCCAAAGTTTCAGGTACTTTAAAGTTATTATTATTCTATAGTGATATAATAGTAATTTAGTTTTTTATCACTCTTCATCGACTAATGATCCCATGATTTTTTTGTAGGGAATGATCTTTTTTGGAGAAAACTCGGTGATGAGTGTTTGTGAATATTTGGGCTCACCATGTGTACCTAGTGAAACATCATATCCTAACTAAAACCCCAAACCACTATTTTGATTTCATATCATTACTATAATAGTTTTCCTTTTCGTCCATTTCTTGAACTATATTAAAGGTAGCTTCACTTCATTTATGAGTCTAACATGTTTTTTTTTACTTAAAAGGTGGAATCACCAACGCAAACCGTTGAAGGATGATCTTATAAAGAGCATGACCCAACTCTTTGGACCTCGTGCATTCGAGAGAAACAAGCTCCTTGAAAAAGCTAGTTTATGTTTGAAGTATATTAGGGACCTGTACAAAAAAAATTTATGGGATAACCCCAGGTACGAGCGTCCACCCTATGTTCCTGAAGCTAAGTGGCAGGCTCTAATTTTGGATGGAAAGTATAAAGCTGACAAGAAAAATAATATTACACCACTGGAGAGTACAGCAAGGTATGTGATACTGTTGAGAATCTAATTATGTACTAATTAACCTCCATATTTATACTATCTAACATATTTCAAACTTTTCATAGATTGCCTGACACATCAAAGGCAACAAAGGCAAGACTAGAAAAGCACGGGACACACAAGCTCGGCTTTGGTGGTTTTTCGAAACTTCAAGCAAGAGTTGTAAGTATTAGTAAATGAAAAATTGTATCAAATTTTTTATATAATGTGAAGGGAAATGCTAGGACTCCCTTATTTAGATCATCAATTATAAATAGGTCAATAGAATATAATAACAGTAGTGGATTTTCATATTCAATATAAACAATTCAACAATTGAAGTCAAGACTCTGCAATCTAGATTAGTGAAGAAAACTTGTGATTCACTAATATGACATTATTTAAAATCTCACCCTTTACTGAATTTTTCTCCAATAATTGAGAATAAAGGCAATGATTGAAAGAATGAGGGAATGCAGCAGCACTTGCAACCATTTTTATTTCCAAAGAGCTGAACTAACTCTTACCCAACTTAAGAATTTGGAGAAAATATGTTGGTACAAGCAAAGCATACAAACACACAACATTTATATAGTAGATTCCTCCATCAAAACTACTCAATTTTTCTCCTATTATATTGTGATGGATATAGATGATTTGTTGTTGATATTTTAACTACCCTCCATTGGTTGATGAAACAATGCAAGTAAAATTCACCATACCACGCAAAAATGTAGGGCTCAGAGTTCAAGAGATGCCTCATAGAAGACGATAAGAGAATTGGCTTCCAACAAGGCTATAGAGTCATGGCTGAATGGCTACGAGCTGAAATTAGTGTGGAAGGTTCTAATACTGATGCATCTGAGCCATAGGTAAATAAGCTAAATGAAATTTATTTCAAATTGAATACTTTACCAATTAGTCTATTTGATGTTAAGTTCCAATATAAAGTGAGTATATCTGTTTTAAGAAAGCAATGATAACAATGCGTAGGATGATGGAATGCAGCCTGACAATCCTTCTACACAATCTGTGGATGTCAAAGGTTCGCATGATGTGCATCCCAGTGGTGGAGGTATACATTTGCTATTAAATTTTTTATATGTAATTGCAATTGGTGTTTGGATTAACGTAACATTTTGTATAGCAACTGTAGAGGATCGAGGGGTCGATGTTCATGACCGTGTTGACGTTGAGTCCAGACAAAATGATGTGGTCAGATCAGGTAAAGAGACACAGTTATGTTGTTTAAAATAATTAAATACTTGTAACAATTATAATAAATTATTTTTAATTTAACTCTTTTATTTGTTATTGCAGAGGACCCCCCTTTGCAACAGCATAGGAATTTGAGATCATCAAGAACAGAGAGCAGAACAACTGATGAGGGGGGAATTGATGATGACACTGATGCTCCTCTTAGAGCTTACATAGAAAAAAGAAATAGAAAGAAAAAAAAGAAATGATTGTCACTACATACCTTAATTGATAATGACTGTATTTTATGTCTCAATGAATATAATTATGTGCTAATGAATGTTCATGAATTATGTGTTAATTCAGAATATTGTTGAATGTTGCATGTTAACGAATCGAATGTGTTAATGAATGTTATCATGTGATATTGATTGAATGTTACATTTTATTAATGGTTGAAAGAATGAATGAATGTTAGATGTTAACGGGGAATGTAGAGTGATGTTAGAGGGAGGGGGGTGGGGCCAAATGAGCTTCCACCTTCACATGGTTGGCCCTATTTAGTAGAGACTATTAAACTATTCTCGAAACAAAGTGAAGCTCAATAAGATACTTGTTATTACCTTTTTTTAAAAAAATTGTGTGCTTTAGCCTTGATTTTTGAGCATGACATTAACCTTTAAAAAACTCCATGGTTAAGAACATTTGGGTTGGAGTGGTGCTTGGGTAGGTAACATCTCGAGAAAGCCCAACGCTTCACCTCCGTGAGCAAACCTAGATGCAATGAGTATTTAGTGTTCTATTCATTCTAATGAGATAGAAGTTATTGTGAAACACTACTCATAAACATAGACCAATGAGTTTGACCAAAAACTACACAATTGAATCCTGATAGAAACATCACAACATTAAAAAAACTTATAACTTGTTAATGCACAAGAAAATTTTGTGTCAATAACAATAGTTTTTGGCTAGTTGAAAGTAATACTTATCAAAGTTGTTTGTACTTCCTCATGTAAGACATTTGATATTTACTTTGTTGATACTAGAAGAAAATATAATGAACTCCTCCTTAGACCGTTGAAGATAGTAATGCAACAAAACCAAATCTATAAAAATTAAGAAGAGTGTTGACATAAGAGAAAACAAGAGGAGAAAAGAAACATAAGATATATACTCAAATAACCACCCTACCCCAAAACACATGAATGTGTGTTGATTCTCCATATAGGTTGTGATACACTCATAAACTCCAACGCTTCATAAGAGATCACCACTCTTATATCAATTCATAGTACAATGTTTGAACTCCAATGGCTATGCAAGGACTTCATAAGTACAAGGGTTACACATATCAAGAAGGGTTAATGTCATAGTATGTAGAATGAGAGACTAGCCATATTGATAGTTTGATAAAATGGTTTGGCTCTTCCTAATGGGTTTTACAAATACCACATAAACAAATCATCTTGGATTAGCCATATTATCCGTTATTGTTGTAGTATTCTATTTTATATCTAATACACTCTCTTTCACAAAAATATTTATGCATACCCTTAATCTCCAATTGATGCATCCCATCTCTTGGTAACATTCCCTTAAGCCAATTTGTCCAACAATTTGGATATACTGTTTGTACTCCCATATTATGTTGTGATTCTAGCGTGTGTTGTGCTCCATTGGTCTTCTTTTTTATTTCACACACACTACGCACTCTTACTCATTCACACATATCCATACCTTATATTTTTCCAAGATAGAGCCTTTAAAATTTATATTTGAAATCTAAAATTATTTCCATCCCATTGATATTGATATGGGAACCCTAGAGTACTTGTATGAATGGATGTGTATTTTCATTCCCAACTCCTTGTAAATGCAAAGATGTCAGTAGTTCAGTCAACAATAAAATATTGCTTTATCAATCTTATGCAATCCCTTGCAAGTAGAATAGAAGCTCCCCAAAGGACAGTAATTGCTCCCCCTGCATATTCACTACTGCTATGTCAAGGTAACTTTAAGGATTTTATAAATGAGAATTTGTGTCAATGATTAGCAATTTTATCCATTGTGTTGGAACATCATAGCCACGGTCCTCTTAATTGAATGAGGTCTTATTTGTGGCATTTGTCCCACCACACAGCTCCTCTATTTGGTTGACCTAGCAGATGGTTCACCCAAAATAATTAACTTTTCAGTCTCAGTGCCTTATTAGTATCACACTTCATTATACTTCTACCTTTGTGAGATATATAATTGTTGTTTTATTCATATAAGTCATTGTATATATAAAAGTTGATATGTCCTCCAGAAATTACGACTTGAGATGAGGATCTAAGAACAAAATAAATCCAGAATATTTCATTATGTGCCATCCCAATATACAGTTTTGTGGCTGTTATTGTTTTAAGTATGAGGTCGATCATCTGGTACCAGCAATGCTTGAATATTGTCTTTGTCTTCACCAAAATAAAATTCTCCATCAACATAGACAAATTGCAATTATGATCTGTAATCGTAGAGTGCTCTAAGAGGCCCTATGCAGATCATTTCCACTGCATACTCCCACCGCATACTTTAGATCTTAATCATTTCATTGCCTTTGCAGGTGACATGGTAAGTAGTTTTGGTAATAATACTTGCTTTGCATAGAAGACATCTACTCACTGAAACTACTATGACATCTTCCTTCATCCTCATAGTTGTATAACACGTTATGTATATCATGATTCACTATGTACACAATGTTCTTCATTCCTTTCTATTGATACATATCAAGTTCTAACCCAGTAATCTTCCATTGTTGGTTCCTATTACAAAGTTGATGCCGCACAAGGTGAGTCAGAGATATAGTTATTCCAGTGGTTCAGAAGTTCTCCATCATCATTTCAGGCATGTGATTCTATTATTCCTGGGAAATGATCTGTTGTGATACTAGATCTCTAATTTGATGTCTTGATCGCAACACTGCTATGATACCATGTTAGTGAAATAGGATCGACTATTCTGTAACTTGTAATAGAACTTGTGGATCTTTTATGTGTGTTTCAAGTTACTATATGAATGAATATAACTGTGAAATAAAGAGACGTGTCTCTTTAACATATTAACTTATATTAGTTATAGTTATAATACAAGTAATATACCCTCAATATATTATAATTTTTATATAACAATATATATATAATAAGATATATATATATCTATATCTATATATATATATATATATATATATATATATATATCACTCTTAATATAAGTTAATTATTCCATACATAATATTTGTCATATATTATATTTTCTTTAAAAAATCAAGATATTTTCCCAAAAAAAGGTTGATCAGGATTTTCCCAATTTTTTCCAGAATTTTGGCCCACATTTTGTCAATAATTTTTTTCCCCTTAGCATTAGCTAGTAAGGAGGAAAATCAAACTTGTTGACTTCTTGCCTCCAAATCTGACAAGAACTCCACAAGCTCTTCATCTAAAAACACAGTGATTCTTTTCAAATGCAAATACATCACTAGCAATTCATTTTGTTTGGCCCGTCACAATAAGCACAACATTTCTCCTTTCCATGTCACTGTTTGTGATTGCTATTACATCACCATTGTCTATATAAGCTAAGTCGAAATGGATCAATCGAGAGCACTTTATTATGAATTTAGCTTTCAAATTGCACAACACTGGTTCTTCTGAATCATAAAAGATGGTACACAAAACTTGTGAAGCCTAATGAGCATTTTGTGTCTCCTTGAGGTACTCAAATATATGAGCAAAATTACCACAAACTGTCAAAAAGCTATGCAGATCTTTCACACACAATTTTCATTTCAAAAATAGAAGTAACATCATTTTTGAAGCTTCCTGTGTCATTTGTAGGCAAATCATCTTAGTGAATACTGTAAAAAACAAACAAAAAAAAGTTTTTATACCCCTATGCAGAAATCGCAACTACTTAGGGTATAGTCCCATGAAGAGAGGGGAGCCACTTAAACTGCTAAGAAGTTCAGGAGACTCATAAATCAACTGGTCCCATGGCTTTTATAGGGCAAATTGTACTAAAAACAAATTGGTTGAAATTTTTTGGGACATTAGCAGTCTCATAATTCTATGGCACCAATTAATGCTAAAATAATTAATTGAGGGTCTTTGTAATGGCTGATGTATTTGATGTGGAACAACTGAACCAAATTAGGAGTTAAAACAAAGCTAGACTTTTTCATTAAGAACTACAACCCCCTCATGGATCGTACATCATAGCAGCCAGCCTTATTGGCTCATCTGACAAGTGTTTCTTTGTTGCTTGGCATTTACCTTTTGTAGTTTTTGATTGATTTTGAGGGTTTGACTTAGAAGTTAAATACATTCTAGTTCTGAGCTAATGCAATGTATTTCCTTTCCTTTATGCATAATTTTGAAATACTACATATCATAAATACATGTTTGATATTTTTTTGTGAAAACACACCCATCCTCCAAAAAAAATATCATCGTAACACCATCATAACTTTCACACATGACAATTTTTTTCCCATTATTTACAAACATTTCAATGTAGTAAACATATAATTATTGCACTATATCTTGCACACTTTTCTTGTAGAATATATAACTATTGCAGGTTACATAAAAAGACTTTATCAAGATAAATCTGGTTGAGATCCCGCAACCCTTCTAGAAAAATATTTGAAGTATAGTTCATTAAACCCATCTTTTTATTAGAGTTCACATTTGAAGAAGGGAGCATGATAGATTGGCCTGAAACAATCCTCGCACTAAGACCAAGCACGGACCCTCGCCCTCTTGGCCCCAACTAGCAAGCACATAGGACATCAAGCAAGAGGCGGCCTACCTAGTGGAGTGTTGGTATCTACCCTCCCTATTCATGCCACATCTAAATTTATTTCACAGCATCCAATCACCATACAATTGGAATCAAGGAGCATGACAGGTTGGCCCAAAGCAATTCTCACACTAAGCCCAAAAGTGAACACTCGTCCTCTTGGACCCAAGTGGCAGGAAAATTGGATTTCTAGCATGGGGTGCTCTACCTAGTGGAATGCTTCTATCTGCCTCCCTATTCGTGACTCCTTATCCATCCTCTTGTGTTTCTGATTACTCCAACAATCAACCATCATAGAGATTGAAATGACTCCAATAGTGTCCAAGCTAAGCACAAGCACGAATACTCACCCCCTTGCCACCTTTAACCAAAAAAAAAAAGACCCATGATGATAATGAAAATGAGTCAAATTTGTGATGTAATAATAATAATTGGACACATTTAAAGATGATCCAAGTTCCATAAGAAAAAAGTGTAAGCCCAGCCCATCCAATATAAAAGGCAGCCTGTAATCTAACCAAAAATGTAGGAAGCAAAAAATGAATAGGTCTCCTATTGCCTCTGTTGATGTTTTAGCCCAGAAATAGAGATAAACAGCAATAAAAAAGCATAAACAAATCACTGAACACTCAAAGCATTTTTATCCTGGGAAAACTCTTCGATAGGAAGGGGAAAACTCAGCCACACCAACAAAAATATATTTTATTGATATAAAATATTCATGTACAAAGCTCAATTTTACATATAATGATGTGTGTGTTCTGTTCTTCTGTTTAAGATAGTATGGTCCTGTAATTCACTAACTTCAATGTCTAATTCCTATTACTATGATTTAATTTGACACTTGGTTATTGATATAAATTAAAGCAAGCTTGTATATATCTCTATTGGCACAACCCATGGAGCTTCATCCTCATACCAGTGATTCTTTAGCAAGCTACACCTTATGAGAATTACAATGTTATAGTAAAAAGTATAAATTCTAGAAGCATGGGTAGCAAAAAGGTGAGAATATATATTTCATTTAGCCACGTAATGGAGTCAGAAGATCGAGAGGATGTCGTTACCATCTCCAACACCAGCCAAGGGAGCAACAACAGGGCACCGGCAAACAATATGTGTACAACCAACCTCCACAATAAGAAGAGCAAATGGAATGGAAGTTTCTCGACGTGCCATCCAATTGCTTGATATGACTCGTAGGCCCATTGATCTGATGCTTTGGGGCTCAGCAGTCGAGCAAGTGGGCAGTGAATTGCAACAAAGCTACTACTTGCAAGACACTACAGTTCTAGTAGTTAAGGGAGGCTGTGTTACTGAGTTCAATGGAAGAGTACTCAACACCACAGGTAATACACAACTGATGATCAATCTCCAAATTCCAGAGATAGCGGAGTTAAAGTCATGGTTCGATGACAATGTTAAGGACAATGGTGAGCCATCGATTAGCTACGCCCCACAACCTCCTGCAGTATTGAGAATGACAATTCATGACATACATGATCAAACTATGCATTCCACTTGTGCTATAAAGTGCATCGTGAAAGAAACCATTATAGAGGTCAACACAGACAAGCTATCCTACGCGGCTTGCCCCAACCAAGTGGCAGGAAAGCAATGCAAGAAAAAGTTGTCTGAAAATGCAAATGAAGAATGGTATGGTAAAAAATGCGACAAGCAATTTACGGAATGCAATTATAGCTACATGGTCCGCCTATAATTGCAAGACCACACTGGGGAGCTATGGGCAACCGCATTTGATGAAGGAGCAATACAACTGCTCAACATGACTGCGAACACATTTCTAGAGCTAGCAGCTGAAGATGATGCTTGTGGTGGGGCCGCTGTGGTGGCGATGGCAGTTAGCGTCGCCGCCACAGCGGTCCCCCCATATTGCTAACCACGGACGTCACAATTGCGACATCCGTACGTGCATTGCAACAAAATAAGCATCGTGTGCATAGCGACACCATCACAATTGATGATTTTGCATTGCAATTGTGACACATTCGCAAACATTACAATGGCCAGCGGCGTCGACAGCACCGTTGCAAGTTTCCATGGACGTCGCAAGTGCGACACCCATGAAAGAACTATAAAGGCTCTCGCCTTAGCGAACCCGTGGGCAGATGCCGATGCCACCCCATCGCAATGCATGGTGAAGACGTCAGAATTGCGATGGGAACCATATCCATTGCAACAGGAGCAATGATGGGATAGAATGTTGAGCTTACGACGGATAGGCATCGAAATTGCGACGTCCAAGAATAGACGTCATAATTTGCGACTAAAAAATAATGACATCTACTGGCGTCGTAGTGGCGACACATTTACATCGCAATTTTGACACTTGGCCATCGCAAATCGATGCCAAATGTGTTAGTGGCATATCCAATATCGTCCTTCATATATCCCCTTGTCATATCAACTCTAATCACTCTATGGGCCACTTGTATTTTGTCAATCAAGAAGGAAAGTTAAACTATTTCCTGTACTTCTTTTAGATTATTCTTGTACTATCATTATGCTCTATCATATGTTATTCATAGATATTTGTTTACCCTAGGAAGGTGAAACACTTTCTCAATGCTCTGTGGTCAGAGGTCAAAGACTATCTCTCTTGTAATGATCGTAATGACCTTCTCTTCAATCACATAACAATCTATGAGGGTCATTATCAGTTCTAAGGATTGAATTGATGTTGGATGAGATGTTGCATTTATAAGGCCTAACTGGATGAGTGTTGACACCATAGTAGATCTCTCTTTAGGTTTGTTGCAAATTGTGAGGAATGCATTTCAATAAATATGTCTACGATTTGTAGCTTTAATATCGGTGTGTCCATCTTGAAACTTTGATTTCCTTAGTGTCCCTTGATATTTGAATGTGACTATTTTTAGAGCCATATTTTCCATAATTGAAGAGGATAATGATGTCATCTTATCTACACAAGGGAAATAAACATTAGTCAGAAGTTTAAAACTTGACCTAAAAAAAATGACAAAAAGTAGTTTATCCCCCCAAAATCTCCAACTATGCACTTCAGTGCACCTAGTACACCCTTACAAGTGCACTGCTTTAGCCTTGAATAGCCTTTTACACATAGTTATGCACTTGTGCACTCGCATAGCTATGTGAGGTGCACACATGCACACATGTGTAGTATGTAGTGCAAGGTTTGGGGGGAGAAATTTTAATTTTTTAGCCTTTTATCCTTTTTCATAAGGAGCATAGGTGTACACATGCACCTTCATGAAGCTTATGAGAACTTTGTGCCTTTGTCTTTTTCAATTTTGTTTTTTTTTTTGTAAGAGAAGGTGGGCACATGTGCACCTTGTGGAGTTGCACATGTATGCACCTTCCTTAGGTATTAGGAGTCCTTAGGTTTTTTGTTTTTTTTTTATAAGCATGGAGGTGTGCATGTGTGCACCTTCATGATGATGTGTTGACCTTGTCTTTGCCTTTGTATGTAGGAGGGAGCAAGCAGAGCTGGTTAGGGATTGCACACTTGGAGATGGTGTGAAGGTGTGGACAAGAGGCACTACAAAGAACAAGTCAGGATAAAGAAAGGGGTATGGGGTCTTATATAGACCCCAGACCCAGTGCGCACCTTCATAGGTTTGCATCTCCAGAAGGAGGTGCAATGTGCACTTAAAGCACTATTAAGGTCAAAATCTCACTTTTTCTCCATTATTATTTTTTTGGGCCTCTCCAATCCGGTACAAGGGTTTGACCTAGACTCCTAGGAGGGAGTCCAAAATGTAACAAGCTCCAAACTAGGATCTTGGTAGAGAAAAAATCATTAGGGGGTCCCCATTTCTAGGAAAAATGGAGCATGCGTTGTGAGACCACAACAGGTACTTCATTGGAATTTTATTTGCATAAGGATGATGTTATCACACAAATCATAATTAGTGGATTATTTTCCATTAAATACTATAGCTCTTATTTTAATTATTAGGGTTAATACCCTCATTTGTATTTGAGTAGTGAGCTTTAGTTAGTGTATTGTAATTCATGTGCATTCCCCTTTATGTTACTACTAATTATGGTGCTTTTAACAAAGTAAATCATCTTGTGGGTTTGATCCCCAGTATGGTTATATATTCCTGTATTTTATGGACTAGTAATTTCATGCTTTAAATTCATATATAAAGTTTAAGGTTAAGAGTTTTTTATGGTTTTGGTTTTAAGAACACAACCCATTCACCCCAAACTCTCAATTGTGTGTGCTACTTTGTTTAATGTGATATCCCTTTCTAGATTATGTGTTGGCATAGCTAATTTGATTCACAAGTTGTTGTTAACTTGAGGAGAGAGTCATAAGAGTCACAAATTATCTTATGCATTAGTTATAATATTTGTCATTGATGTCAGACAATTGACATATCATTTCATGTTGTTACTATATCTTGAAAATTTTATTAGTTGAAGGAATCGAGAAGGATTGAGGAAGCACTTTATCAGGTAACAGCTGGAATGGTAAGTGGAAACCATTTTTAGTGATGAAATATCTTATCAGAAAAGAAGATTACTATTAGAGATAAATGATTTATCAATGAAGCTATCTTTTATTAGTTAAGTTGAAAAGAGAATTTTCTAGGTTAAGTACTCTGAGATTGTTGAGTAGGTTTCTACATGGATGAAAGAGAAATCTTTGAGATCATACAGTTTAGGTTTATGATTGACAAGGATAAAAAGGAGAAGATAGAGAAATAAAAAGAGAGAGAGGATGGTGGTTGAATGAAGTAGTAGAATTGTTAGAGAAGAGAAAGAAGGAAAGAAGAAGTAGTGAATGATATGTTATTAAGTTGATGGACTTCATTGCATCTAATATTGCAAGTTAGTGCAAATCATGGATCGTTAAAATTTATGTTACTTTCTTACCATTGTAGAATTCTAAATCCCTTGGAAGGGTGGTCCTAATCAGTCTAGTGTAAAGCCTCTAACAATGTGACATTCTTAGATTATAGTGTTAAAATCCTTTAACAAGGTTACCCCTACCAGAGTAAAGATCTAACAAATCAAAAGGGAATTCCTGTAAGGAGGTGCACTTGAAAGTGTTTTGTAACCCTTAATATGGAAAGCTCCTAACATAGTATAATCCAAAAGAGTAATTTATTTTATGGGCACAGTTCTCACATTGTAGTTTTCACCCTAACTAGCTTTCCATGAGATAAATTTTGGTGTTACAATTGCTTGTTGTCTTTTCTCTATGTTTTAAGTTTACTATTTTTGTAATTGATAATAGCTCTATAGGTATAATTGTTACATATCAGTAAATTGGAAGAAAGGAATAATAAAGAATTAATTCTGTATTTGGTGATTACTAATTCACACCCCCACCCCCACCCTCTCTTAGTAAGTAATCCTATACTTACACTATGTGTAAGAAATGAAATTTTTTGCACTAAAGGAATATTGTCAAACACTTTTCATATATGTTGATTTTCATCATAAACTGATTGCTAATGATATAGAAGAGATACACAAGCATATATGTAACCAAATTTGCATCAAAACATCATAAATATGATATAGGCATTTTGTCAAATAGTTGTCATGCAAACTTTAGAAAAGAAGGTCTAAAAACTCTTTGTTGTTGATATGAATCTCTAATTATAAATTTCAGACTTATAACATGCAATATAACTTATATGAACAAGCAAAAAATAAAATATGAAATTTCTCTAATGCTTGCCCTAAAGTCTGCATTGAAAGTACTCAACTTTTTTAGAAAATAAGGCCAAGAACCCAATTTATTGATGCCAAATAATTACACAATGTTTGCCAATGAAATCTATTTTTTATGGATTTTTTAAGGCCTCTAAAAAAATAATTTTCTCTCCTATATAATAAAAGAATTTTTCGTGGATGTGCATCTCCAAGAAAAATAAATGCAACATTTAAATCCTTCCAATATTCCCTTGAAATGATTGTCTTGACAATAGGAATGGACTGCAAAAATACTCGTAACCACAAGATGTTTCAATGATGGTACATGAGAAAAATGTCATGCCAATGGTGCCCTAGATTAAATAAGTGTGCAAACTTCATTAAAAATAAATACATCCATAAAACCTCTATGTTTTGTTGTATAAATAGTTACCAAGGTGATAGTTATTTATCTCTCAAGTACCCACAAGGTTTTGATCCTTTAATGATGAGATATGAATGAAGATGAAAGATCCTTCATGGCTGGACTTCAAACTTTAAAAAAAATTACAAGCCTCTTTTGTCAACTAAAAATGCTCCTAAATTTTCCTCCAATAAGCTCTATGATGAATAGAGATTGCATCCAGCTCTCAATTTCAGAATGCAGTCATCACCAAACCCTACTAACCAAGGGAGCATCACCTTGACCAAGTTGTAACTTAGTTCCAACCAATAGAAATTTCTCAATAAGAAAGATAATTCCAACATAATATGATAAAGACAAGCCCAAGCTTTTACTTATACTTTTTGAAATGGAGCCTACTCACCTTTCTTATCAATGTGAGATAAAAGTTATTTTAAATTTAAGTGACTTTATGATATATTTTATTATAGTCACTTTTATAAAGTAATTAAATATAACACCACATTGATAAATAATTAAATATTAATTCCTTTCTTTTTTTATTGCAAAAATCATCAAAATAATATTCTCCTAGCCAAATGTGCCCTAAAAGGAGACATACGCTTTCAAAATCATCTATATAATGCCCTAAAAGGAGACATGCCAATTGGCATATGATATGTGGTATCATAACAATACATTCCTAAATGCAACCATAAAATCTAAGCATGTTGATGCCTTGGCACATAATTATGAAGATAACCCTCAACCCACTTGTTGACAACCTCAATTTTCCCATTTGTATGAGGGTGATAATTGGTGCTTGGAGTCAACTCTATACCAGATAGATGGAAAATATCCTACAAAAGACACAAAGAAACCTACTATCCCATCATTGACTATGGTCTTAGGAAGGCCATGTAAACATAATACCTCTCAAAAGAACAACTATGTCACCTATAGTCTTGAATAATTTGAAGGTGTGCATAGAAATGTGCATATTTAGTCAACTTAACCACTACAAATATATAATATCTTCCCAAAACCTTTAGAAGACCACTAATTAAATCCATGGATATGCTCTCCCATCTTTGTCTTAGAATAGTAAATGGTTGTAGAAGACCTACTAGGAAAATATGCTTTGACTTATTTTATTCAAGATTCAAACGCTCTCTAACTTGCTACATGACATCATCCTTGAAACCCTTCCATGAGAATCTCTCTATGATCTAATGATGGGTTTTTAAGAAACCTGGATGCCCTTTTATAGGGGTGTCATAAATGGATCTTAATATCTTATTCTTCAATTTCAATTCAAGGACTAGGAATATCCTATCCTTATAATAGATCACATCACTGACAACTTTGTAGTTGTGATCCTAAGTTAATCCATCCATGATCTCACATGCAAACCTAGACTTGGAATGCTCAACTAAAAGCTGAGACTTCCAGTTTACTTATATTTCACTTAAAGAGCAGAGGATAGGTATCCTAGATAATGCATTGATGATAATAATCTTTATTATCTTAACATGCTTAATGTAAAAATCATAAGCATGTGTCTTGCTGACCCAATTTCATTTCCTTTTGTTAAGGTCCTTCTCCAAGAAGTATCTAACTCAAAATGTTGTGATTTTTCCTAACCACAAGTTTTTTACTCACTAAATATTATCTGAATTTAGCCAATGCATTCATGATGACCAACATATATGTATTGTAGGTGGAATACAACCTCATTGCACCCCATATTTTATTGCCCTCAAATGAAATAGGGTGTTGATTTCACATTAATATGACTCTTATGCCCTCTCCTAAAGCATTAGACTCAAGAACAAATGGTTGGCTGAAATATGGTAAAGTCAATACAAGAAAATATCTCATAACCTCCTTGAGATGATAAACAAAATCCTATGCCTTTTCTATCCAACGCAATACCCCTTTCTTGGTAAGATATGTGAGAGGTGGTGAGAACTGTGAAAACCCTTTCACAAATCTCCTATAATAGTTGCATAGTCCCTAAAAACTTCTTAAGTATGAAATGTTCCTAGGTGATGACCAATCTAGTATAGTATAAATATTCTCTTGATGCACTTGTACTAAATTAACCCCAATCATGTGGAAAAAATATAGAATCTCCTAAAGCCCAAAATCATATTTGGATTCTTTAGCAAATAATAATTGAGCCTCCATGATCCCATGTACCTCATCTAGGTGTTTAAGATGGTCCCACCAAGATTGACTCTACATTACGATGTCATCAAAGAATACCATGATAAACTTATGTAGTTGCTTATTGAATATGTGATTCATACATGACTAAAATGTAGCGGGCATGTTAGTCAGTCCAAAATGCATAACGAGAAACTCATAGTGTCCGAAGTGACATCTAAGTGTATTCTAATGAATATCCTATACACAGACACAAATTTAATGATATCTTGATCTAAGATCAATCTTGGAGAAATACATAGGCCCTATATAACTCATCTAGTATCTCATCAATCTTGGGTATAGGGTGCCTATTTTTTATAGTTTTTTTTTAAAGCTGTGTAATCAATACACTTCCACAAAGTCCCACCCTAAGAAATTCATTTATTATTTTCTCTATCTCCTCCTTGAAGTGTGTGGGATTCTTATATGGTGTAGTAACAATGATATCAAAGCCTTCTTCCAACTCTATAACGTGCTCAAATCCATGATCATGAGGCGGTATATCACTATATGTAATGCCCCACCAAAGATCCTTGGAAAACAAGGATAAAACATGCACTAATATTTTATTTTTTTAAGATAAGTTACTTAACAACAACATAAAGTAACCAAGTGCAAGAATGAGACATCTAAACAAGATAACAAAGTAGGGAACATGGCTAAACTCACATGTCCACCTACACCAACGGAAGTCTTACAAACACTTCCAAAGACCCCCAAACATTAAACCATAACTTGCAATCCAAATATTACACCAATCATGAGAATATACCAAGAAGATGCTCTTTTTTAAACCCAAATTAAAAGTTCCTAACATAATTAAACATACAAGTCCATTTTCAATGCATGTCATGTGCAAGATGAGGATGGAACCTAAAATTTTCTAGAATCTAAATTTTAACTCTTGGAGGGATGGAACCTATCTCAAACGAATCATTGCATATATTAAAATATATCTTATGTATAAGAAAGAAGATTATACCAACTTATACTTAAGTGATATATTTTATATGCCCTATAGCTGATTTGTTTTAATATGGAAAGATGCAAGACCCAAAAGGGTAATCAAAACTCTAGTTTTCATATTCTCATGGTGTGTGCAAATACTCATTATTTTTCATGACATAAAACAACAAGGTTGCTCACATGTGTTAGGATTTACTCTTGCATAGGTATTCCTAGCAAGTCGCATGATTTTTTCCATCAAACGTGTGTGAGACATTATCTTATTGAGAATGCATGTTCATGTGAGAGAATACATACTCACGTGTGAGACTTCTCCTCTTGTGTGATAAAATATAACATTGTATCAAAAACCAAGAATAAAATGCGTAAAAACACAAAACCTCCACACCGAGTACCGGATCTACGTAATTCAAGGAATGATCACTCAAGAGGGCAAAAGTAGATCTAGAACCTGAATGAAGCTAAATACAAATTACAATAACATACATCCATCTAATCAACAACACCAATCTATGAAATGATCATAAAAAACATTGCAATAAGAGGGAAACTACACACATGTGATATAACCAACTCAAATCTATTGTGCTCATTTCCTTCCTACCATAATTGTATCATAAGACCTCAAGGGCCCTAACTATACCCATGAGCATGAATCTCAAATTGTCAAAAAGATAGGTGGAGTTGTCTCATGAGATCCTTCTTACCAATAACCATCAATTAACATCATAAAAACAAGTACACTCAACATGCTAATCTACCAATAACATCACTAACCCAAAGTAGTGGTAATAATTCTCAACTAAGCAACAAGATAAAGGGATGCATCAAGAACATGCCAAAAATCCTCTAAATATACTATCAAATGCATCCAAGGTAAAGCATAAATCATAAGAGAACGTACTCTGAATACACTGAAGCACCAAGTGAATATCCATCATCAACCTCAAACTAGAAGTAGACCATCTTTGAATGTTGGTCCCCAATAGTAGTATAGGTAGCTATGCCTCCCAACCATGTGATAACCATAGGCCCATTCCCACCATGCTCATGGAGATAATGAACTAACCACAATCACATAAGACAAGCACCTATGCCTAATATAGACACAAAGTAAAATATGATACCAATATCTATATGATCATGAAAATAATGTAGTACATTAGGTCACTAGTCATACCCACTATAGGATAACTATGTAGAGACTCTAGTGGAGTGTAAGCACTTGGCATCATAAATCCCAAGTTATATGTTGTTAGAATATATAGTCCACCAATATAACTAAGAGGGGGGGGGGCAGGGGCAGGTGGGGGTGAATTGATTATCCAACTATTATCATAATTATCAACCTTAAACAACTTTAACCATATGAGTAATATAATCAAAAACCAAAACAAGATACTCACACACAATAACACCAGTTATGTTAACTAGGGAAACCCTTGATCAGAGAGAAAACCCCAATGGGATAGTACCCACAAGATGATGTACTAATATAAATATTCCTTGTTAGAGGATGGACCCTATTAGGAGTCTATAACAAAATTCAATACATATTGGTCCTTGTTAGGAGACTTTGAATCCCTATAAGGAGATTCCAACCTTGTTAGGAGTTGTGGAAGATAATTGGACCCTATGCCCAAACAACTTCAAGGGAAAGGCCAATGAACCCACTATTCAAATGATCTCTATATTATTCCTTGTAGAATAATAGAATTGAATAGTATTTTCTTCCTCTATCCTATCAACTAGACCTCTACTCCTTCTGATCTTGTAACCAGATCACAAATCTCACATCTAGTAATCCCTTGTATCACTTACTCACATTCACCAAACACTCTACTCCTTTTTGCACTTTGCACTATATACAATAATGGATACTTCTTACAAACAAGAAAAACATCTTTCTTTTATATCATATCTTCAAAATATTTCCTTGAGTTGGCCTTGAGGCTTTCCCAATTAATTATAATAAGATAATTAATTATGATTATAATAGCACTATCGGCTCATAATCTATACAAAACTTCACACATGCAATACTAGGGCTTGTGCACTTACTACGATCACAAATAGACTATCCTCTATCATCAACTGACCATGAATGTCTTCATTGCATCTCAGATGTAAGATAGTGAACAAACATTAGGAATTGCTTTCCTAATGCTCTGTTTCTATACTACTCTTTGTAAATCAGGTACAACTTCCATACCTCTTTAACTTATGTGATGTGCATTGGACCATGTCATCAGGACACTGTACTAAACATGTCCATGACCGTACATCACCAGACAAGCAAAACCTTGCCCATACAAAAAAGATCTCTCTCTATTACTCTACTAGTCTTCATAGACTTACTACTATATTAACATCAATGACAAACACAGTCATGAATACAACATGTCAATACCCTCCAATGCTTAGGATACTCCCCCAATGTAGTATCATCAAATCATGCTAACATATGTGGCATGGTAATATGCTCTCCCTGTGAGGCCCAATACCTAGTGTGCTAACATGTTCCCACAGGAGGCCCAACACCTAGTGTGGTAATAGGCTCCCATAGGAGGCCCAACACTACATACATGCACCAGCTCCCTCAAGATGCTTGGAGAACATACAAATATTCATTTATCTTATCATTAAGTTTATTTCCAATTTATTAATTTTTATTCTCACTTGTTAGAACCTCTTCATGTTACCTTATCAACCTCATCACATAATGAGTTCCCAAAGGAAATGCAAGTTCCTAACCTAACCCCTACATGAAAAATCTCTCAACTGACCTATATTTGGGTGTTCAGGTCTCGCAAGATCTTGCCAAACACAATTGCACCTGCTCATGTGAAAGCACAGTCAACTGCACAAATAATCAAGTAATACCAATGCAAGGGTTGGATCTAAGAAATGCAACAAATGAAAAAAGTAAAAATCTCACTCAACTAGCCTATATTTGGGAGTACAGATTCAACATAAATCGTAATGAGACAACAATAGGCTAGAACACCGTGAATTCACTCGACTGACCTAAATCTAGAAGCATGGATTTTACATGAATCCCAATGATGGTAAAGTTTTAAAAAATGGTCAGATTGGAAACCTAGCATACATTCCAAATCCATGACCAAGACAAATGCCAATAAATACCCAAGAAAATTGGGCACACAAAATGAGGTGATGTAAAAATTGATAAAAAATCAACATTTTCAAAAATTGGCCAAACTAAAACCCATTATCCAAATGTTTTCTGAACTCCCAAAAATCAAAAAAAAATTAAGTTCCAAGCTTGTATGCAAAAATGACTAGTATATCAGCATGAAACTTCAAATTATAACCCCCAAAAATACTAAAATGTTCATACCCAGCCAAGCAAGTAGAACTAGCATACCAAAATGGAGGGGAACACTAGTTCTCAACCTCCAATCAAATTACTATTGAAAATAGGAACTAAGATGAAGCCAAAAAAATTAAATGGGAAAGCCCTACCTCTTAGCCAATTAGGAAAAATGAGAAAAGCCACACTAAACTGATCAAGGATGTGGAGCGATTCTGACATGAATCTTATGAGTTGCTCCATGCTCAAATCTGCCAAATGGATCAATCACAACGAACAAATGAAGGAATTTCTCCAAGAGGGTTTTGGAGGAAATTCCTCATCTCTCAAAAAAATGAAAATAGAAAAGTGAGTATAGAAACTCACTTTTGGAAAAATATAAACACTTTATCAAGTAACTTATAAAATAGATTATTAATTCACTTAATAGTCTATTTGCCCCCTTTTCTCAAATTAAATTAGGCAATTCCAATTGAGTTGGAATTCATTTATGAAAAATTAGCCGAGAAAATAAATTGAATAAATAAAACCCCTCTAAGCCATTAAAAAGCATTAATTTAATATTTTCCGTGACAATTGTAGAATCTTAAATGCATAGACATGCTTACAAGTCAAATCACATAATGCATTATGAATCTAGATTTAGCAATTACAAAAAAAATTAAAATAACAATAAAAGATACATCACCCATACATGGACAATATTTGCTCAACATAAAAGGTCTGATCACTAAATCCATGTGGCACTACTAGGGATATAGGTATTGCATAATAAACAAACACAATCAAGTGTAGATGCACAATAAATAATAGCCAAAGCAACAATTGTGTGAAATTGCATAATTAAAGCATCTAATTAATTTCATTTAAATAATCATTTAAATAGCCCATTTTGCATAAATTACTAGAAAGACAAGGTACTTATCCCTAGCACAATAAACCAATGAATCCAACGTGGATCAATCATTTCTAATTATTTAAGCATTTAATAATAGATTTAATACAAATTCTTCAACAACATAAAAAGGCATTAAAAATATATAAGTCAACATGGTCAAACACATGAGTATACACTGCTACAAGAACCTAGTCAAGTGCAACAAGATGAATAATACATAGTGCAACCACTATTCTCATCTTAGGGTCATGATACCACATCAATCCTAATAACCACTGGCACAAACCTTAGTGAAACCCTCTAACACGTCATAAACACAAAAATTAGGTATAAGCATAAATTAATTCAGTTGATACAGTAACATAATCAAACCACCCCAAGGGCATAGACCACTCACAAGGCAAGATCTATTAGAGTAATAAAGTATTTTATTATTAATTAAATCATATTGATTTAATTATTAAGTCACTTATTATCTCTATTTTACTTAAGCTAAACTTTGGGAATATTATAATTGAATTTTTTATTAATTATTATCATGCAAACTAGGTTTTACCTGTTAGGGTTTTGATCTTCTTTTATAAGGATTGATCTCTTTGTAATTAATTCATTCATTTTTTATAATAGCAATTTCTATTTTTGCTCATCAAGAATGTCTCATCTATGGATATGGGAATTCTAACCTCCATAGCTTTTGCTTATCTCTTTCTGTGACAAGTATTTGCATGTAGGTGATTCTTGCGAGTTGTGGGATTGATCTTTCATCAACTTCAACATGGTATCAAAGCTCCAATCTTCATGCCCCTATTCTATTTATGAATGATTTGGCATTGGTTTTCAGATCTATGGTTTTTCTTTCAAAGGGTTTCATTTTTCAAAAAGAAATTGTAGTGGATCTGGGAGATCACCATATTTTGTTGCACTTTGAGCCCAAATAGACCTCGTTGTTGAGCTTAGAGTGCCCAAAAACCTTTATTTTCATATAAAATTTATTTAATTTAGACATACTTGGAATCTAAGGTAAAAAGCTATTGCTCCTAGATTGGGCACATTTCCCAAGGTGGTGATTTTGTTAATTTTGGCATAGAAATTGAGATGTTTTGGTTTGAAGATCAAGGTTTTTTGACATATAAGCTGAGATTTTTTTTTTAAATCATTTTTTTTGTATGGAACTTTTTTTTTTGGCACAAAAATCGAGATTTTTAATGTGAAAATTTAGATTTTTACACAAAAAATAAGATTTTGGCACAAAAATCAGGATATTTTATGTAGAAATTAAAATTTTTAGTACACAAATTGAGATGCTTTGACACATAAACTAATGTTGTTTGACACAGATCCTGAGGTAATTTCTAGTATTGTCAGCTATGCTTCTCAAGGCATTTTGACATGGATCCTGAGGTAGTGGTTTCATTTTGTCCTTCTGACTCTTTTTTGACCTATTTGTGGTTTTTTGGTTGTAATTTTCTCATCTAGACTCCATTTTTAACAAATGAGTTATCATCAAAAAGATAATTCCAAGCCTATTATGATGGTGTAGGCTAGTTGGACTTTTGATGTTATGTGGTTTCCATTTTATGTAGTCAAAGTTAGATTTTCTATTTTGCACTTTGGGAGACATATCTTGAGACATTTTATTTTCCAGATTCTGCTCCAAGCACCTCCCATTCAATTTTTTGTTTTTCTACATTCTAGTGGATATCTTGGCTATTTTAGGTCTAGAGATCAATTATGTTGCTTCAGTTGATTTTTCATGGGTTGTACTTGTATCACCTATTTTAGTAGTTGCAAAATGAATACTATGATTAACAAAGCACTCATAATACTAACTAAACTAACACTTATGATAGGACAAAGGTAAAACAATGAGGAAAGAAGACCAAAAGTGGTAAGCTCTTCAAGTGTTCAGCCTATGATGACATCGATATGTCCTGATATGGATGGATGTATGCTCACAGTGTGCTTAAGGCTTCAAGTGGTAGATGGTCATCCATGGAGATGGATAAAAGGTTCAACAATGGAGGTGAAGACAAATTTTATCATGGTAAGGGTGTGAAATGACTATGTTGTAGTGGTCAATATGGCATTATAAGTTTGTATTAGGAGATGATATAGATTGTGAGAGGGAATGGTTTCATTTATAGGCCAAGGGGTAATGAGATGAAGGGTTAGGATGTAAGGATGAAAGAATGGTGGGGGGGTTAGGATGTTCTAAAAGGGAAGCACATGGATTGTTCTTGTTTAGAGCCAATCAAAGAGTGACAATTGTCACAAGGAGGATGAGTGTGAGGGGATGGGAAAAATGGATGGTCAAAGGGAGTTATAAGGGAGGAGGAGTGTGTAGGAGGGATGTAAGAGGCATTTAAGGGCATTTATGGTATGTAAGAGTCATTAATTCTCTTGGATAGGAATGGAACAGGATAAGGGAGACCATTGATGTTGGCTTCAGTTAGCAAGTCTTAACCTTTGATTAAAGTTGTGCACATGTTTACGAGGGGGATTGGGCTTAGCTTAGAAAAGGGGTTAGGAGGTAAGTGACTTAGCTTTGATGGGATGGGTTAGTTAGTTGGCTAAGTGAGGTCAGTATGGGTGAATGGATTGGACTAGGTGTAATGATTGGGTTTAGGGATGGTTTAGGGGTTTAGGATGATTTATTAAATGATTTATTTAATAAATCGAGATGTGGAATTAAATTAAATTATTTTTTCATTTATTTAATTTAATAGAGGAATGGGGATTTAATTGATAAATGGATTCTAGGTTATCATTTGATTTTATCAATTGGACTATAGTTAATTGAATTAATTATTAACTAGGGGATAATAATTAATTAAATAATAATAAATATTTAATTAGTAATATCTTAGAAGATGACTAAATAAGATTATCGAGTAATGCAATCAAATTTAGGTGTCTATAGTACTATCTCTTGTATCATTCGTATGTCTATTTTGATCTTTGTTGACATCCTTTTGTAGTATTTTTGCAAATGCATTGAGATAAAGTGTCACTCTATTGCATTTTGGGATCTTGCACATCTTTTTATTTTGTTGTACTTGCACTACATTATAAAGTGCCTTGGAGGGTTTCATGTTGGCCATATTTTTCATCTTCCTTTGTCAAGTGAGTGTTCCTTCCATGACATTAGCCTCATGAAATGTCGATGACACATGTCATTATAGGTGTTTGTACTTCTTTTTGACTCATGATGTTCCTGGTTCTTCTTTTTGCATGAGATATTGCATTCAATTTCAATCTTCATTTCTTACCTCTCAATAGTATAGGGGTGTTATGTTGGTTTTATTTCTTTCTTGGTTCAACAGAGTGAGCTATGTATTCAGTATGTGTTCAACGGATGCTCTAAAAGGGAAGCACATGGATTATTCTTGTTTATAGCCAATCAAAGAGTGACAATTGTCACAAGGAGTATGAGTGTGAGGGGATGGGAAAAATGGATGGTCAAAGAGAGTTATAAGGGAGGAGGAGTGTGTAGGAGGGATGTAAGAGGCATTTAAGGGCATTTATGGTATGTAAGAGTCATTAATTCTCTTGGATAGGAATGGAACAGGATAAGGGAGACAATTGACGTTGGCTTCAATTAGCAAGTCTTAACCTTTGATTAAAGTTGTGCACATGTTTACGAGGGGGATTAGGCTTAGCTTAGAAAAGGGGTTAGGAGGTAAGTGACTTAGCTTTGATGGGATGGGTTAGTTAGTTGGCTAAGTGAGGTCAGTATGGGTGAATGGATTGGACTAGGTGTAATGATTGGGTTTAGGGGTGGTTTAGGGGTTTAGGATGATTTATTAAATGATTTATTTAATAAATCGAGATGTGGAATTAAATTAAATTATTTTTTCATTTATTTAATTTAATAGAGGAATGGGGATTTAATTGATAAATGGATTCTAGGTTATCATTTGATTTTATCAATTGGACTATAGTTAATTGAATTAATTATTAACTAGGGGATAATAATTAATTAAATAATAATAAATATTTAATTAGTAATATCTTAGAAGATGACTAAATAAGATTATCGAGTAATGCAATCAAATTTAGGTGTCTATAGTACTATCTCTTGTATCATTCGTATGTCTATTTTGATCTTTGTTGACATCCTTTTGTAGTATTTTTGCAAATGCATTGAGATAAAGTGTCACTCTATTGCATTTTGGGATCTTGCACATCTTTGTATTTTGTTGTACTTGCACTACATTATAAAGTGCCTTGGAGGGTTTCATGTTGGCCATATTTGTCATCTTCCTTTGTCAAGTGAGTGTTCCTTCCATGACATTAGCCTCATGAAATGTCGATGACACATGTCATTATAGGTGTTTGTACTTCTTTTCGACTCATGATGTTCCTGGTTCTTCTTTTTGCATGAGATATTGCATTCAATTTCAATCTTCATTTCTTACCTCTCAACAGTATAGGGGTGTTATGTTGGTTTTATTTCTTTCTTGGTTCAACAGAGTGAGCTATGTATTCAGTATTTGTTCAACGGATGCTCTAAAAGGGAAGCACATGGATTATTCTTGTTTATAGCCAATCAAAGAGTGACAATTGTCACAAGGAGGATGAGTGTGAGGGGATGGGGAAAATGGATGGTCAAAGGGAGTTATAAGGGAGGAGGAGTGTGTAGGAGGGATGTAAGAGTCATTTAAGGGCATTTATGGTATGTAAGAGTCATTAATTCTCTTGGATAGGAATGGAACAGGATAAGGGAGACCATTGACGTTGGCTTCAATTAGCAATTCTTAACCTTTGATTAAAGTTGTGCACATGTTTACGAGGGGGATTAGGCTTAGCTTAGAAAAGGGGTTAGGAGGTAAGTGACTTAGCTTTGATGGGATGGATTAGTTAGTTGGATAAGTGAGGTCAGTATGGGTGAATGGATTGGACTAGGTGTAATGATTGGGTTTAGGGGTGGTTTAGGGGTTTAGGATGATTTATTAAATGATTTATTTAATAAATCAGGATGTGGAATTAAATTAAATTATTTTTTCATTTATTTAATTTAATAGAGGAATGGGGATTTAATTGATAAATGGATTCTAGGTTATCATTTGATTTTATCAATTGGACTATAGTTAATTGAATTAATTATTAACTAGGGGATAATAATTAATTAAATAATAATAAATATTTAATTAGTAATATCTTAGAAGATGACTAAATAAGATTATCGAGTAATGCAATCAAATTTAGGTGTCTATAGTACTATCTCTTGTATCATTCGTATGTCTATTTTGATCTTTGTTGACATCCTTTTGTAGTATTTTTGCAAATGCATTGAGATAAAGTGTCACTCTATTGCATTTTGGGATCTTGCACATCTTTGTATTTTGTTGTACTTGCACTACATTATAAAGTGCCTTGGAGGGTTTCATGTTGGCCATATTTGTCATCTTCCTTTGTCAAGTGAGTGTTCCTTCCATGACATTAGCCTCATGAAATGTTGATGACACATGTCATTATAGGTGTTTGTACTTCTTTTCGACTCATGATGTTCCTGGTTCTTCTTTTTGTATGAGATATTGCATTCAATTTCAGTCTTCATTTCTTACCTCTCAACAGTATAGGGGTGTTATGTTGGTTTTATTTCTTTCTTGGTTCAACGGAGTGAGCTATGTATTCAGTATTTGTTCCTATGTATTAGGTGGATACATTGGTTGGGTACCTATGAATTTCAATAAGATAGATCTCTTTAGGGATCAGAAGGACCACGATCCCACAAAATTGTCAAGAGGGTAGGGGTGAATTAGAGGTCAGAAGCCATTTTCGTGAGATCATGAATTTGGCAAGCAGTTATCATGAGAACGTGAATTTGCCTAGAATTTTATGCAGGCTAGTGATTTCACAAGTGTTAACGCGTTCCTTTTGGCTGGAACATGGTCTCGCAAGGAAGGGTAGTTTGAAGAGTGGGTCAATGTGAGAATGAGGGAAGGTTGACTAGGAGGGCTAAAGGATCAGGTGTGCTCTCGTAGTATACTGTGGTTATTGGAACACGGGGGTGTAGCTGGGATTGTGAGAATGCTAGGTAGGGTTTTAGGGAATAGGAAATGTTCAAGGAGTGATCTTGTTGTAAAATGTAATGGTGGGAATGTGGGGGATGATCTATCATAGGAACACTGAGAAAGAGTAAAGTAATAAATGGGCAGGAAAGGGGAGGGGGATAGAACATGGGTAGACTATTTTTGGGAAGAGGAAAGAAAAATTGACATGATTTTTTTTATTAGATAAACAATTTTTATAGGGACCCTGAAATGCAAGAGTTAAAACAATAACAAGGTTGATAATAAGCATGAAAAGCCCAGCCAAAAGAGTTCAAGTTCAAAGGCTGATAATAAGCCCAAGGCCCAGCCTAAAAACAAAGATCATAGAAAAGACCAAGAACAGTAACTACTTAGAAACTTTGGTTTGATTTAAGTAAATTGATGTAATTTGTTGTTTGGCTTGAATAAAGTGCTTACTAGATGCTTTGGTGTCTCAAGAGTGACGTATTGGGATGTCATGAGCCTAGGAGTGGTTTACACTAGTGGACTAGGTGAGGATTGATGCTATTGGATTGGGGTACCTAGCCAAGTTACCTCATACATGGATATACATAGAGATGGTTACAACACTATGTGGGTGATGGTTACAGCATTATGCGAGCACTGGCTTAGTGAGACTGGCACATTTCACTTGTCAATAGGGGAGATGACAATTACCCTAGAGGGTGTGTACATGATTTTTTGGCTACCCGTGCAGGGGATGCCAATGATGGCCAGTAGGAAGATTTTTGGAGAGGCAACAATATAGTGATTGGTGGGGCCTAGAGTCTAGTATTGTATCTAGAGTGACCAATTTCCACTAAATGAGCACTTGGATCAGGTGGTAATGGATAGGAGGATCTACTTTTATGTGTGTGGCTAGTCTTAGGGTACATTTCCCTAGATATAGGTGGTACAAGAGTGACGTTAGCATTGATACTAATGATTATGCGAGTCATGGATGATAGAGTCCTGACTGCATGGGGTGCACTAATATTAGCTAAGCTATACCGCAATCTACACTAGATTGTATACCAAGGTGCAAGGCATTAGGGGAGGAGTATGGAGCTCCCTAAATTACTACAAGTGTGGGCCTAAGAGCATATTGTGGCATTTAGGCTGATTTGTTGGAGGGAGAGGTAGGCAGAGGAGTTGGTTGTGTAAAGCTGGGGTGATCCTCTCACCTATTACCATACAGAGGAGATTGATTACTAGAAAGTCCAATTAGATGCCATTTGGATCATCACATGGAGGTTGTATATGGGTCTTGAGTTGTGGACAAAGGAGAGGTGGCATTTTCCTTACACTATCTCACCATGTTTCATTTTTGGGTGCTAGGAGTATATTGCAAAGCAATACCAGCCAAAAAAATCCTTACAATAGCTTGAATGGCCACAAGCTGGCCCAAAGGAGCCAAACTAGTACAAACACATGACACAGGAGCTAGTGATCATTTTTAGGATGACATTATAGAGGGAGGGGTTTCTACCAGCATGGTCGGACTTAGTGCCATAGAAATGGGATTGGTTTAGTGGTGTAGAAAATGCAAGCTCCACCTAGGAGTATAGGGATTGGTTTGAGCACCCTAGGACAATATGTCATGCCCAAGTTGAGATATGTGGCTAAGGGGTTGTGGCAATGGGCAGAGGTGATGGTATAGGAGGAGGCACCATTAAGGTAGAGATGAAGGGTTGTGATAGAGGAGAGATAGGAGGATGTTAGGCCATAGCTAGAGAGTAGAGATGATAGGTAGGAGGAGGAGAGGAGACCACACGAGGAGGGGGACAAGGACCATAGGGGCCAGTAGGTGGAGGAGGAGGTGGAGACAGATCATCCTCAAGGGGAGGGGATGATGGATTGGTTGGTAGGTAGACGTCCTTGTAGTAGGCACATGAGGTGACTAGCTAGCTATTGCAAGATACACAATAGGAGAGAGATTAGCTCAAGATAGAGCAGGACTAGTTCTTGCATGAGCATGATGTGGTGCAAGGCTAGGCAAATAGAGTGGAGGTAGAGCTAGGGACACTATGGATGGAGTCAGGATGGTTAGAGGGGAGGTTGGAGATGATGGCCTCGGAGAGGTAGAGATTATAGGGGAGGATGGACATAGTCTAGGAGGAGGGGGATAGGCTAGTGGTGAAGGTGGCTATGTTGAGGGCATAGATGGTAGTAGGAGGAGGATTAGAGGAGATGAGGAGACTGAGGGGGGATGTGTAGGATTTGTAGAGAGAGAGTGGGTTTTTACTATGAGAGATACCATGCTGTGGTACAAGCAAATCAAATAGAGCACTATAGATAGCCAACAATGTCAGGTATAGCTAGCACACATACATGCATGCATGGAGGGGGAGAGAGTAGGTGGAGAACTAGGGGCTCTCAAAGGACTGATGGGTCTTAGCGCACAAGGAAAAGCCACAAGATAGGGTACAGCTAGAGGTGAGATAGGGGAATAGGTGAGAGGAGGGATGAGGCAGAGAGGCTAGGTATTAGAGGAGGACAGATGAGGCTGCCACCACCACTACCACCACCACCATCGCCGAGTGTAGAGAGGGACCCTTATGAGTCTTGTGGTGAGGAGACAATGGATGAGGATGAGGAGGAGTAGTGATATGCTACATTTTGTACAGTTTCTTTGGATGTATTTCTATATGCATATACTCAATGTATTGGTATGGGCATTTGTACTATATGGACACTAGATTTTTGGACTATGATGGACTTTGGTATTTTTTTCAGGGATGGGTGATGTATTCTTTATTCTTTTGTAGGTGTGATATATAGATATGATCATTCTTTGGGGTGGGATATGGATGCACAGAGTACTGTAACATGAGATATTTTGATGTGGTTGTTGGTATGAGATGCATGTAGATAGACTGACATGTTTTTATGTAGGATGTGATGTTTTGATGTTTATGAAATGCATGATGTTACTGACGCTTTGTGATGCAGGATGGGATATTTGTGATGATGAGATGTATAGTATGCATGATGGTATTGATGTGTTTGTGATGCAGGATGTGATGTGCCTATGGACAATGATAGTGGCACTCTATGATCTAGCATATGATGTTTTTTATTGTATGATGTTACTGACACTTTGTGATGTAGGATGTGATTTGTAGGATATAAAGATGAGATTTAAAATTTTGAGGATGATGTGGATGGATAACTATAAAATGAGATAAACAATTTATGATGATAAAAAATGGATAGCTAACAATTTTTATGATAATGAAAGGTGGTTAACTAAAATTTTGTGATAATGTAAATGGATTTTTAAAACTATGATGATGAAAATGAACCAAATAGTATGATAATGAAAAGGAATGTTAAAACTTTGATGAGGGAAATGAACCTACATTTATGATAATGAATGAATATATTTTAAACTATAATGATGGAAATCAACCTAAATTTATGATAATGAAAATGGATGTTTAAAACTATGATGATGGAAATGAACCTAAATTTATGATCATGAAAATGGATCTTTTATACTATGATGATGGACATTAACCTAAATTTATGATAATGAATGCAAATGTCAAAACTCTGATGAGGGAAATGAACCTAAATTTATGATAATGAATGTGAATGTTTAAAATGATGATGAAAATGAACATAAATTTATGATAATGGAAATGGATGTATAAAACTATGATGATGAAAATGAACCTAAGTACTATGATAATGAAAAATGAATTTATAACTTATGGTAATGAAAATGAGTTTTAATTTTATGATGATTATGATGATAGGTGTAGACCACAATAATGATGAGTAAAAAGGAGCCATAAAATTATGATAAAAAAGAGAAGTAGCATGAAACTGCTAGATTTATGATGGTGCAAATGGTAAGTAATAAATAATAATAATGATTAAAAAAAAGATCATGGTAATGTGGTAGGAGATGAGTGTATATGATATGAAATATGGTTGAAATGATAGGGAAAAGTATATGGGGATACTATCTACAAAATATCACTGACCAACCATAGTCCTTAATTGGGGGGGTGAACAATGTGAACAACTTTAGTCATACTGTTTATGGGATAGGGGTTTAGGGAGAGGTGATGGTTGTTAGGGAGTTGTCCAAGTGATGGGATGAAATGTGGATGGGATGATAGGGGATGTACGAATTCTTCTTAGGGAGGTTTTTCTTTTCTTTGTATAGGTACAAGGTGATGGGATGATGGAATTAGCTTCAAGCTTGAAGGTGGGGAACTTCATAAAGAAGTACCACCATGTAGTTTTGAGAACTTAATTTTATATAGGAATATTAGGTATATGCCAAGGTTACTAGGAAAATCAAGGCCTTTACCCTAATATTCCATATGATTGACTCAAACAAGCACGTAAGGATTGCCCCAGCATCACACATGAGTCCCAAGGAAATCAGAGTGGAAACGATAGTAGGTGATCCAAAAGCAAATGATATTTCCTAATTGCATCATGTGATCATGAATGAAAACATGTTTGGAACATACAAGAGTCATATCCAACTAACTCATAAGCAGAAAAAGACTTGATCAAAACCTTGCTTTCTAATTGTCCCATTTATAGTGCATTATGATATAAAAGATTGTGGTGACTATGAGGAGGGAACAATCAAATTGCTTGGAAAAGACACTTTTTTAAGAACCAAAAGGTAAAATTTAATAAGAGAAAGATATATATATATATAAAGTAAACTTTTTTCAAAGAGATCAGTAGGACTAGATACTGATGGGCCAAGGTGTAGACACAAGGATGAATGCATCCTACAAAAAAAAACTATTGGTAGTATGCTTGGGACTATGACAAAGGTGGCAACTATAACTTTGTTGTAGACAATTCTGGGATTTTGCTATAGGGTTCAAAAAAGTGATGTGTCTTTTAGGAGAAACATGATGTATGGCCTAAAAAGGGGAACATCGAGAATGTACAAGTGTGGCTATACAAACTTTTTGACATTTTGGATATTTTGGTAAAAGATGTTAGTAGATTTGTATATGATGGGAAAACCTCAGGATGAGAAGGTAGCATGATGTATATAGTACATTATTTTTACAAGGGTATGATACATGGATATGGTATAAGAGATAAAATACCACTAATATGATACATGCAGTAAGGTACAAGGGTCAGATAGATGTGCAAACCATGGTAGAATACACTGTTTTGATGGGTTTTTCAAGCTAAGGGATAATGATAATATGTCATGATTTATGATAGTGTGTTGATGGAATCCTTGGAACACCTTTGGAAAATGGATAAATGGGTGACAAGATGTGGAGGATAGTGTGGGGGGTGTAGAGTGTTGATAGATAATAAATAGGTCAAGTACACGTGGTGCCTATTTGCTAGGTTTTCACCAAGGTACATATCCAAGGCACTTGAATTGCCAAGTTTTCACCATTGGATGATTGAGTTATTTTTATTCCTTGCCTTTTTTTGTCTTTTTGGAAACCTTTTTTATTTTTATTTTATTTTCTTGATTTTTTCCATAGGATTAGTGAGATACACTGAGGCACTTTTTAGGCACAAAATTTCTTGAGGTGAATGATGTTGGTGGGATCATTTAGTGTTTCTCCCTCAAGTGTTGATAGTTGATATTCCCCTAAGCCAAAAGATGTTATGAAAATATATGGGCTAAGCCATGTGGGCTCAAAATTACCCTTCATCTCTTGGTCTGCTTGGACCTTCACATTTTCTTTGAGGACCTTATCGCCTACTTGAAATTGGTGTGGATGAACCTTCCTACTGAAATTTCACTTTAAGCGATTTTGATAGAACATGAGATGTTCATAGGCCTATTGCCTTTTTTCATCAAGTAGATCTAGCTAAGTGAGTCTAGCTACTCTGTAATCCTCATCTAATATCTACCCTCATAAAGAAATATGCAAGGATGGGAGTTCAACCTCAATAGGCAGTATTGCTTCAGCACCATAGACCAAGGAGTATGGAGTTTTACATGTGGATGTATATAATGAAGTGCGATAAGCCTATAGGGCAAGGTTGATTTGTAAATGCCAATCAGAGTTGAAATCATTGACAACTTTCTTTAGGATTTCTAAAGAGTAAGGTTTTGTTAGTTTCCTCAGCTTGACCATTACCTTGTGGGAAGTAGGGGCTAAAAAAATGGTGATGGATATGAAGGGAGGTGCATAATTCTTTCATATTGAGGCTTTCAAAGTTACCTCCATGGTTAGTAAAAATGGTAGTCTAGATGCTGAAGTGACATATGATAGAGGATAAATTTGGAAACTTAAACTCCTATGGCAGTGATAAGTGGGAATGCTTCTACCCACTAAGAAAAATAATCAGTTGCAATGATTATCCACTTGTGTCCTTCTAAAGAGAGAGGTGCTATAACACCAACAAGGTCAAACCCCCAACATGCAAATAGTCATGGTGGTGCAATAGGTTGAAGATTTTGAGCTGGGGCTTGGATCAAATTTGTATGTTGTTGACAAGGGAGACATCTTTTGACAAAGTTGCAAGCATCATACTCTAGAGTAAGTCAATAATATCTAGCTTGAAGTATCTTCTTAGCTAAGAGTATATTGCTTGTGTGAGCACCATAAAGTCTAATATGTACCTCTTTGAGAGCCATTTCAGCCTCATTTTGGTCTAAACACTGAGAGAGAGTTTCATGATAACCATGATGATATAAGGTGTTAGCTATGATAGTGTAGCGGGATGCTCTACAAATAAGATTCTAGAGTTGGGTTTGTGTGAGATGGGGAGATATGATACCATTTAGTAGGTAAGCATGAATTTTATGGTACCATGGGGATTAGGGACCAACCAAGATGCATATCTATGTTGATTCATCATTCTTGTATGCAAGCTTGTGTAGCCACTCAACTAAGAATTCATACTATGTAGCCTATTGAGGGATCTCCAAAAGTGAACCAATTGTAGCCATGGCATCTACAGCCTTGTTTTTTAATCTAGGTATTTGTGTGAAGTGGATATGAGTAAAGTGTTTCTTCAACTAATTTACCAATTCTTTGTAAGGCTAAAGCTTATCATCCTTAGTTTGATATTCATCTAGGACTTGTTTGATAATTAGCTAAGAATCTTTGAAGACCTGTAGCTCTGTGATGTTCCACTCAACTACTATTTTGAGCCCTATAATAAGAGCTTCATATTCTAAGATATTGTTAGTGCACTAGAACTAGAGTTATAAAGATTTAGGAATGTAGTCACCTTGCGCAATGACCAATAGTATGTTGACTCTGGAACCATGGGATGTGTAAGATCCATCAAAGTATAATTTGCAATATGGTTGTCCTTCTAATAGGAAAAGGTGTTCATCTAGGAACTCCATAATGAGAGGGTGATCAGCAACCAAAGGTGCATCGGCCAAGTGATCTACTATAGCTTGACCTTTGATAGCTTTCCTGTCAATATATTGGATGTAAAATTCACTTAGAAGCATGACCCACTTGGCTAGACACCCTATGAGTAATGTGTGTGACAACATATATTTCAATGGATCAATCTTGGATATTAGTTGCACAGTATGACTTAACATATAATGATGAAGCTTCTAAGTGGCAAAGACTACAACTAAATAAGCCTTTTCCATTGGTGTCTAATTAAGCTTGTACCCAACTAGAGTATGACTAATGTAGGAAATAGCTCTCTCTTTTCCTTCATCATCAAGTTGTGCTAGAAGAGCACCTAGTGTTATTGGGGTAGTTGTGATGTATAATATAAGTGGTAATCTCACAATTATTAGAACCAAGATAGGAGGATTAGCCAAGTATTTCTTGATTAGTTCAAATTTGCATTAGCAAATAGGATCCCACCTAAAATTTTGATCCTTTTTTAGCAAGTGTGTAAATAGTTGACACTTATCAGTGAGCTAGGACATTAATCTTTTGACTAATTATAGTTTCCCTTGGAGAGAGTGAAGTTGTCTAAATGTTTTAGGAGGAGCCATATCCATGATGGCCTTGACCTTTTTAGAGTCAATCTCAATACCACATCATGACACAATGAACCCTAGAAGCTATCTAGATGTGACACCAAAGACATATTTCTTGGGGTTGAGCATGAGACAGTACTTAGCCAACTAATCAAACACTTCCTCAAGATGAGATAAGTGATCAAGGGGATTAAGTGACTTGAATAGAATATCATCCACATAATCCTCAATTATTTTGTGGATGAGGTCATGGAAGATGACTATCATGGCTTTTTGATAGGTTGCCCTAACATTCTTTAATCTAAATGGCATCATGTTATAACAAAATGTTCCCGGAGGGGTGGTAAATGTTCTCTTATTATGATCTACTTCTACTATCTAAGTTTCATTGTATCCCAAGAAACCATCCATGAATGATAAGAGCTCATGGCATGTAGTGAGATCAACAATCATGTCTATATTTGGCAATAGCAAATCATCCTTTGGGCAAGCTTTGTTGAGATCTTTGAAGTCTGTGCAAATCCTAATATCACCAGAAGGCTTTGTAATAGGAACCATATTGGAGATCCAATCTGAATAGTCAATTGAGTGAATGATCTTTGCATCTAGCATTTTTTCTTACTCCACTTTAACCAATAAAGTAACATTGGGATGCATCTTACAAAGTTTTTGCTTGACTGGTTTAGCCTTTGGATCTACAACCAAGTGGTGTACCACTAACTTAGGGTCCAACCTTGGCATGTCTTAATCGGACCATGCAAAGTGACCTATATTTTCACAAAGGACTTTGATGAGAAGTTCTGCTTGTTTAGGTGGTAGAGATGCCACAATATATGTGATTTTTGGTATCTTCATTAAACTGATATTGACGGGCCTTGTTTCCTCTATCAAGACTAATGATATTGCAAGCCTATGATCTTGTAGGGGAAGGATGAAATCTCCATCCTCGGGTGCCTCAAAAATATTTTCATCATTGGATGCATTCTTTATTTTCTTTTCATTTTTTGAGTCGTTTGATAGTGCTCCAGAAGAGTTTTCACTTGAGAATGCTTTTCTTTGCTTTTTGGCTTTTTGTTTTATTTTCTCTATTCATTTTTGTGACTAGAGATTTCCTCCTCTCCAAAGTAACCTTTTGGATCCAACTTGTAGACATAAGCTGACTATGGCAGTTGTTTCTTGTGTGGTGTTTTAGCTCCCATGAATTTGAGGAGTGTATGCTCTGTGTAGAATTTGTCAACATGGATAACGCTTTGTTGGTCGTAATCAATGAGTTTGGGGTGAGAAAGTGGTAGGCCTATGAGGTTAATGGAAAGTTCACAGAGAATAGAGGCTCCTAAGATAAGTTCATTGAGGAAAATTTCATCATAGGATTTATTTTTTACCTCTTTAGGAATGTCTTCAACCTCAATGGGATTGCCCCTAGTTGTCGGGAGTCCATAACCTAGGCCTTTCTTATTTTCTTCTTTTTAGGCTTCTATAGGCTATCTAATTCCTAACTCCTCATGACCTAGACCACCTCCTTGATAATCCTATTTCTTGGTACCAAGGCGATGTGATTGTGGATTTTTCTTTTTGAAGTAGTCAAGGAGTTCTTCACTTTTGGGTGGGGGATCTTATATAACCATGTGCTTATATCAAGAGTTGTTTCCTCTCCATTAAGGATCTTGTTAGAAAAAAAATGTGGTGTTCCCAAGTTTTGTGAACTGGGGGGCTATGTCTATCTTTGGCTCCTAGTAGATTGGGTGCCCTATAGTATGTGGATCAAGCAATAAAGCATTAAGAGAAAAAGCATCTAAAAGACTGTATTCTCCACAACCTTGGTAGTTGATCTTAACCATGAAAAGAGTGGAGGCTAAAATTGTGTCCAAATTATGGCATGTGCTAGAGGAGTTAGCCATGGTGTTGTCGATCTTGATCCTAGTATAATGGTTGGTATATGAAGCTTCCACTACATTGCAATAAGAAAAGGATTACAGATTAGCATGGATGATTATCTTAGTGCCATTACGTGGACATTTGATGCACTGATGATATGTGGATAGAATAGCCTTCATGGTTTGAATCCATGGTCGACCAAGGAGGATGTTATATGCAAGGTTAAGATCAACTACATGACAAACTATTTCTTGAGTGGTTGGGCCAACTCTGGTAAGTAGCAGGATAGTCTCTTTAGTGGTTCATTCCATATTGTCATATTCTTTGGTAGTGGTGACCTCATTTAGGATATTTTCCTTGATGTATCCCACTTGTTTGACAAATTTTAAAGTACATAGATTCAAGATTGATCCATTATCTATCATGCCTCATTTGACAGCAAAGTCAGAGACCATGATAGCTATACAAAGTGGAAGTATATGATGAGGCTCAATAGTTGGTATGTCTGAAGTTTTGGAAGATAAGTTACAGGAGGTGCATAGATGGCCTACAAGGTTGCAGAATGTGGTGGTGTTGATGTTAGTAGGGATATGTGACTCATGAAGATCATTGTCGAGGATCTCTTGATAAAGTGGGCTTATGCATAAGAGATCCAAAATGGAAATTTGAGCTAGCATATTTCCAAGGTGTTCCAAGATTTTATACTATAGTCTTGATGGAGGTGGTCCTAATGGACGTGGTCTTGATGGAGTAGATACAGATGGTCCAACTATGTTTATTCGAGCTCTTCAAGTGGTGACCATGCATTGGGCTTCTAGGCCTTTGATATGTTAGAATCTGAAAAGATTAACAACCCAAAAAACTAGTGCAAAGAGTAAATATCTAAACTATGAATGCAAATGATACAAAATCAAAATAGCATCATAGAGTTAGTCTCCAAGACAGTAATGCAAATGCTGGAAGCAAAATAGCATTAAGAGGATGCAAAAACAAGAGATACAAACAATCATTCTCTAATGAGTGACACAAACTTTTAACTTCCAGCCATTTCTTCTTCCTCCTCAATCTTGGGAGCCAAATAGAAGCGGATGTAACCCATGTCTACAATCTTATATTTGACAACCACGGGCAATTCAGATGACAAGCTTATAGTTACTGTATTAGAAAGTGGAGTTGCCTTTGTAAAAGAATTCATATATCTCAGAGCAAATGTTAATGACACTGGCTCCTGCATCTCAATGACGGTTGCCTCCTCTAGCTTATCGACAGAGATATTTTGTCTGCAAATAATGTTAGCACTGCCAATGTCCCCCCGTGTTGAGAACTTCACGCCTTCCTTGGTTATAGAAATCACCACAGTGTCACCAATACTGCTAAGATCTTTACAAATGCGAGCAAACTCCTGAGATGGCATTCTCACAATTGCATGGTATTCTGATTCTGGAATTCCCAGATGCTCACTGTCTATGTCCATCAATTTCATTTCAAAATTTGAGATCTTATCTTGATTAGGGCTCTCAAACATGAAGATAACAGTGTCGACGCCATCATCGGCCTTCAGGGTAATGATATCATCATTGCCGGCACATTTGAGCATCTTGGCCATGTTGTTGAGGTTCATTCCCATGGACATGTTGCGATCGCAGCAGAAGTGCTTGAAACTTTCAGATCGGAGGAGGAGGGCGATGAGTGCCACGTGGCTGGAGTCCATGGCCTGCAGGGAGAAGCCTGTGGTTGAGCAATCAAAGTTGGCGTCAGTGACGAGATCCTTAATGGCCTCCAACACCTTCTTCAAGAGGCTCCCCTGCACCAGCCTGAGCTCCAACATCTTCACCTTTTGCTCTCTAATGCCACACAACTCCTCATGAAGAGCATATGCTAGAAGTGAAACTTGGGCACAATAATCAAGGAAACAAATAGCACCATTGTGATCTACTCAAAAAATTATGCACTTTCAAAAAAAGAATCGCCTCGATACGAGGTCGTAAGAGAAAGTTATGATCCTCCGAAGTTTCCAAAACGAGAACTGTGCACAATCACGACTGAAAATCTGCAATTTCTAAAGAATTCATGTATGAAAATCAAAAAACAACTCCACTAGTGGATAGAGCACAAAAAAATAGCCAAGTTCATAACAAGAATCATCAAAATCAGAGTCTGTATGAGCAAGAATGAGACATTTGAAAATTGCGTTCAAATCTGCAATTGCCAATGGAGAGGGGTATGGCTGTAGCTTTGCATGCTCAATTCTGCAAAATATACAACTTGCATGCAAAATCTAAAAGATACCCAGATGATTTTTCAGGGCTGTGAACAAAACCCAGAAAGCATTTTTCTTGCTGATGTACAGAAGATGTTGTTGTAGTGTAAATCAAACGCCTTTAACAGTAAAAAACGGCTCCAAAAAAATCAAAAAACGACCCCAACAACCAGAATATGACATGCAAATGCTAGATCAGCTTCCTAAGTCCATCAATGGCATGCTGGAACCTGTAAAACTGATTGAAAACTCCAAATATGCAAGTTGGTTGTTAGATTTGAGATTGAAACCCCAGAGAAAAACTGTTTTTGTCAAAACTTTTCTGATTCTCAGGATCATCCAAAGATGCAAGAGAAGAGCATACTTCATTTTTCAAAAAACTACAATAAAGTTTATTAGCCCCTCCCGAATCTCTCAAATAAGGAAACTAAAATCTACTCTTGCACATAGAAAAGCTCTGATACCATGTTAGAATTTGAAAAGATTAATAACCCAAAAAACTAGTGGAAAGAGTAAATATCTAAACTATGAATGCAAATGATACAAAATCAAAATAGCATCATAGAGTTAGTCTCCAAGAGAGTAATGCAAATGCTGGAAGCAAAATAGCATTAAGAGGATGCAAAAACAAGAGATGCAAATACAAGCTAGGTAGCATGCTTATATAGGCTAGGAAGAGGGAGGAGGTGGCAACACCAACCAATGAGGAGCAACCATCTATCGGACTAAAGATAGCAAAGTATCTTCCCAAGATAGCTAATGGATGCTCACATGTAGGAAGGTGACACCTCACAACCATTCACCTAATAAGACATGCTTTATTAACCTAAGCGAGATTATTAAAAGTGTAGGAAAAACCTAGCAAAATAGGAAAAATAAAAAACTACCCTAACATGATATTTATAACATTTATAGAAGGCTCGACCTGTGATATGCATCTGATTAGGTTTCCATAGTCCAAGTAAGCTGATGTATAGTTCTGAGACTTGTCTCAGTTATCACCTTGTTTGTTTTGAGCATTTTTTGGTTTTTTGGTGACCAAATTATTTGTAGGGGCTTTACTTGTGTTATATGGAGGAAAAGTATTTTGATATATTAATAATCCTATGGTTGGTGAGGCCTAGGCCCCCATTATGATCTATTTTTGGTTGATAAGATCTTGGACATAGTCCTTGAGTTGCATGCATTTAAGGGTGGTATGCCCCTTAACATGATGGAATTTGCAGAACTCATTTTTTTGTATACCAAGATGATCTAGACTGATTGTGTTCTAATGGTTGTGTCTGGGGGTGTTGAATAATGTTATCCTTGGCCAATTTCTCAAAAATAACATCAAATGATTCACCTAATGGGGTGTATACTCGAGGTTTCCTTTGAACACGTACTTTTGGTCTAGCTGAGAGTGTGATTGTGTTGGCCTAATTTTGAGGATGTTGATTGCTATGTATAGGTGGTTGTGGATAAATCAATTGTTGTTGTTGATAAGATTTTTGTTGATAAAATGTGTCAGGTGTGTCAGATGTTATCCCAATTTCATGAACATGTTGAGTGTATGTGGCTCTGTTGATAACTATGTTTTTATTTTTGTTCTAGTACTGTGGTTTGTCATTATATTGACCTTGATCTTGGGTATTTTTCTTGTAAGTCTTAATGAAACCGTATTTAATAAGTCCCTATTCAAGGCTCATACAATTTTCCTTAATGTCTTTGTAGGTTTGGAGGCAATTCATGACCATGTGATGTGCAAGACTAGGATGGGCATTGTTGATGAATATATTAACAAGGTGGCACTCAGGGATAGTACAAGAAATCTGTGTCGTGAGAGTTTACCATCTTTGTAAGTGTCTACAAGGCTTTCTCTCCCCTTTTGTTTTGCATCAACTAAGTCAACTATGGATAATTCAGTTTCAACTAGATGAGCATATTGGGCTACAAAGGCCTCTATCAGTTTAGTGAAAGTTTTGATGGTTCCATGAGGGATCTGATAGAACCATTCAAGAGAAGGCCCTCCTAATATTTTGGGAAAAAGATGTATGAGGAATATGTCATTGTAAGCCACTCTTGGAAATGCATATAAAATTCCTTGACGTGCGTAACTGGATCCTTTTTCCCCCTAAATTTATCAAACTTAGGAACCTTGAAATGCTTGGGAAACGGTGTCATCATGATTGCCTTGTCAAATGGATATGGCCAGACTATTTCAAATTTAAAAGTATTGGAATCTATCCCATCTTTGATTTCCTTGAGAGAATTTTTCATCTCTTCCCATTTAGAGTTATTTGATTTTGATATTGGTACCCCCAACCTTGGTATCCTTGGTGTAGGGTATGTCTCAAATTGTGTGGGTAAATATGGATGGTTTGTTGGATATATTATGGTGGGTTAAGTGTGGATTGAATGGTGTTATGAGCAAGATTTATGGTCTGCTAGGGTAACTTGGTTGGACATATTGCTACATCTGCTAGGAGGATTATTGTTGAGATAGGTAGATATAGGATTTTTGCCCAGATAGATAACTCTGTGATGGTTCGTGGACAAATGATTGTTGGGTGGTTGTTGCTGGAGAATTGATGGTGGAAATAATGAGGCTATAGTGTGAGAGAGAAAATTTGGCCTAACATATGATGGTTATGTTATGATATGAGAAGGTAGCTGAGTGGTGATGGGTACCAAATAGTTGGTGGAGGGAAGCATCCCTGATAGTGTTGGTTGCTCTATGGGATTGTTTTTCTACTCCCTAAGGGTGGCACAAAGAAGTAGTTAGTGATAGAGGGTAATGGATTGATTGGTGGTGGCATGGGTTGATGTGTTTGGAAAGCTAGCATAAAAGGAGTACCCTAAACAATACTTAGTTTGAGGGATAACCAAGAAAGTGTAATGGATGCAAGATGAAGGATAGACAATACTCAACAAAATGACACCAAATTCTTTAAGTAGAATGGGGGGATGGAGGATGTTTTGACCTATATTTGTTTTGAGCAAATTTGAATACCTAAAATGTATGACCTAAAAGATGATGATTCTACAAAATGCCTAAGGTAAGATGAGAATCTAGATGGAGACCTGTCTCTATGAGATGGTAAGTGAAAAGTGTGTGTGGAAGAAGAAGAACTTAATCAAAGTGGGTATAGCTAGTGTACTTAATAAGGCTTGTATTAATTCCACATCTTAGGATTAAGTTCTAAATTTTTTGATCCCACTTGGTTTGCAAAACAACATCTACACCTTCCTTATCAATGTGATCTAATTTGGTGAGCCTCAGATTAGGTGTATACTTTTTGCATCCTACTTCAATTTCCCTATAAACTATTGTTTGTGGAAGTTTAACCTTCTTGAACTTACATTTTGGTAGATCTAGCATGAGATATCTCAACTAGGTTTGTCGAAACTATGGGTTAAGGTAGTGACTACGCTAAGTATACCTTTACTTTAGTTTGGGTAATATAGATTTGCTTGGGTAAATAGGTTTAAGAAATGGTGTTTTATCAAAAGGAAAAAGTGGCTTGATTTTAGCAATAAAGAATAAAGAAGGATAGGGTAGGCCTAAGATTGTTGCAGATAGAGTTGCTAACAATTCTTTTTGAGATAGTAAGGGTAAATTTGAAGATGGATGTTTTTGAGTGTATATAAAAAAGAGGATTTTTAACCAAAGACAAAGTAATGATGTTTGTTTTGAAATGGGTTAAGTAAAAACTGACTCGCCTAAAGTTGTTGAGAATAGACTTGCTAACAACTATTTTTTTTTAAACAATAAGGATAAGACTCTTTCAGATATGATGCATTGTGAACAAAGTCTCCCAAAGGACAAAGCAACTTTGAAAGAGACAAACAAATGATCTCTTTAGCAAAAGGATTTGATAGTAACCATAAGAACATGGGTCAGTGCAAGAAGTTGGGTCTCACTTTTGGCCAAAAAGTGGAAGTGTTTTTCCTATTTTTGAAATATTTTGTCAATTGATGCCAAAATTTGAGGCATTTAGAGATTAAATATAAAAAAAATCTAGAAATAAAAATTGTAGTGCCTGGGATCTTCTTTTTTAATATGTAATTTATTTGTATACCCATATGATAGATTTTTTTTTGGTATGGATCTTTAAAAAGAACTTTTTCAAAATGCTTATTTCAAGACCATACCACAATCGTGTACAGACACCAATATTATTTGACACAACTAAATGAATTTTTGAGAATCCTTTTAAACAAAGTTACATGACACACAAAAGATTGATGAGAATGTTTTTCTTGAATTTTTTAATGAACTTTTTTTTATTAATTTTTAATTGATGATTAAGCTAATTTCTAAAACATCTCATGTATGGATGCCATAATTTAATCAAAAAAAAAAAATTTTAAAATTAAAAATTAATTATTTTAAACTTTAAAAGAATTGTGTGATGATTGATGACATGTAAATTAATTTACAAAATATGAAAAATTAAAAGAGTTATTAAAGTTTTAGTGAAAGTCACTATTTAACGTTTAAGAGATACTTTTGATTAATAAATAATGGAAAAATAGAAAATGAACTCATAACACTATAAAATTTACATTTTTGAAATCAGAATAGTAAGACCTATAATGGGTTTTTGTTTCGTCAAAAAATTAATGGAGACGACCATACAAAAATTACAACAATCCCTAAAATTGTTGATTAAATGCCTTAGAAAAAAAATGGTTCATGAAGTCATGGCTTGATGGGACCAAGCCTATGCCATGCCCTTCCCTAAGGAAAAACCTAAAGCAAATTTGTGGCAATTCCAGATTCCCACCTATATCAACTAGAATCAGGCACCCGATTTGTAATTCAAAAATTGGGTGCCCAATTCAGTTTTAACCGTTGACAAAAATGGGTACCCAATTGTTTAAAAAATAGGTACTCGATTATTTAAAAATTGGGTACCCATTGTTTAAAAATTGGGTACCCAATTTTTAAACAATCGGGTACCCAATTCTGATATATCCATGGGCCCCAAAAGATGTTGGAAATCTAATGAAAAGATCATTGTTGAATGTTGAAGAATGATGAAGATTGTTGCAAAGAGGGAGATTGTTGTTAAAGAATATTTTCAATCATTGTTTTGTCATTGATGTCAAACTTTCTATTTTTGGAATGACAATTGCTTATAAGATCCAAGTACTATCACTTAGTTGATTGATGAATAGGATTTAATCAACAAGATGTAAAAAGAGTACCTAAGGGAAAGGTTGAGTTATGATTTTGTAGTGAAGTGCAAGGATTAGTTAAGAAAATGGTTAAATGATATATTGATAACATACTTGAAGATACAGAGGCTGGTCACACTTAGAAATACTGAAAGAATAAGTTGAAACGAGGTTGACTGCAAGGCTTACCTAAGTTCATTAGTGAGTGTCAAGCAAGCTAGTTCAAGTCGAGCAATTTTTTAGTAGGTGTCGAGCAAATGAAAAATCTAGTGTGTGCCGAGTAATACAGAAGGAGCCAAGCATGTTCAGGAGCCAAGCAAAGTAACAGGTGTTGAGCATTAGAAAAACTTAGTGGATGTTGAGTAAATCCATAGTAGGTGTCGAGGATTAGTAAAATGTAGTTGATGCTGAGTAACACAGTATATGTTGAGAACCAAAATTTAAATAGTGTTGAGCTACCACATTATTTGAAAAGTCAAAGATTCACCAAATCTGACCTAACAAGTTTTTTACCTTGAATTTTGTGAACTAGTTGGAGGATAAGGATGATGATCTAGTGGCACAAAATTTTATCTAAACTATTTTTGAGTGAATTCAAGAGGATTCTTCATGATGTTTCTAGAAGGAACAAGATGTGGGTTAGATTCAATGAACCCTACCTAATCCATTCAAACTGAAATTAAAGGAGGGAAGAATCAAGCAGGAAAAGCAATTCCAGACTTCTATTTAAGGAGTCATAGGCCAAGAAGCTAGAGTTGCTAGTGTGCCAGATTGAAAAGTGGTTGAAAGGTGTCAAGGAGAAGGAAGAATAGAGCATAGAGACTCTGCTTCAATTAGTGGTCATAAAGAAGATTGCACTGGTATATCGAGCATGAAGACTCAAGGATACAAAGCTTGAAAGGGGAACAAGTTATTAGAGCTACAGAGACTAAAAAGCCAGGCAATGTGAAGAGTTGAACTATGATATGAAATATGCAAGATAAGTTGTGATTTGTATCAGATCAAAAGCCCTTGTTGTTACTCTCTAACAATTGTATCAGGTAGGGTAAAAATCCTATGGACTTAAGTTGGTTTAACAACCATTTGTAAATCCTTTAATAGGGTGGCATTCCAAGTGAATGTTCTAAAGTCCTCTAACCAGGCCCACTTTTAATAGGGTGGATAAATCCTTTAACCAAGTCATATTTAACAGTGTGTTGTAGCCTTTCACAGGGCATCACTTCAGAAGAGTAAGAATTGAGTAGCATGTTACTGGTGGTTTTTCCCAAATTGGGTTTCCACATAAATCATTGTGTTATGTGTTGATCTTTCATGTGTTATGCTTGCATATTGATTTACAGTAACTTGCTAAGTAGGAAAGTTTAAGCTTGAATGAATGAATTGTTTTAAAAGGCTCACCTTACTTGATAAAAGTTTTAATTGGACATTTAGACCTTGAATAACCGATTCCCCCCCCCCCCCCCCCACCTCTCAGTTATTCTAAAGCATTTCTAACAATTGGTATCATAGCCATCTGCTAATTTAGTTTAAAGGTAATAGAAGCAAGAAGATCAAGATGTCCAAGAGAGAAGTTCCCAAGCTCAAAAAAGATAACTACATAGCATGGAAAAGTCTAATAAAACTACACTTTGGATCAATAGGTGATTATGCAAAAACCTTAATTGGAGTGACATGTAGATCCACTTGGACCCCTTTCTGCAAATGATTTAAACAAAAGGAAGGAGCATAATCAGGCAATGCTAGAGATTGCCACTGCACTCAACTATGTTGAATTTGATGACATCAAAGGATGTGATTCTACATTCAAAATGTGGAAAGTCTTGTCAGATATCTATGGAGAAAATCAAAATGTTCAAAGAGCCAAGAGAGAAAGCCTCAGAAGAAAATTTGATGACATGAAAATGGAGGAAGGTGAGAATGTTGCACAATATGCATCTAGAATGAAAGAAGCGGTAAGTGCAATAAGGAGTCTAGGTGGTCATTTGGAAGATGAAATTACCAATAGAAAATACTTAAGAACTTTTCTCCCCATCGATGCTATTAGAGTTTCAGCCATCCAAGAGCTAAGGTGTGTACCAGGAAACACACTAACCTTTGAAGGAATAGTAGGAAGACTTACTGCATTTGAATTATCCAATTATGATAACTACAGACCTAAAAATCTTGAATCTGCTTTCAAGGCTAAGTTATCATTAAAAGATACTGAGGAGGTGAAATCAAAGAAGAAGAGTAGAAAAGGAAAACATGCATCTAGTGACAGCAGCATAGATGAAGAGGATGTGGAATAATTGGAAGCACTACTAGCTAGAAGATTCCACAGAGGCAAAGGCAAATTCAAAGGTAAGCTCCCTATTTTTAATTACAACAAAGTAGGACATATTATTGTAAGATGTACACAGAAGAAGAACTACAAAGAGGGAAACAAGTACAAGAACAGAAGAGAAGATGATAGCAGAGATTACAAGGAGAAAGGTAAAAGATGCTACATTGTTGAAGAAGATTCTGATGAGAATGATGCTGAAGTAATTTATGTAGCCATGAAGGATGAATAAGATGAAGATGAAGAAATAGCACTAGTAACCTATGTGAACAAGAGTGACAAATGGATCATAGATAGTGGATGCTCATATCACATGACAAGAGATAAAAGTAAGTTTATTACCTTTACTCAGTATGATGGAAATAGTGTTAGATTTGGTAATGATGCTCCATGATAAATCAAAGGAAAGGGCTCTATTAAAATTACAGAAAAAATTTCATGTAATAATGCATACTATGTTGAAGGATTGAACTACAATTTGTTAAGTGTGTCACAATTAGGCAATGTAGGTTGCAAAGTAGAATTTGGAAACAAAACTGTCAAAATCTATGACATTGATGGAAATATAATAAGAAAAGGTGAAAAAACTAGGGGTAATTTTTTTTACCTACATATGGAAGATGCAAACTATCTTATTGTTAGACTTGATGATGTTTGGTTATGTCATAAAAGGTCGTGTCATGTTAACTTTGACAATCTGATTAACATCAGCAAAAAGAAGAAAGTCAGAGGTTTTCCTAAGCTGAAGAAGCCTGAAAATATAATGTGCAAACAATGTCAACTAGGGAAGATGACCAAGTCAAGTTTCAAAAGGAAAACCTACACTTCCAAAGAAGTACTAGAGTTAGTGCATACTGACTTGTGTGCCCCAGTAGAAGTAAAAAGCTACCTTGGAGATAGATACATAATGCTATTTGTGGATGACTATTCTACAATGATGACTGCCATGTTCTTGAAACAAAAATTTGATGCATTTCAAATGTTTAAGTGGTATTTGGCTAGGGTTGAGAAGGAAATAGGCAAAAGTTGGAAGTGCCTAAGACCAAAAATAGGAAGAGAGTTTACATCAAAAAAGTTTGAGATATTTTGTAATGATAAAGGTATCAAAAGGCAAACATCAACACCAAGAACTCCCCCATAAAATGGGATTGTAGAAAGAAGGAATAGATCAATAATAGACTATGCCAAAACATTGATGATGGAGAAAAATGTTACTCTGAACTACTAGAGAGAAGCTATAAGTATTATTGTTTACACCCTAAATCGAGTACAAGTCAAGAAAGGTACAAATGCAACACCTTTTGAACTATGTTATGGTCACTCACCTAATGTAAAACATTTCAAAGTATTTGGTTGTAAATTCAATATTATCAAAGATACTAGGAATGGCAAGTTTGATGCAAAGAGTGATGAAGGCATATTCCTTGGATACTCCACTAGAAGTAAGGCATATAAGTGTTTAAATACTAACACTAACAAGATTGTGGAGAGTGCAAATGTAAATTTTGATGAGCATGCAGAAGTCCAAGTTAATGAATCCAAGAAACTAGAAGAGTATATATCTTTTGTATACTTTTACGAAGGAATACCAACTAAAGATGAAGCTACCAATCAAGTTGGGAATCAACAAAAAAGTTTAGTATCAACCAAGTCACAACCAGTGAATGTCGAGCTGCATTCAGAAGCCAAGTTGCAGAATGAAGAAAATGCACATTTTGATTATAAAAATAGTACATATGAAAAAGATGATGAAATACCAGAAGAAGTGCTAAGTGACTCTGAAGCTAAAGGACCAAACATGGAAAGAAGGACAGAACCAAGGCTAGCCAAGTATGTGAGAAGACATCACCCTGCAAAAAAAATCATTGGTGATAAGGATGCAAGACCAATGACAAGGAATAGACTAAGAAATGAATCATGTCTACTAAGCAAGATTGAGCCCAAAATAGTGAAAGATGCACTACAAGATGATAGTTGGCATAAAGCTATGGAAGAAGAGATAGATCAAATTGAGAAGAACAAAACTTGGACTCTAGTTCCTAGACCAACTAATAAAAATGTAATTGGTAGAAAATGGGTCTTCAGTGAGAATGGTGAGATAACAAGAAATAAGGCCACATTAGTCTACAAAGGTTATGCACAAGAAGAAGGACTGGACTATGGGGAAACATTTGCCCCTATTGAAAGAATGGAAGGAGTAAGAACACTACTTGCATATGTTTCTTACAAAGGTTTCAAAGTCTATCAGATGGATGTAAAGTCTACTTTTCTGAATGAAATATGGGAAGAGGAAGTCTACATAGAACAACTAGAGGGATTTGTTGATGACAACAACAAGGATATGGTTTTAAAACTACAGAAAGCACTCTATGGTTTGAAGCAAGCACCTAGAGCATGGTATGAGAGATTGCATAAATATCTTATGAAGATAAGATTTGAGAGAACAAATGATAACAAAAACTTGTATTCTGTATTTGAGCTTCTGGGTAAGATTGTGTAAGATTTTTTAGCATCAGCATTTTGGATCATACTCTATGATCCATCATTAGGATGTTAAAGAGAGAGCTAAGAAACTTGTATATCAAGGCAAAAAAAGGTAAAGACATTTTGATATCTAAAATCTTTGTTGATGATATAATATTTTTTGGAAAAGATTTCCTAAGCAAAGATTTTGTTGATCAAATGAAACATGAGTTTGAGATGCAATGTTTGGAGAAATCAAATTATTTGTTGGATTGCAAGTACATCAATTGAAGCATGGCATATTTGTGACCCAATCAAAATACATCAAGGAGATAGTCAAGACATTTGGATTAGAAGACTCAAAACTAGTCAGTACACCAATGGTAACAAGACATAAGTTATCTAAGAATGATGAGTCAGCTGAAGTAAACCAGATAATGTATAGATCAATGATTGGAATGTTGCAGTATGTTGTATATAGTAGACTAGACATTGCATTAGCAGTTGGAATAGTGGCAAGATTTTCTACTAATCTAAGAGAAAATCATCTAATGGTAGTAAAGAGAATATTGAGGTACCTAAAAGGAACTGATAACTTTAGTTTCTACTACAAGAGAAGTGGAAAGTTTGAGTTGAGAGCCTACACTGATGCAAATTGGGAAGGTAATATCAATGATAGAAAAAGCACTAGTGGAGGATCACTTTTCTTAAGAAAAAGATTGATTACTTGGACCAGTAAAAAGCAAAGTTGTACCTCACAGTCCACAACAGAAGCTGAATATGTTGTAGCTACTACCAATTGCACCAATATTGTATGGATCAAACATCTATTGCAAGGTATGAAGAAAGAAGTAACTAAACCTATGATACTCTATTGTGATAATACAAGTGTCATAAACATATCCAAGAATCTTGTAATGCATGCCAAAACAAAGCATATTACAATTAAGTATCACTATGTAAGGGAATTGGTGAAAGACAAGAAAGTAAGGATGGAACATGTCAGCTCAAAAGAATATATTGCTGACATCTTTACAAAAGCACTACCTAAAGATGCTTTTGAGTATCTTAGAGGTAAGTTAGGGGTGATACCCCTATCCAAGGTTGTTTGAAGCAAAAGCAAGACTGCCCTACATCAAAAGAATTGATTGTTGAAATATTACACATTGATGCAGAGGATAATTTACTTTAGGATCATCCTTGAAGCAATTAAAGTGTTGAAGTTCCAAATTAGTCACAAGCAAGGTGACAGAGGAAGAAATTAGAATACCTACAAATGCTACACTTGCATGTTAAGATGTTGAACTAGTAAGTTTTTGGCATTCTTGTCAAAGAGGGAGAAGTAATAAGAAATTGATCAATAGTTGACAGAGAAGTAGCAAGAAATTGATCAATAGTTAAGGGAGAAGTAGCAAGATCAAATGGAAAAAGGGAGAAGTAGTTAGATACAAGAATAGCAGAAGGTGATCAATGTATGCAAAGGGAGAAATAATGTTAGAAGGAGTTAGTTGCAGTAGAAAGAAAAAGAATGTTCATATATGAAAAAGGAAATAGTAGCTCAAAAGGAGAAAATGGTATAGACAAGAATCAATCAGAGGAAGATAGTTTATCAGCAAAAAATTTAGAGGGAGTCATAAACTAGTTTATGTTGGTGATAGAAAGAATAGTTTTGAATAAAGTTTTCTTTTTAGCATTTGATTTACTATTTTAACCAAGTTAGCCTTTAGTTAACTTAGTTGATCAATTTGGTTTGCCATCAATGCCAAAGAGGGAGATTGTTGGAAATCTGATTGAAAAGATCATTGTTGAATGTTGAAGAATGAAGAAGATTGTTGCAAAGAGGGAGATTGTTGTTAAAGAATGTTTTCAATCATTGTTTTGTCAATGATGTCAAAGCTACTATTTGTTGGAATGACAATTTCTTATAAGATCTAAGTACTATCACTTAGTTGATTGATGAATAGGATTTAATCAAGAAGATGTAACAAGAGTACCTAAGGAAAATGTTGAGTTATGATTTTTTAATGAAGTGCAAGGATCAGTTAAGAAAATGGTTAAATGATGTATTGATAACATAATTGAAGATATAGAGGCTGGCCACACTTAGAAACACTGCAAGAATAAGTTGAAACAAGGTTGACTGCAAGGCTTAACTAAGTTCATTAGTGAGTGCCAAGCAAGCTAGTTCAAGCTGAGTAGATTTTCAGTAGGTGCCGAGCAAATGAAAAATCTAGTGTGTGCTTTGTGTGCTAAGTAATACAAAAGAAGTTGAGCATGTTCAAGAGCTGAGCAAAGTAACAGGTGCCAAGCATTAGAAAAACTTAGTGGATGCTGAGTAAATCTACAGTAGGTGTTGAGCATCAGTAAAATTTAGTTGATGTCGAGTAACATAGTATGTGCCTAGCACCAGAATTTCAATAGTGTTGAGCTACTGCATTATTTGAAAATGTTAAAGATTCACCAAATCTAAGCTGAAAAGTTTGTTACCTTGAATTTTTTGAACCAGTTGGAGGATGAGGACGATGTGCTGGTGGCACAGAATTTTATGTAAACCATTTTTGAGCAATTTCAATAGGATTCTTCATGATGTTTCTAGAAGGAACAAGATGTGGGTTAGATTCAATGAACCCTACCTAATCCATTCAAACTAAAATTAAAGGAGGGAAGAATCAAGCAAGAAAAGCAATTCCAGACTTGTATTTAGGCAATCACAGGCCAAGAAGCTAGAGTTGTTGGTGTGCCAAATTGTGAAGTAGTTGAAAGGTGTCAAGGAGAAGGAAGAACGAAGCACAGAGACTCTACTTCAATTAGTGGTCATAAAGAAGATTACACTGGTATATTGAGCATGAAGACTCAAGGAGACAAAGCTTGAAAGGGGAACAAGTTGTTAGAGCTACAGAGACTAAAAAGCCAGGCAATGTGAAGAGTTGAACTATGGTATGAAATCTGCAAGATAAGTTGTGAGTTGTATTAGATCAAAAGCCCTTGTTGTTACTCTCTAACAATTGTATCAGTTAGGGTAAAAATCTTATGGACTTAGGTTGGTTTAATAGCCATTTGTAAATCCTTTAACAAGGTGACATTCTAAGTGAATGTTCTAAAGTCCTCTAAGTAGGCCCACTTTTAACAAGGTGGATAAATACTTTAATCAAGTCACATTTAACAGTGTGTTTTAGCCTTTAATAGGGCAAGCATTTCATAGGGCATCACTTCAGAAGAGTGAGAATTGAGTAGCATGTTACTAGTGGTTTTTCTCACATTGGGTTTTCATGTAAATCACTATGTTATGTGGTTATCTTTCATGTGTTATGCTTGCATACTGATTTACAGTAACTTGCTAAGTAGGAAAGTTTAAGCTTGAATGAATGAACAGTTTAAAAAGGCTCACCTTACTTGATAAAAGTTTTAATTGGACATTTGGACCTTGAATAACTGATTCACCCCCCCCCCCCAGTTATTCTAAAGCATTTCTGCCAAAATATGCCCCCCAGACCACTTTTTAATAGTTTCAATTTGCAATAGGGAATTCTGTCATAGTTATTCCATTTTCTTGTCTTCTTCTACAATTTGCAAGCTGATGATTTTAATTCAAAACTGGTGCAAACATGGGATCAAAACATCAAAGAAAGAAGAAATTAAAAGTTCTGACAAATGAGGAGATTGCAACAAATAAAGAGTGTGAAGCACAATGTCAATGAGAGAGAAGACAAAGAATTAGAGAATTGAGCAATGTTTCAAAGCAAAAAGACATTGAGGATACTACAATGGATGAAGAGGCTAAAGAAGAGAACCCATTACAAGGAGATTCAGGTGCACATTCTAACCAAATATTCAATACACGTGTGTCTCCAAACCCTCAAAAAAAAATTTCATGATGAAATTGGTATTTTTTAGAAGCGGGTTGTGATTTAAATGATTTAGATTTTCTTCATCAAAACAGATTGTCAAATGATCATGCACAACAAACTCTAATGGAAATGCATGCCCCAAAAGAAATACCAAAAAAAAAAATTAAATGAGATTCAAATCCCAAATAACAATGAAAATAAAATGCCAATTGAAAATAATAATTGTATGAATGTAGACATAGAAACACCATTTACTGAACAAACATGTCAGAATGATGCTAAAGTGCCTAAACACAATTTTCATTTTCCTAATGATGTGCTAGATAATCATGAGGGATTGATTTTATGGAGACAAATTAGAACACATGCTAATAGATTATATAAACATTTTTTTATAATAAGAAATTTGGGTATCAATGTTAGTTGATGTTGCAACTAATCAAAATGTCTAAAATGCAAAAAGTAATGAAAAGGTTAGGAATGTATGTGAATCCTAAGAATAAAAATGAGTCTTTAAAATAAGCTATATCCACTGTTTCTAGTGCCTTTGATGTTATTAGAAAGAAAAGTCACTTTAAAGATAAAAATGCAGCACGATGAGCAATAACAACAGCTTTAGTTAACAAATAAACAACTAAAAAAGATTGATTAGTAACATAAGTGGATATCTTAATATGAATTGTAAGACTTTAGAAAGAGCTGTAAAGAGAAGAGTTAACTTTGAATATGATCCAACAAATATTTTGTGGACTTCTAGTGGTAGACTCCCAAGATGTGATATGAAACTTACTAATGAAGTTAAAAGTTTGGTTGAAATTTTTTGGCATGATAATACAAGAGTATCACCTAATTCAAGAGATGTTCTTAAATTGAGAGTTGGGTCAAAAATATGTGATCCACATCCTAAACACCTTTTGGACATGACTCAAACTGAATTGTTTAGAAAATTTGTAGATGGTAAGGTGTTAACTATTACCATTAGTCGAAGATCTTTTGAAAAGTGTAAACCATGGTGTGTAAGGATTAACAAGGAAATAATCACATTTTGTTGCAAAACTCATATTCAATTTCATTACCATTATGATGTATTTCAATCTATACTTGGTATCATGCATAGTAAAGAAATGTTGCAAGAATGTGGTATAAAAATACCACCTCAAACTATAAAGGATTTCATATCAAGTTTGTTTTGTAAGCCACCTAATGATCAATACTTTCTTTTCAATGGATGTCTTTTTGGTACATGTGATATGTGTGGCAATCTTTCTTTGTTAGATGAATGTTTGCATGAAAATACTTTGACTACTTTTGGACAACAATTAGTTGAGGTAAAAAGATTCAAAACTATTAAATATCCATTAAAAGATGGGAAGATTGGAAGAAGGTGTGATCTAGTTATAGATAAAGTTAGTTGTCATGCATTTATGGATGAGTTTAAGAGTGATCATACCAAAATATTTTAAACACTCTCAATATGCTAGATGGCTTGATGGACAATTTTGCATATGTAAGAATACATTTCCAATTGGTACTATACTTTTAGTTGTTTATTTTGCAGAGAACTACACATTTGCACTGCAAGATGAGGTACAACCACAATATTACAATTCAGTGCAAGTAATAATTTATGTTCATATAGTTTATAGGCATGCACTTGATAGTACAGAGGAGGATCCAAAAATATTGAGAGAGTACCATTTTTATATGAGTGGTAATAAACTTCATTCATCTGAGTTTGTCCAATATTGTGTCAAGGTCTTTTATTATAATTTAAAAGAGAGACAAATTTAAATGACACAACATTGGATATGGTTAGATAATTGTATAGGACAATTCAAGAATGCTAGAATGTTCTATTGGTTGAGTAGGACACATAGGCAAACTAACATCCAACATGTGTGGAGTTTTTTTGAGGTTGGACATGGTAAAGGAGAACATAATGGTGTTGGTGCATGCATGAAGAGAGCCCTTAGTAAAGAGCAATTAAAATTTGAGGAAAAAGCCAAATTTAAAAATGTACATGAGATTGTTAAATGGTGTAACAAATATTTATACATAGGATCAAGTGAGAACTCTACAATCAAACATTTCTTCTACCTAGTTGAAGAGAAGAATATTTTTTCAAGATATGACAGTGATACAATTAGTGGGTCAGCTAAATGGTATTCATTTAGCAATTTAGATTCTAACACTTGGACTATATGGACTAGGGAGCTTGCTTGTTTTTGTTAGTTTTGTCTTCCAGGTGAATGGGAAGAATGCGAGAATATAGAATGGGTTGAAGATTGGCAACAAAAATCATTAGCACCTACTAACACACATTTTCAACTTGATATAGTAAATGAAGGCCAGAATGTTACTTTTGTATTAGAAGACTATGATTGTATTTCAAACCTCATAGAACCTGGTATGCACAATTTAATTAGATTTTGTTGTGATCATGCTTCAATTTATATTATTTATTTATGTACATGTCATTAATATAATTTAAGTACATACATGTCTTTAACATATTATTTATATATGTAGACATGTGATTAAAGTGTTTATGTACTTTATCTTATCTTGTAGGACATGTTTATGTTGTTATTGCACCTAATGATAATGATGAACAGACTAAATATTGGCTAGCTAGATGTGTGAAACCTAAGAAAAAATTGATATGTCATCAAGTAGACAATGATGGTTTTGAGTATCTAGTTGGGTCTATTGTTGTAGCTGGCACCTAGCTATGTAGATACCTAACAAGAAGAAATGGATTGCCAACATTTGAAGACTGCCAATACGAAAACAAGATTTTACACTATTCTCATTTGGTTGCAGCAACGAATATCAAATTAGAAAGATACAAAGGGAGACTCGCCAATAAGGTATTATGGACAATTTCAATGGACGAGCATGAGATAATTATAGATGCATTGCAAAAGAGAGAGGATGCAAATGGTATAGTCAGATGACTACATTTATATCAAACACATGTAAGTTTCTTCTTTATTGTGCTATTTTTATATATGTCCTTAGTATATTTAATTACACGTATGTATGCATTGTCAATAGCAAATTAGAGAACTTATATATACCTCTTATTCAGGTCTCATTACAATTTATGCAAATTTAAATGTTAAGGTGGATTGAATATCAACATCTTGTACAATTAAACATAGTGAGTACATACAAATTACACATATTTACATAGTTCAGATAAATTTATGCTTTAATTAACATGTGTTTTTGTTTTACAATTTTATTTTACAAGAACTCATTTGAAGAAATGTGTTGAACCACTTTTATATTTTGAGTTCACTTCTATAAATATGTCATTGACATTGTCTTAAATATATTGTGAAACATGTTGTAAACATTTAAAAATAGGAGTTTACTTCTATTTGAAAGTTAAAGGTGTGCACTTGATATTATAAATTAATTGTCAATTCAAGTAATGAGCTCCTAATTTTTTCCATTACTTTTACATTCAAACATGTCTAAATTAATGTTTGTGTATATAAATAGTTAAAATTATTGTTAAATTACCATATACTTACAAAATATGTCATAACATGAATAAAATATGTCACAATAAAGAAAATGGTTTGAATACTTACAACATCATCTAACATAATAATATATATTACATACACTAGCATGATAAGAAGTCATAAAAAAATAGTGCATGGTCTAACATGATCTATGAAGTCAAAAAGTACATATAATACAGTTAACTATCCTAATACAAAGTGTATCAAAATAAACACTGTGTCATAAAAACACAATCTAAAGGTGCTAAAAAGACCTAATCTATTTGATCTGCAGTCCTCTTTAGTCCACGCGAAGAGGACTCAAATGGATCATCCTATGTAACATGAGTTGTCTCATCATGTGGGACACCTCGTGAGGTAGATGGATCATCCTATGTAACATGCATTGTCTCATCATGTGGGACACTTAGTGAGGCAGATGGATCATCATGTGTAACATGAGGTGTCTCATCATGAACATGCTTAATTGAAATGGGTTTCAAAATCTAGCTTGAAAATAAATTAAATATTAATTACATAATAAAAATAATACCACATGAGATGGGTGTCCCTGTGTAATAGGAGGATGTGCACTGTGAAAGCTACCAAATGCAGTAGTTGTGAGGTCCTGTAATTTATAATACATACATTTTTAAAATTTGATAAAGAGCATAATTAACTATGTATGTACATAAATCACAAAACTAACCTCAAAGGATGATGTAGGTACCTCCATCTGGCTTAGTTCTAGACTCTCAGCAACACTCATGGCAGCATAGTCCTAAAATTATGGATCCATTAAAGTTGAGTCAAAATTATATATACATGAATTGCAAAGTACGTAAACTAAAAGTACATAATTTGTACACTACATTTTTTATACACTATAAAAGCATGTATATATATCATACCTAAGTAGTAGCCACTATCACAGATGTGTCTAAAGATATGCTAGCACAATGACCATCGGCATGTCTCAGATGGTCAATAGATGGAGTCAAAAATAAACTATACTGAGGCCTATATGGATAAGTATGATCCATCACTGGTTCATAAAATCAAAACACATAAAATTATACACATGAATCAAAGTTGTTTAGATTATAAGCTAATAAAAATGTACATACATAAAAATATTACAAACTATTTTCCTCAAGTCAAAAGTTCATTCCATAGGTATTTGAGGTTGTCCCTTAGTGGTCAATGGATCAGAACCTGTACTGACATCAAATTGTGTAGCAGCCAACAATCCTTACAAAATCAGATAAAAAGAGCATATGAGCATATGTTATTAAATTTGAGTTTGAATGTACATTTTTATAGTGTAATTCAAAGTGCATACCATATGAGGGATGTCAACATCTGTAGGTCTCAAAAAAAGACTATACTACCTTCTAGGAGGAACAATATCATCCATCCTCTATTATTTCAAAATCAACATACATTAATATGGTTAATACAATTACACATGTATGTAGAAAGTAAATAATTATGTACTTTATATTTAAATTTTAATTAAAATTTTACTTGTTGCTCCTGACTGTCTTCGGGCTCTCATTGCATGAGGTCAACAAATGATGACAAATCAATATCATCACCACCATCACCATGGGCAACATATATGTCATCATCAAAATCATAATGGTCATCATGTGTTGCATCAACATCGCTCTAGGGGCCTCTGCATATATCTCCACAGGTAGTACAAACGTGTCCAAGTGGACGAATATCTCTTGCCTACGTCCACTTCTCTGCTAAATTTCCTGAAAGGGCACTAAATGAGGTAAGAGCAGATGACACTACTCGATGATGGTGTGGCATTGGGACAATTGGTGTGGGAAGAGGTACAAGAGGCTAAGGCTATATGTTTTTTCTCGTTCTATCACTCAGCTTTGCCCCATGCCTATCCTAAGGCATCCCTCCACCAACCCCCTAAAATACTCTAATATCAAAATAATTGGGTTTCAAAACCAATTCAAACTTAGCCTATAGTTTCTTAAGGAAGTACATGGGCACCTCATGATTAGCGTGTGGTGGATGATCAAATACCATCCACCACCTCTCCCAAAAGTGTGTTGTTATACATGGATGCATGCACCATCTAATAGAAATGTGAGGCTTCTTATCGCTAATCTGCTCACCTGTCTTAAGGTTTAAAAAATATCTAGTAAAATGTCCTTTAATTATTTTGAGATTATGGACCTCTCTATAGGATAGGCCATCAAAATAATAGGCACACATGTTTTGCCTCCATAATGTAAAGCTATCAATATCAAAATCCAAATGCTTTATAGAGCTAACGATGCCTTGCATGTTATTCACAAAGGCATAGAAGGTGAGGAGGGGGGTGGGACTTGTGCCTAATAGTCTCAATATCTCACATGAAGTTGCTAAGGTTACACCTCATGCTCTCTCATAGATCCTCTACAGTAGGTGGTGGAGGAGGACTAGGTGGTTGTGGAGGTGGGGGTGGAGGTGGAGGTGGAGATGGAGGGGGTGGAGGCGGGGGTGGGGTAGGGGGAGGGGATGGTGGTGAGTCCATCAAATATAATCTACATATATGTTTAAACAACATAAAAAATCACAAAATTACTATTTAATAAAATAAATATAAAATATCAATTATATAAATGCACAGATATTTAAAACTATATCAATTAAATAAATAAAGTTAAACACTTAAGTAAACTTTAATGTTAAGGCTAATTGAGCATTATAACAAATTTAAGCCCAATCATAAAATAATACTCCAAAAAACTATATTAATAAATCAACTTAAATGTGAATTCTAAAAATATCTTATATAAATATGTTTATGATTTTGGCTTATCAAATTTGTACAATTAAGGATCACTATTAAAATAATTAGTCCATTGAACATATAAATAAGATTGTGGTTTGGGTTAGGATTGAACATATTATAATATCACACATAATTAGCCTTTCAGATGGTGACATCTATAGGGAAATGTGTTGGTTGCCAAGAATTGAATAAATAACTCTTTAAGTATGCTTAAATAACTCTTTAAGTGGTTATGTTTTAAGTTTCTATGTAGATGGTAGATCTTTATCTACGTGTCTCTGTTATTAGGAGGAAATATAAATCTAGTTTTTATGTTAGATATGAACTTTTTTTGTCTATGCAAGTTCAAAGGAACATGTTTTTTATATTAAGGAAAAGGATGTGAAAGTGCCCAATAGTTTAACCATTATTTTGTTAGATTATGATCTAGATCCTACATGGAATTACTTTATGAAAAAATGTAGTGATTTTTTTATTATTAATATTTTATATCATGCTAGAGTAGTTACATTCCTATTCTATTTAGTTTTTAAAGTTTTGTTGAAAACAATATTACAGTTATAGGTTTATGTCCTAGACCCCTAATTGACCTTATAGAAAGGGAAAATATATTTTGGTACTCCTATAAGATTTGTTATTCAACACTATCTATGCATTTATTTGGCCTACTAACAATCTAGTTCATATATTTGAAGTGGTTCCTATGAAAAATATAGTCAATTCTCCATTTAAGAATGAGAAAAAAGAAAGATAGAGACAACAACAGATGGTCTATCTTTAGACACCTAAATTTGATTACACTGCTTTGGTAATCTAATTTAGCCATCTCTAAAGGCATCATTAATTAAATTCTTATTTAATTAATCCTTTGCCATCCCTAGTTGATTAATTTAATTAATCATCTATAGTCCTAATTGATAAATCAAATAATCTATTATTTATCAATTAAATCCTTTTCTCCTATCTAATTCCAAAAATCCCCATTTATTAAAATAAATCTATTTGATAAATGAAATCCTCAAATTCAAAAACCCCTAACCTATCTCTAATCCTCCATTTAGCCTAATCCACCCCATCCACCCATACTAACCAAGCTTAGCCACTAACTCACCCACCCTCATTAATGCCATCCACTTGCACATCTCTAACATCCCTAATCTAATCCTAAACCCAAGCCTAATCCACCCCCTAATGTTGTCACATTCCTTAAACAAGTTTAAGACTTTCCTAATCCAAACCAAAGTCTCCCCTCAAAAAACCCAACCACTAAGTCATGAGTGCTCTTAAAAAACATAAAAGACTCTTACAAGCCCACTCATGACTCTTACACCCATCTTCCACACTCTTCCCTCTTCCACACCCATTCCTCTTACATCCCTCTTACATACTCAACCCCACTCATCATGCCTTTAACCAACCCTTTACCCTACCCTCTCACACTCATCCTCCTTGTGACAAGTGTCACCTTCCCATTGGTGCTAAACAAGCACAATCCATGTGCTCCCCTTTGAGTGCATCTTAGCCCCCCTTAAGCCTTCATCCATCCTTGCATCTAAGCCCTCCATCCCTCTACCCCTTAGCCTATAAATTGAATCTCATCCCAAGCCATTTCATCAACAATCTTTGAGCTAAAGTTACTATGCTATTTTAAGAACCAAAGCCATCAATCTTACCCTTATAATGCCAAATTGAGAGCTCACAAAGCTACCAATTTGCCATTACCCATCTCCATTGAAGCAGCTTTTGAGCATCCTGAGCATACATCCATAGCAAAAGGACACATCTACAGAATCAAGAAAGCATGGAGTGTTTTCTCTTGTGAAGTTTGCACTTCTTGTTTGCTTTCTTTGTCTAAGCATATATGTGAATTTAGTTTTTGGTTTGTGAATGTTTACTTTATTTGTTAATGTTCTTTGCATACTAAATCTTGTTCTACATTTTGGCACGCCCGGTGGGACCCCACTATGGGTCATTTAATCATCTATTTTCATCTATATGTCATTTTTCTAACCATCTAATGTTTGTTGTTGTTTGAGTGTGTTGTGAGGGTGTTTTGCTTGTTTTTGCAGGTTAAAGAACGCACTTAGGAAGAAGAAATACCATCAGAAGAAAAAAAATTTGCATTTTTCAACTTTTTTCGTGCAGTGTCGTCTCTGCAGTTTTGGCGTCTGCAACCTGTTCTGTCGTCTCCGCCGCCGCCGCCAATCCAAATCATCGTCTGCAAAAATCCGCGTCTGCGCAAATCGACGTCTCCGCCATCGCCAATCCAAATTGTCGTCTACGAAAATCTGCATCTGCGCAAATCGGCGTCTCTGCTTGTCACCTATTTTCTGTGCCGCAAATCTGTTCTGTCATCTCCAAATACTAGCATCTTTGTATTTCAGCGTCTTCGTATTTTGGCATCTCCGCTTGATAGACTGTCGTCTCTGCTTGCTTATGTTGCATTTCTGTTTTAAAATCTTTATTTCTGCACTTTGTAGCTATAAAATAAAAAAAATAAAAAAAAGAGTATAAATCAAAATTTGACTTTTAGTGGTTCCGTAGGATTTAGACCATTTTAAGCATTTATACGCGTAGAAAAAATAGCAAAAAAAGTTTTAAAAAAAAATTCCATAGTTAAGCTCTCATTTTTGAAGATTTTGGCTAACTAGCTAAATTATTTTTTTTTTTGTGTCATTGCAGGTTGGAGCACATATGGAACCACTAACCATGTTTCTTGCAGGTTTTCATGTTGCTAAAAAATGAAATTGAATGTTTAACCATTTGTCTTTGAATGCATGTTGCTAAAAAAATGAACTTGAATGGTTAAACACATTTTCCATTGAATGAATGTTGCTCAAAACACACTCTTGAATGTCATGGATTAAAATCAACTTTCCTTGGAATGCATGCTTAAAACAACAAATCCAATCTTGAATGTCAAGGATCAATTAACCATTGCAATATCAAACACTTCATTTGGAGCTTCTAAAATTGAACAAAACAAATCTCTTTTCCACATGCAATCTAGGTAAAGTTTGATTTTTGGACATTTAAAAAACTTTGTTAAGTTAAAATACAAATTTAAAAAAATCAATTTGAGTAGTTCCTTGGACTCACCTCTTTTCTAATCACCCATCAAATATTAACCATTGGTTGCAATCTCAGTGCCATTTATGGGGATGGGTCTACTTGAAAAAGGTGTTAAATGTTCCACAATCTAACTCACTCACTTGGTCTTTGAACGTTTGCTTTAACTTTATCAAAATTCTTAAATGGCCAAAACTCTAGATTAAATCGATCACACTTCAAGTTTGGGCACTAAAATTGAACAACAACTGACGTGGAGAGCCTCTGGGCGCGCGCTTGAAATTGAATCTCACACACTTTTGTTTTGGGCTTAAAACAAACTCACACTCAATCTTGAATGCCTTAAAAAAAATTAATCGATACTTGACGTGGAGGGCCTCCGGGCGTGCGAGTTTGCTTTTGTTGACCCTAACTCTTCTTATTGTTTGCATTCTTCGATTGATTTACTTTTTTTGGTGCTTCAAGTTGGAATTGAACATTGTCTCTTAAACATGAGTGCTTGCAAAGTCTAGATTAGCACACATAAGAGTCAGTTGGTAAAAGAACAAGCGTGTTTTTTAGCCCAAGGTCATCCAAGTCTTCTCTCCCCTTGTCGTCTTTCGAGGCCATCTTGGGTGCATAAGATTAGGATCCAAAACCTTGTTTCTTTTTAGGAGGCCTGCTTGGAGATTTCATCACCCCTTGGACGACCTCAACTCCAGCGTTCCGGCGGAGTATAAGAATCAGGAGGTGAATCGAAAGACACCTCTCTTGGGAACAAGAATTTGTCATTCGGGCTAAGCCTCAAGGAACTTTATACCCTTGAGAAGTGAAAGAGGAGAAGTGGGTTACCGCTCCTCTCGGCTGTGTGACATCCTTTTGGTCTCATCTACGAATTTGGGCCTCACGTACCTTGCGTATATCGAGGACTCCCTAGCTAAACCAATTGTCAGCCTTGCAGAAAACCATCTAAGATGTTAATGTGTTTGGAGTGACTGATCGAAACATTTGTAGAACATACACACTCCTCGACGCAGGTATCACATTCTGAGAACCACAAACTTCTATCTGGGTGTTCCTATCTATTGCTTGTTTTTATTTATTGAATGAATGTTTGCCAAACTTGGTCAATCCTAGCTTAGGGCACACTTAGCATAGTCACTGCCTATTTTAGAAGTTGAACAGGTTGAAGCAAAACAACCAGAATCTCCCAAAGCCAAGCAAATTCAGGAATTTATGTCAGAACAACCCAAACCCAAACAGAAGTTTCACAAGGTCAAACTCAAGCCATCTCTAGAATACCAAGAACTTTCAGCCAAGAGAAAAGAAATAACACCAAGCCCACAAATTGCCAAACTCCACAAAGCAGAGGACAAAGCTACTGACGAAGCACTTCAAGAGGCCTGGTTAGAGCGCACCATCAAATTTAGCCAACATCCAGGAGTTAATCCTGCTTATGCCTTACCAACTAGGCATGATTTCTATGATTAGACACCCTTGTTTCTCCACATCTTCTTGGATAAGCTTCACTTTAGAGTCATCTTTGTAGAAAAGCCAGCCATCTTAGGTTATCCCATTAAGCATTATTAGCTCATCCATCTCATTTAGAATCATACCATCTAGCCAGTAATCGAAAATCTACACATCTAAGCTTTCAAAATTGTTGTCACCTTGCTAAAAGTTTGCCATTCCTAAAATCTTCCAAATCCACCAATCTCACCAAGGTTATCCCTTTGACAGAGCTTTGTCTAGGGTAATCTAGCTTTGTCACTTGTTATCCATCATCACCTTGAGCTAAAGGTTGGGATCCACAAGTGGTCAATCTCGTGTTCTTCCTAAAGGATCATCAGTCTATCCTTAAGTTGACACAATCACCACCAAGCTTGCACATAGGAAAGCAGACCTTTTGTGCTTTGACAACATATCTTTGAAGTTAGAATCCCCAACCCAATCCTCCTTAGGTTTTGTCATATAGCTTTGCCTCAACCTAGGAAATCATTTGCATAGAAAAGCCTTCCCCCTTTTGCATCCATCAGCATTATTGCATCTCATCGCTAGGAGCATTTTTCATGCCACGTGTCACTCGCTTAGCCAAGAAGAAAGAAACAATGGAGCCCTATCATTTGGATCGAACAGCCTCACCCCCCTTGAGCACTCATCCATCCTTCAGCCCAGAGCAAGCTATGCCATCACCTATTGACATTGAAGCTTTCATGAACCAACCAGGAAATGTAGTATTGGTAAACGCCATTATAGACAAAAACAAAGAGACAATCATGGCTAATTTTTGAAGGGACAATGTAGGAACCTTTGACTTTGGAAGACCCCCTCCATTATCAGATCCATTTCACCCGTTGTTTGGGCAGCTGCCACCACCCATAGGCTCTTATGATCAAAATTATCCTCAATATATTCCAAAAGAAGAGCCTCCAGCCAATCCATATGACCCAACAGACCCAAACATACCATCATCCACCCAAGTTGAAATCTCCATGCCGCAAGCCAACCCAGCCACCACCACTCCATCCTTGGTTCATACCTCTCCGCTCCAAACCCCCTTTACTCAAAACACCTCACCGTTCACCCCCTTCACTATTGCTGCTGCTCCCCAACCCAGCCTTCCAAATCCACCCATCTCCCAAATCAATGCTAGCATCTTTGGCCAACCTCAGCAATATACAACAGGGATGCCACCCATGGGGCCAAGTAATCAACCTTTCATCACCCCCAGCTTGTTCACCATAGCCTAAAGTACAATCCCATCATTTCCATTAAGTCTTGGGAGCTCAATACCACCAGCCACAAATCCACAAGCTACTACCTTCACTCCACAAAGCTATCAAAACCCACAAGCTACTGCCAATCTTCTACCAAGCTCCCAAGTGACCCCAGCTCCCGCCACCACTCTACCAAGCTTCCAAATCCAGCCACCAAGCTATCAAACCCCATCAATCCCATTCCCAAGCTTTCAATTCCCACCACCTCCACCACCAACTAATCCATTACCTCCAATTACCAACTACTTTTCAATGCCACTTCTAGGAGGTAAATCACCACCCCACCCAACCACCAATTATTTGCAGATACCATCCCAAATGGGGGCACAACCCACATATATTGGTCAAACCCCACAAGCCCCTCGATCCTTTCCCCAAGCCTCACAACCATCTTATACCTTACCTCCACAAAGCAATCCATTTATCCCACAGCCAGCTTATGTTCCTCAATCCCAACCTCAAATCCCATATCAACAGCAAGCCTCGCAGCACATGCAGCAATATGCGCCACCTCCCCCTCAGCAACCCGTCATCCACCATGCAGCTGCCCAAACAATGTACAATCCCTATCAACAAATCCCTCACAGCCATCCATATTCAGTGGCCCCATCCAGCACATACCTACCTCAAGGCACTCCTACATTGGGGGCACCCCATCCATCACCTATCAATTTAGAATGGGAGCAAATGAAGAGAGCTCTGAAAGCCATCCAAGAAGGGAATGATCCAAAGACATTCAAGTTTGAGAATGTGTGTCCTTACCCATTTGACAGAGCCATTACCACGACACCATTTCCCAAACACTTTGAGGTACCTAAATTTGACAAATTCAGAGGAAAAGGAGACCCTATCACACATATCAATGAATTTTACATGCATTGTCAGGACATGGCATACAATGATGTCTTCCTCTTGCGCCTTTTTCCCAAAAGCTTGGCTGAACCAGCTCTTGAATGGTTTTATAGAATCCCCTATGGAACAATTAAAAACTTTGCTGAATTATCTGAGGCATTTGTAGCCCAATATGCCCATCTTGTTGAAACAGAGCTATCAATAGTTGATCTTGTCCACACCAAGCAAAAAGGTGGAGAAAGCCTTGCTGAATACCTGCAAAGATGGCAAACCCTTACCACCTGCATATCCTGCACCTTGCCAGAACGCCATGTGGTGAAAATGTTTATTGATAATGCACATCCCAGCTTGGCTCACCACATGACCATGAACTGTTTGCAGACCTATAAGGATATCAAAGAAAAAGGAATGATCCTTGAGCAAGGACTCATCAAAGATGGTGTGGTAAAGATTTACAAAGAGGCCAACCAAAATCAATCACACTCCAATGACAAGTCTAGGTATTGGAACAAAAACAAGCATGTTGCAACAGATGGGGTTACTGACACCAGACATGTGAATATTGTTGGTCCTTCTCAAAACTAGTCTAACCCACCATATCAAACAAACAACCAACAAGCTATCAATTACCAACAACGAAATAACCAAAGCTATCAAAACCACAATACAAGACCCAACTTTCAAGGGTCTAACAATCAAGCTAATGCCATCAATGTAGCTGCAGGGCAAAAGCCCAAATTCCAACCTGCACCTAGAAACTATACACCCCTTGGTGAGCCATTGGATGTTATTTTTGAGAAATTAGCTAAGGAAAACCTCATCAAATTTCCTCCTACCCAGCAAATTGATCCAAGCCAATCCAAAGCTGCATGGTACAAGGACAATGAGTATTGCAAGTTCCATAGGGTAAACGGTCACACCACCCTTAGATGCATGAAACTGAAAGACTATGTGCAGGACCTCATTGATAAGAAGGAAATCATTGTTGGTGCCCAAACCTCTCCCAATGCAGGCTTACAGATTTATCAAAATGCTTTTCCTCCACACAACAACCAAAATACTGGAAAAGCACCTATCCAAAACAACACCAACAACCGCCAACCAAACCAACAGCATGGGAAGAAAAATGACCACACTTCATCCTATATAGACTATGGTAGCCTTATAGGTTGTATATCTGAGAAAGAGCCTTCTATCAATGTTATCAATATCCGAGGACCAGACAATGAGTGTGCGATCGCCACTCGAAGAGCGCGATTTAACATCGCAAGCCCACCAGTTTCATCAGCACCATCAGCTCCATCAAAAAGCCAGTACAATATCTTGGAACACCTTGGGAACATGCCAGCCCAAATCTCCATTTTAGACCTTCTCCACACTAGTCCTATGTACAAAGACATCCTTGACAGTGCTCTCATAGAATCCCGTGTCCCTTCTGATATCAATGCTACTAATTTTCGTAATCTTGTTGGACACCTTTCATCCTCATGTGCCCTATCTTTCAAACCCACCGACATACCCCCAGATCACACCCTTCCGCTTCGCATAGCCATCATGGTATCCAATCAAGGGACCACAGAAGGGACTATTTTGCTACCAATCAAGGTTGGGCCGGTCATCCAAGAGACAGTTTGCCATGTTGTTGATCTAAACCTACCATTTAACATCCTCCTCAGTCGCCCATGGATTCATGCTATGAAGGCCATTCCATCCACCTACCATCAGTGCATCAAATTTCCGCATCAGGGCACTGAGGTAACCATCCATGCCAATCCAGAACCCTTTGCTTACTGCAATGTAGTTGAAGCTTCGTATACAAACCATTGCCCTGGAATAGACATCGGCACAGCCATCGCCAGCTCATCCCACACTTGTAATGACGCAGAAACCATCCTCACCTCCACCCTATCTACTGTAAAGATCAACAACAAAGGTTGTGGAGAATATAGTCTATCAGATGCATTTGCTGTCAGAGCAATCCCACTTGATCCACATACCCATGGACGGCCAACATATCACAAAGCTAAGGAGATTCTACCTCCTTGATACAAACGGTTTGGCCCAACCACCTTTGTGTCCTCAAAAATGCCTCTTCATGAGGAGCTCACTCCAGATATCAACAATTGGTTACATAAGGATGCACCTCCAAGAAATCAAGCACGCCTTGATCACTTTAGCCAGAAGTATACCCAACAACATAAGCTCATCACTGAAAAATGGAACTATCAAGGAGGTGAACTAGGACCAGAAGAAAGGGGCATGCAATGTCCCATCGAAGCACATAATTGGGAAACGAAGTCAGGTCTTGGCTTTGGCATACCCACAACTGGGGGCACCAACGAGAACGGTCACGCTTTTTTGAACATCCACCACGACCTTGTCGAAATCGAAGACATTCTCGAGGAAGTTGAAAAGAGAGCCTACGATGATATCCCAGACCAAATCTTCCTAGGAGACTCTGTTCTCTGAGAACTATCCATCCATCTCATTGACCTACCACTCGCTCATCCACAACTCATAGATTGGGACCAACCAAGTGTCATACATATTGATGAGTTCGCATCAGAGGAAGCGCTTCTAAGATTCATGGGAGCCAAAACTCCTCATAAGAAGACAAAGCCAGATTCTGCCTACATCTACAAGCTAGATCTCAAGGGGTATTTTGGAGAAAATCCCCAACCTAGTTTCGATACACCCAAAACTGGAACTAAGGTAAATCTGGGACTAGCTAAGGCAGCGAAGAGAACCCCTCAGCAAGAAAATCCAGAGCCACAAGCAGAACATGAGGATTTAGTATTGCCTCCTCAAGATAATCAACCAGAAGTGTCTTCTATTCTAATAGAGGATACTAGAGAAGTCAACATTGGTTCCTCAGAGATCCCTAGAATTGTTCACATTGTTGCATCCCTATCACAAGACCAAGATGACCTCCTCTTTGAGGTTTTACGAGAGAACATTGGCTGATTTGCATGGTCATATCAGGACATGCCAGGACTTGATCCAAAGCTTGTAGTTCATCATCTTGCAGTCGATCCAAAGATCAAGCTCGTCAGACAAAAGCTTAGAAAAATGCACCCCAAGGTGGCATTACTAGTCAAAGCTGAACTAGAAAGAATGTTAGCTGCTAAGGTTATCCGACCTATCGACTACTCAGAATGGATCTCCAACATGGTCCCTGTCACTAAGCCTTCCGGTGACATCAGAATTTGCACTGATTTCAGAGATCTTAACAAAGCTTGTCCAAAGGATGATTTTCCCTTGCCCAACATAGATATGATTGTAGATCTTACAGCTGAACATGAAATTCTGTCCCTTATGGATGGATTTTTCGGGTATAATCAGATCAAGATTGCAGAAGAGGACCAGCATAAGACAGCATTCACTACCCCTTGGGGAACCTTTTGCTACACCATGATGCCTTTTGGCCTAAAGAATGCTAGGGCTACCTATCAAAGAGCTATGACAGCCATTTTCCATGATCTTATCCATAGCATTTTGGAAGATTATGTGGACGATATCCTAGTCAAATCTCACACCTTCATGGATCATCTTGTTGACCTGGAAAAAGTCTTTGATAGGTTGGCCCAATATCATCTCATGCTAAATCCCAAGAAGTGTGTCTTTGGGGTCACATCTGGCAAGCTTCTAGGCTTCATAGTTTCTAAACAGGGTATAGAGATCGACCCCAAAAAGGTCAAGGCTATCTTAGACATGCCTCCTCCCCAAACACTGCGACAACTTCGCTCTCTTCAGGTAAAACTTCAATCTGTCCGGCGCTTCATCTCCCAACTTGCGGATAAGTGTACACCGTTTTCACACTTGCTAAAGAAGAATGAGAACTTCAAGTGGGATCTTTTATGTCAGCACAGCTTCGATCAGCTCAAGCAGTATCTCACCAATCCCCCTATCTTGGTTCCACCAGTTCTTGGTCGTCCCTTGATCTTGTATATATCAGCAACACCTACTACTCTAGGGGCACTTCTAGCACAACATGATGATTATAGCAGAGAGAGAGCCATCTACTATATTAGTAGAACCCTAGTTGGTTATGAACTCAATTACACTTCTATGGAAAAAGCTTGTTTGGCAGTTGTTTTCTCAACTCAAAAGCTTCGCCACTACATGCTAAGTCATACCATCCAACTAGTCTCCAAGATTGACCCTCTCAAGTATATGCTCTCCAGAACAGCACTTATAGGCCGTTTGGCCAAATGGGTTATGCTACTAAGTGAGTTTGACATCCAGTATGTGGACAGAAAGGCAATCAAAGGGCAAGCTATAACAGATCACCTAGCTGATGCACCTCTAGTAGATGCATATCCTTTGCTCACAGAATTTTCAGATGAGCATATCTGCCTAATTGAAGAACAGCCCCCATGGAAGCTTTATTTTGATGGCTCATACACCTCTCATGGATCAGGGGCAGGAATATTATTAGTTACACCTCAAGGAGATTACATTCCAAAAGCCTTCAAGCTACAATTCCCTAGCACCAACAATATAGCAGAACATGAAGCTGTTGTAGCAGGATTAAAGATAGCTGCAGAATGGAATATCACTGAGTTACAAGTCTTTGGTGATTCTCAGCTCATCATCAAACAAGTCTTAAATGAATATCAAACCAAAGATGAAAAGCTATTACCCTACAAAGAGCTAGTTGATCAGCTGACCCAGCATTTTACAAAGCTTCAGTTTACACAAGTGCCTCGAATGCAGAATAAGGCAGCAGATGCCATGGCCACTATCGGCTCGCTCTTGGAAATTCCCCAAGAAGCTACGCAGTATGAATTTTTAGTTGAGCAGCTCCTCACACCCGCTTATGCGAATGAGGATTCAAACCGTGTTTGTATCTTGGTTGGTCCCCAATCCCCTTGGTACCATGAAATTCACGCTTACCTTAACGATGGTATCATATCCCCTCACCTCACACACACCCAACACCAGAACCTTATTCAAAAATCATCCCGCTATGTTATCATAGCCAATACCCTATATCGTTGAGGTTATCACGATACTCTCTCTCGATGTTTAGATGAAAATGAGGCCACGATGGCATTAAAAGAAGTACATTCCGAACTTTGCGGTGCCCACACGAGTGGTATTGTCCTAGCACAACAAATCTTTAGAGCAGGCTACTATTGGCCTACCATTGAAGAAGACTCTTGTGACTTTGTCAGAAAGTGTCTCCCATGTCAGCAGCATGCAAATCTTGTGCACGCTCCAGCACAAGATCTACAGCCTATTGCACCACCTTGGCCTTTCGCTTGTTGGGGCCTTGATCTAGTTGGAACTATCACACCTCTCTCATCTGATGGACATAAATGGATAATAATAGCTACAGACTATTTCACTAAGTGGGTGGAAGCAGTCCCCCTAGTCTCAGCTACAGGAGTTCAAGTCTCCAAGTTCATCTTGTACCACATTGTTTGCCGCTTCGGCATCCCATCCACCATCTTCACTGACCACAGAGGTAACTTTGAAAATCTCAACATGGAAAGATTATGCACTTCCCTCCACATCCATCACCGCTTTTCTAGCCCATATTTCCCACAAGGTAACGGCCAGGCAGAGGCAACTAACAAAACCCTCCTCAAAATCCTAAAGAAAGTTGTCAATGATTCCGGCCATGATTGGCACCTTCAAATAAATTCGGCTCTATGGGCCTATCCAACTTCCTTCCATACATCCACAGGCACAACTCCATACTCCCCTAGTCTATGGTGCTGAAGCGGTATTACCTATAGAAGTTGAACTTCCCTCACTACGCATATCTTTGCGAGGGAAAATATCAGATGAAGAATACAAAGTAGCTCGACTCACCCAGCTAGATCTCTTAGACGAGAAGAGACAACAAGCCTATGACCATCTCACAGTCTATCAAACTCATCTCAAAAGGAATTTCAACAAGAAGGTGCTCCCACGACACTTTCAGCCTGGCGACATGGTCCTCAAAGAAAATATGAAAGTCCAAGCAGATCAAGAAAAGAAAGGCAAGTTTGAACCTACATGGCTTGGTCCCTGTGTGGTTACTGCCTCCTTTGGCTCTGGAGCCTATCAATTATCTACACCAGAAGGAGAACTCTTGAATGATCCCACTAACATCATTCATCTCAAGAAGTTCTATGCTTGAAGATCCTTGGTATACCCAGCTTTTGAAAAATACAAATTTTAAAAAAAAAAATAGTAAAGAGAAATAAGCGTCCAATGGTGAAAACTTGGCAATTCAAGCGCCTTGGACAGGTACCTTGGTGAAAACCTGGTAATTCAGGCACCTTGTGCACTAAAGACTAATCCATTATCTATCACTATCCTATCCCTCATCCATCCATCCACCATCCCATAAAACACCTGCTTGTTCCCTTGGTGTTCCAATCAAATATCCAAAATCTAATGGAGCTTGTCAATACCTCCTGTACAGCTTGTAAATCTTGTACCAAAGCTTGTATTATACCTTGTAAATCTTGTACCATACCTTGTATATATCTGAATCTTGTCCAAAGCTTGTACCATATTCCAGCTTGTAAATAATCTTGTATCCTAGCCTGTATCCTATCACATGCACACACAGAATCCCATTTTCCTTAAGCTTTTCACAAACCATCTACCTATCCACCTATCAACTATTATAGACACCCCATCCTTCACAAACATTTCCATCTCACAAAAAACCAAAACATGAATAAACTTGTATATTTGTAACATATCTTGGTCTGTCAGCTTGTACATCCTCTTTATCTTAGTACCATTGTATCTATCCAGCGTTCGTGTTAGTTTGTCCTTGATCAACATCTTGCACACATCGCACACCTTGGTTAGCTATTCCAATGCATCCTTTAGCTAGATCTCATGTCACCAAAGTGTTATCCTTCTTAGTTCAGCTTGCCAGACACATCACTCATCCAGATCCATCAGCTTAGGTGCTCTCTGATAGATCCTTGCAAGATATAGCTTTCCTCATGTCTGATCTTGGTCTGTTAGTACCTTGTCCTACCCATCTCGTTGGCAAACAGTTCTCTTTTGGATTTTCGCTTTCTTTTGATTTGGGATTTTCCCTTTTGGGTATTGAAATATCTTTTCCAAGAAATCTCCTTGTTCCCTCCTCAAGGTTGCCACGATCTTCCATATCATGGTATGCTGCGAATGGGGCAATCAGAGCGTAAGGTCTTGATCAGGTCTTTTGCTCGTTTTCTTTTTCTGCTTATGGGTTACCTAGTGTTGTTTCCACGTTGCTTCCTCTGGGATTCATGTGTGATACTGGGGCAACCCTTGCGTGTTTGTTTCGAGTCAGTTCGTCAGTCCTCTGGATAGTTGGTGAAAAGGCCTTGATGTTCTTGGTAACCTTGGCAATTAACCAACAGTCCTATAGCAAATCTAGTGCTCAACTACATGGTGGTACTTCTCTTTGAAGTATCCCCCCGCTCAAAAAGCTTCAATGGATTCCCTTCATCTCCATTATCCCCCATCCATATCCTACATCTATCGCTCCTACCCCAGCTTATGCATCAGTATCTCTTTGAATCACTCCTCACGCTTAGCTTTAGGGATCCACAATCCTAGTCTTAGGGATCCACCAATCAAATCAATCCACCAAGCCTCATCTTTCGAGATCCACAATCCTAGTCCTAGGGATCTCCGAAACCCATCTTCCGCCAATCTGACTCTTTGAAATCCTGTTGCATCAGCTTTATCATTCTATCATCCATCTCCCTACCATGGATTCCTTTTATAGCGCTCTGCTCCTCCATCTCCCCCCCCCAATCTTGGAAAGTCTTAAGCTTGCTTTACTATTGTGCCTCTGATTTACCTTTATCATTCTCCCATAGTGAGAGTTTGAGCTAATTCAGCCCCTTCTCTTCGCCAACCTGCGTCTCAGCTCGTCTCAATTTCTTGTACTTTTCAAGAAGTCGTCGAGCCTCATTTCTCTCCCCGCCGCCTTCTTGAGGGGGCATCATCTAAGTCTAGTCTCTCCTCTTCTTATCGGAGACTAGGGCAACCTTGTTGCTAAAACATCTTCCTCGTGTCGTCTTCATTCGAACTTCTTTGAAATAGTGTTGTCTCAACACTATGTCAAAGAGGGGCAAAATGTAGACACCTAAATTTGATTACACTGCTTTGGTAATCTAATTTAGCCATCTCTAAAGGCATCATTAATTAAATTCTTATTTAATTAATCCTTTGCCATCCCTAGTTGATTAATTTAATTAATCATCTATAGTCCTAATTGATAAATCAAATAATCTATTATTTATCAATTAAATCCTTTTCTCCTATCTAATTCCAAAAATCCCCATTTATTAAAATAAATCTATTTGATAAATGAAATCCTCAAATTCAAAAACCGCTAACCTATCTCTAATCCTCCATTTAGCCTAATCCACCCCATCCACCCATACTAACCAAGCTTAGCCACTAACTCACCCACCCTCATTAATGCCATCCACTTGCACATCTCTAACATCCCTAATCTAATCCTAAACCCAAGCCTAATCCACCCCCTAATGTTGTCACATTCCTTAAACAAGTTTAAGACTTTCCTAATCCAAACCAAAGTCTCCCCTCAAAAAATCCAACCACTAAGTCATGAGTGCTCTTACAAAACATAAAAGACTCTTACAAGCCCACTCATGACTCTTACACCCATCTTCCACACTCTTCCCTCCTCCACACTCATTCCTCTTACATCCCTCTTACATACTCAACCCCACTCATCATGCCTTTAACCAACCCTTTACCCTACCCTCTCACACTCATCCTCCTTGTGACAAGTGTCACCTTCCCATTGGTGTTAAACAAGAACAATCCATGTGATCCCCTTTGAGTTCATCTTAGCCCTCCTTAAGCCTTCATCCATCCTTGCATCTAAGCCCTCCATCCCTCTACCCCTTAGCCTATAAATTGAATCTCATCCCAAGCCATTTCATCAACAATCTTTGAGCTAAAGTTACCATGCTATTTTGAGAACCAAAGCCATCAATCTTACCCTTATAATGCCAAATTGAGAGCTCACAAAGCTACCAATTTGCCATTACCCATCTCCATTGAAGCAGCTTTTGAGCATCCTGAGCATACATCCATAGCAAAAGGACACATCTACAGAATCAAGAAAGTATGGAGTGTTTTCTCTTGTGAAGTTTGCACTTCTTGTTTTCTTTCTTTGTCTAAGCATATATGTGAATTTAGTTTTTGGTTTGTGAATGTTTACTTTATTTGTTAATGTTCTTTGCATACTAAATCTTGTTCTACACTATCTACAATCTTAAACTAACCCAATTGATGTATTAGGTAAAAGATAATATTAAGACCCTCTTCCATCTTCAAGCACTCCATTAGGTGCTTAGTGGACTTTATAGTTGTTTCTTGGAATAGGCCCATGATTTTGAGATTCAATTAGCTTTTTTTAGTTCTCCTTATTAGCTTTTTTTAGTTCTCCTTATTAGCACTATGGTTTTTGTCATTGATAAATGGTAAAAGTTCATTCTATTCAAAGGAGGACCATATTGGATAATTTATTACTATTGTAGACTTGGCAAGAATTGATATGATTTGGAATCAATGTACTTTAGATTCAATTCAAGTATTTTTTAAGCATTACATAATCATCATTATAGTTTAATGCTATGGAAATTAATGGTCCAATGTATTCTTTAAAGGATCAGTGGTAGGCTTGTAAGGAAACTAAGACCATTCAAACATTACAATCAATTGATTACCTCTACTAACTTTGAGCTTAGTGTACATAAAATATTAGACAAAGATATAAATAAATTCCTCTTGGAACAATGCACAAAGGCTCTCTCAACCATCTAAATTTACAAACATCAACACTATCAATTTTTATCTATACTTATTTTGTGACACTAGGGGATTGTATTATCATTATGGATTATATGTTCATCTCAGGATCAAACAAAGTTTAGTAATGTTACCTTTGTTGGCTTGAAATCTTAGTAATGAATGGATTAAAAAGGTTATAAAAGAATAGAATCATACAAACTCATAGCTAAAGTTGTAATGAATGTAGACTATATGTCACAAGTTGAATGAGTAATGGACAATTATAAAATATACTTAATTTAATAGTTTGATAGATGAAGTTTATAGTTAGTATAGTTTTAGTGTCTCAAAGTATCAATGTACCAAGATCTAGTATTTAACTTAAGACAATTATATACAATCACTATTAAATAACAACATTAATAAATGAATATTTATACACAATCCATTTCATTATTTAGAACTAATTATTAATAACATATATTCTCAAAATAATATTATTCATATTATCCATAATATTTCTTCAATCCAATTTAAAATAATTAAATATAGTTTTCAAACCTAGGATTAAGATTACTTTTGTACATTATGGACATACTATTACATATGGTTACCTGGCTAGGGATCAAGTGTTAGGTTTAAGATTTGAAGTTACAATTAGAATTAGGGTTTAACATTTAGGATTAAGTTTATTAATGATTAGGGTTAGGCTTATAATTAAGTTTATTGATTTTAATTAGATAATTTGGTTAAAATTTTAATCAGTGTTAGGGTTAGGTTTAGAATTATGGTGAGAGTGCGATTTTACATCAAGGTTAATACTATGTTTACGGTTAGTGTGTAGTTTTATTAAAAAGGATATGGTTTTAAGGTAAGGGAGCACATTATGTAATGCCCAACCAAGGGATCCAAAGAGCTAACCTAAAGTTTTACTAAGTAAGCAATAACATGTACAATAATACATAAAAAAATATAAGAGATTACATTCCTTAAGGATCCCAAGACGTTGAGTCACATTTCATTGTACAGTTATGGTTAGGTTGAGGTTAGACTTATGAATATAGTTAGTTTTACTTTCTTTGTTATATGGTTTACAAACTAGTCTATAATTCATTACTATTTATTTGAAATAAATATAAAATATTGAATGTAATTATATTTTTGAACAATCTAATTTACATCTATCTAATCATTCAACATTGTAATTTATATTAAATACATTGAAACATCTAAAATAATAATTTTTAAATAAACATCTACGAAACTATTATTCAAATTAACAAATGCAATAATCTAAAAATAATATTGTTAATGTAATGGAAATTTACAATTTTACATATTAAAACTCAAAAAAATTAATAAATTAATACAAATATAAAGCGTAAAGTTGAAAACAATTAAATAAAATAGTATAAAACAAAATAAAATACCTAGTATGTTGAAAAATAGTAGTAGAGGGGTCAATAAAACTCCAAAACGGGCTCCTGTATCAAACCTAAAATCGGGCTCACATTTTCTAAAAAGTTAAAATGAGCAAAAAAGCCCCAAAAAATGGGGATTTGTAGTTTCCCACAATCAGGTCCCTGATATTTTAAAATTGGGTACCCAATTTTAAACATATCAGGTACCTGATTTGTTAAAAATTTGGTACCCAATTTTAAAAAGGTTCAGGCACCTGATCCATGTTGAACAAATTGGGTGCCCAATTTTTTGAGCATGGATCAGGTGCCCGGAGCTAGTTTTAAAAATTGGGTACTTGATTCTAAGAAAATCGAGTACCTGTTTTTGAAAGGTCTCATTTCGTGGAATTGACTTCTGCGAAATTATGACCCAACTTTGTGCTCTTACCCACATGTATGTTTAACAAATTATTTTACATAGGGCTTTTGCAAAAATAAGACAATTCAAACACACTTTTTATCCCTAAGGTCAAATTCAATTTCAATATGTTATTCAACGGCCCACAACTTGATGTCTTTTGATTCTAGCACAATAATCGATAGAGGAGCCAATCAACAAATGATACACATCAAAGTACCTTCAAGGCATGGAAAATAGAAGTCCCCCTTCTGTGGGGACAATGACTCTTCCAAATGAAACCCAAGTAGCCATATACCTCTACTAGGGGAACACGATGGTGAGTAATCTTGAGGGATGTTGTTTCCCTTGCATTGTGAATTAACATACCAAGGATAAAATTGTGATAACTAAATTTGGTTGTAAGTAGGTTTGTAGAGTTAGTGACTCAATTGTTATGTATATGATCCACTTAAGAATCTATTTTGAAGATGCTAAAATCATGGGAAAGTTTTCCCACCTCAAGCTACCCCTAGAAATACACCACCTAGATGTGCCTGATGGTGTGAGAAAGTTTACCCTTCTCATTTATATACCAACCAAATTTGTACCGGTTTGCTTCCTAGAGGTGGATGAACTCACTAGAAGCACTCTTAGGTTGTTGCAAATGATCTTGCTAACAACCTTGGTACATGCATCATGTATTCAAGGGTCTTAATTTGCAAAAGTAGAGAAGATAGAGATGCACTAAAGGGCACAATCTCAAGACACAAAATAATTGTTCATTTCCAACTTACAATGATGATCAACATAAGAAATTGCATCAACAAAAGGAAATTGAGCGAGTGAAAGCACTTAAGAAATATGGGAATAAGAACAAATTATCCTTAGTGCATTCAAGATTGAGTTTCACTCATTTTAAGCCCAAAGTTGAAGTGTTTATAATATAATATTTGTTTGCACTGGAAATTAAATGTTTATCACATTGGTTCATTTTTAGTGGTTAGCATTCCAGATTTTGTTTCCTAATTATCTAAGCAATCATCCCAATGAAAAACATGTTCTAAAGATGCAAACATTCATTCCATTGAAATATTAAAAGTTTTACCCTTAAGCATTTGAGATTGAGTTTTAATAATGATACTAATTAACCCTGCAAAACATGAATCATTAGGATTTCAAGCAAGTTGTTACTATAAAAACAAAAGCTAGAAAACAGAGCCAGTTGGTTAAACCAGCAAGCCCATGGGTGTTAACCTATGATCCCACGGCATGGGAAAGCAATCACAAAATGTGGGATTGTGGTACACAAGACTAGTGAAAAATAAGAGAAAGCGGGTCGTGGGAGAAAAATTAAAGAATGATCTCGTGATAGCACAATCCTGTGAGTTTTTAGGGTGGCATTCCCACTGACAGTTGTACTCACATGTTTGAGGATGAAAGGAAAAACTAGATTTCTATGTCCAGTTATTTTGGTGAAGCATTCCAACAAGTTTTTATAATGATCTCGCTAGTAAAAACTTGTGTTCACATGGGAGGATTGGCCTGTTGGAATGTTAGGGAGTGTTTTTGATGTCACATGGTAATTAAGGTTCATGATGGACACATTCTCATCAGTGCGGGTTTACAATCCCACTAGTTTGTCCTCTCAAATTTGCAATGGCAGGTTTGTGATTATTGTGTGTTTTGAAGATTGTGTAATAGGAAGCCAATTAGGTGGCTAGGAGTGTGCTTCCTGGTTGGAGATTTTGGCACCTGCAAACAATGTTAAAAAACCTAACACATAAAACAACAAGCATAATATGTCATTTTGGTTAATTAACAAAATAAGTGCAAAACATGATTAGAATGACCCAAATGCAGGGTCCCACTAGGTGTGCCAAAATGTATCACCTATTTTAGTAGTTTCAAAATGGAAAACTGCAATTAACAAAGTACTCACAATACTAACTAGACTAACACTTATGATAGGATGAAGGTAACACAACAAGGAGGAAAGTAGACCAAAAGTGGTAAGATCCTCAAGTGTTTAGCCTATGATGACGTCGATATGTCCTGATATGGATGGATGTGTGCTCATGATGTGCTCAAAGCTTTAAGTGGTAAATGGGCATGCATGGAAATGGGTAAAAGGTTCAAAAATGGAGGTGAAGACAAATTTTATCATGGTAAGGGTGTGCAATAGTTGTGTTGTAGTGGTCAATATGGGATTATAAGTTTGCATTTGGAGATGGTATGAATTGTGAGAGGGAAGGGTTTATTTATAGGCCAAGGGGTAGTGAGATGGAGGGTCAAGATGTAAGGATGGAAGAATGGTGAAGGAGGGTTGGGATGATATAAAAGGGAAGCACATGGATTATGCTTGTTTAGAACCAATCAGGGAGTGACACTTGTCACAAGGAGGATGAGCATGAGGGTATAGGGAAAATGGATGGTCAAAGGGAGTTATGGGGGAGGAGTGTGTAAGAGGGATGTAAGAGGCATTTAAGGGCATTTATGGCATATAAGAGCCATTAATACACTTGGATAGGAATGGAAGAGGATAAGGGAGACCATTGACTTTGGCTTGGGTTAGCAAGTCTTAACCCTTACTTAAATTTATGCACATGTTTAGGAGGGGGATTAGGCTTAGCTTAGAAAGGGGGTTAGAAGGTAAGTGACTTAGCTTTGATGGGATGGGTTAGTTAGTTGGCTAAGTGAGGTTAGTATGGGTGAATGGGTTGGAATAGGGGCAATGATTGGGTTTAAGGATGGTTTAGGGGTTTAGGATGATTTATTAAATGATTTATTTAATAAACAGGGATGTAGAATTAAATTAAATAGATTTTTACATTTATTTAATTTATTAAAGGAATGGGGATTTAATTGATAAATTGATTTTGGGTTATCATTTGATTTTATCAATTGGACTATAGTTAATTTAATTAATTAATTAACTAGGGGATGATAATTAATTAATATTTAATCAGTAATGTCCCAAAAGATGATTAAATAAGATTACTTAGTGATGTAATTATATTTAGGTGTCTACAATACTATCTCTTGTATCAACTGTATATCTCTTTTGATCTTTGTTGACATCCTTTTGTAGTATTTTTGCAAATGCATTGAGATAAAGTGTCACTCTATTGCATTTTGGGATCTTGCACATCTTTGTGTTTTTTTGTACTTGCACTACATTATAAAGTGCCTTGGGGGGCTTCATGCTGACCATACTCACCATCTTCCTTTGTCAAGTGAGTGTTCCTTCCATGAAATTAGCCTCATGAAGTGTCGATGACACATGTCATTATAGGTGTTTGTACTTCTTTTACACTCATGATGTTCCTGGTTCTTCTTTTTGCATGTCTTACCTCTCATCATTATAGGGGTGTTATGTTGGTTCTATTTCTTTCTTGGTTTGATGGAGTGAGCTATGTATTCAGTATTTGTTCACATGTACTAGGCAGATACATTGGCTGGGTACCTATGCATTTCAATGAGATGGATCATTTACCATATAGACACTTTTCTTTTCATTTCTACTTTAGTTGCAACCTTCCATGTTCAATTGACTAGCTCTTCAGGATTTGGTGTTGCATGCCATCTATATCTTCAAGTTTAGTTGTTTTCCTTTGCATGCCTCTTGATTCGATGTAAATTATAGTCTTCTCTACTTGATCAAGTTCTATTTTAGTGGAGATTCTTCTTATCAACAACTACCTTTAATAGAGCTTTGTAGATTCTGCATGCTTTAGTAGTGTTCTTCATGATCATCTTTTGTTCCTATCTTCTAGGACATTCCCTAGTTTGGAGGCTTCTTCGATCCTTCACTAGTTCTTTTCAACATTACTTCCATCTTTTTTGGAGTAGGGTTTTTCCCATGTGGTTTTGTCTATTTCTCCTCTTTTCAGAGATTTGGTTGTGTTTGGGTACCTCATTAGGCTTTGTTGCTAGGACCCAAATTTACTTTCAATAGTAGTTTCTAGGTTTTTAGCTACTCCCTAAGTTTATCTTAAGGGGGGTGTTAAAGTAATGAATTATTTTCTTATTAATTAAATCACATTTATTTAATTATTAAGTCACTTATTATCTATGTTTTACTAATGCTAAACTTTGGGCATGTAATAATTAATTCTTTTATTAATTATTATCATGCAACCTAGGTTTTACCTATTAGGGTTTTGATATCCTTTTATAAGGATTAATCTCTTTGTAATTAATTCATTCACTTTTGATAATAGCAATTTCTCTTTTTCTCAATAAGAATGTCTCATCTATGGATCTAGGAATTCCAACCTCCATAGTATTTGCTTTTCTCTTTCTATGACAAGTGTTTGCATGCAGGTGATTCTTGGGAGCTATGGGGTTGATCTTTCATCAACTTCAACAAGATCATCATAGTTTCATCTACCATGATGGCTTCTAGAGATCAAATGGAAGAGGCACTACACTAAACAACAAACTGCGCTTATCTAGAACTCGCTAAATGTCCACATGAAGTGTATCCTAAATGGGAGAATTTGATGGAGTGAAGCACTATGCTACACATGATGCATCTCCATGCTTGAATAGTTCCTTTGTCCTTGTAGTTGAAACCATCTTAGGCTTCCCATCAAATAAAATCTTCTTACCATCAGATATGAACTCTAGCTCCATCCCCTAAAAATCTTGAACATATATCGTAAGAGACTAAAGCCATTGGATATCTAACACCACATATACTTCCCCAAACCAAGAAAGTATAAATAATAGGTCAATGTGTAATCACCCATTTGTATGCTCAATTATGAGACCTTCCTAGTGTAACTCATACAAAAACCATAAAGTACTATCACCTAAAATCTAAGAAACTCTTATGAAGGAAGACCCCTCCTAGCCACCAAGCCCTCATCAATAAAGTTGTGTATAGCTATTATATCAACCAAATATATAACCTTTTTCACATTAAGAGCTCATTTCACACAAAATGAATGATATCACGGAACCTCAAAAAGTGAAGCAACAATAACTTGCTTGGTATTCACCTGCTCTTCCTACTCAATGTGATCTTTCTCCTAAAGCCCCTCACTTTATGAATTTATAGTAGGAATCTCATCATCATCTAATATGATTTATATAAGATATGCCTTACCTTTCCCAAGGCATCTATGTCTTGGTTCCCATGGTTTCTTACATACGAAGCACAACTTATTTATTCTGAGTCCATTCCTTTCATCACTAAATGTTGAAGAGGGGGTGATCTTAGGAATATAAATGTCTTATGCTTCATTGATGACCCTTTAGAACTCTTCTTCTAACTTTGAATAGGAACATGATATGTGTCCAAGTCAAGTGCAAGCTCAATAGCATCATCCAATGCTTAGGCTTATGAAGCTCGACCAATTCACACAACTCATCACTCAATCCCTCTATAAATAATATTACAACCCTATTTTCAGACATCTTAGGAACCATGAAAAAATCTTATAGAACTCATTAATGTAGGCATATACTCCACCCTTATTTCTTAATTGAGTTGAATCCCTTTAATAGATATCTATGTCTTTCATGTTGAATCCTGCGATGAGTTTGTGAGTGAACTCATAATAGGAGGTAGTTATATTACACTTTTATTAAGCTAGTTCATGATTCCACCAATCATAGGCCACACCGTCCAAATGCATTGTGGTAGATTAAATAGCTTTTTCTTCACTCAAGGGCTTGAGTGTATGGAAATTATCTAATTTATGTACCCATTCTTACATCATCATTTTCCCACCACCATCAAAATTAGGAAGGGAAACTTTTTTCATTGCCTCTTTGAATTCATTGTGCTCTTTTTAACCCTTCTTATCCTTTTGTTTCTTGAGATTTTCTCTCTTCTATTTCATATATTGATTTAGGTTGATCATTTTCCTTACATCGTCACAAATAATGCAATATTTTTCACAGGCTATCATGCTATAATCTATCATGTTTGTAACCTTATGGTCTTCTTTTGAATACATCTCCTCTCTCTCAGGTATGAATGTAGACCTAAGAGGTCTATGAGAAGTGGTTGCCATTGTATTGGTTTGAAAACCACTATTAACACTCCTAATCCTTATAGACCTAGAATGATCCATTCTCAATCACCCCATAACTACAACCATATTATCTTGAGGTTGTTGTAACATTTTTGTTTGTTGAGAAAACATTTGTTGTTGCATTTATTTTTGTTGTTGAAAGAATTGTGCTTGTTGTTCTACAAATTTGCAAAGGTTATTTTCAACTTCATTTCTTTGAGGGTTATTACCTTTTTCACTCATCTTTCTTTTTGAGCCAATCCCAAAATTACCCTGTCTTGTTGTTATAACTACTAAGAGTGTATCCTCTTCAAGATATGGTTGTGCTCGCTCTTTTTTTCTTTCTATTTTCTCTTAAGAAATATGTCTATCACTATTTGGCATCAAATCCAACTAAATTCAAACCCAAATGATGGATAAATCTTAGCTCTAATACCATTGTAATATCCCTTGTAGGAGTATGAATAGAAAATAAAGATTTTTGCATTCAAGAAATATTGCCAAACATTTTGCATACACATTGATTTCGATCATAAACTAATTGCCAATGATATAGAAGAGATATATAAACATATATTAAATAAATTTTCATGAAAATATTATAAATATGATGTAAGCATTTTGTCAAATAGCTATGCAACATTTAGAATAAGAATGTCTAAAAACTCTTTGTTTCTAATATGAATTTTAGACGCTTAACATGAAATATATCTTCTATGAATGTGCACAAAATGAAGTATGAAAGTGCTCTAATGGCTACCCTAGAATCTGTATAAAAAAGTACTTAGAAATTTGACAAATCATGGGAAAAATTAGGCCAGCAACTTGATTTGATGATACTTAATGGTTACACAATGTCTTCCAATGAAATCTAAATTTTTTACTAATTTTTTTTAGGTCTCTAAACATGAAATTGTCTCTCCTGTATAATGGTTGTCTCTACTATATATATGAAGATCCAAACAAAATAAATGCAACACTTGATCCCTTGCAATCTTCCCTTGAAATGGTTGTTTTGATGATAGGAATGGACTACAAAAATAGCCACAACCATAGGATGCTTCAATGATGAGATATGAGAAAAAATGTCTTTCCAATGGTTCCCTAACTACTTTAAGTACACAACCTTTGTCAAAAGAAAATACAGGCATAAACCTTGTCCTTTTTCTTGTAAAATTGATTGCTAATGCGATCACAATAGATCCCTTAAGTACGCATAAGGTTTTGATCCTTCAATGATGAGCTATGAATGGAAATGCAAGACCCTTAATGGATGACCTACAAACTAAAAAAATTGCAAGCTTCTTTCATCACTTAAAAATCCTCCTAAAATTGCCTCTAGTAAGCTCTATAATGAATATTGATTGCATCCACCTCTCATTTTGGAGATGTAGTCATCACCAAACCCTACTAACCAAGGGAGCATCTCCTTGATCCAATTGTAACTTAGTTCTAACCAAGAGAATATTCTTAATTAACAAGATCTTTGATAAGATGATAAAATCTAAGCTTGAGCTTCTATTTATACTTTTTCAAAAGGAGCCCACTCATCTTTCTTGTCAATGTGGGATAAAATATATTTTAAGCTTAAGTGACTTAATGACATATTTGATTATAGTCACCTCTATAAATAAATTAAATATAACACCACATTGCCAAGTAATCAAACATTAATTCCTTTGTTTTCTTATGGGTAAATCCATCAAAATAATATTCTCTTAGCCATAAATACATTCCCTCACCAAAATGAAAAGCTCACTGGAATGGTGAATGAGCTAGTTCATGTCTTCATGTTGTCATTTTAGAATGGGGATATTACATTCTAACATACTATTCTTCATAAATTATTGTATTCTACACCCATTTATTGAATTGATGCTTTGTGCCAACTTTGAGCTATGGATTTGATTAGTGGGCACGATAGCCACTCCTTGCTTGTGTATGTTTACCTTGTAATTATGTCCATGAACTATCTTCAAATGCATGGTGGTGTGGGCTTATGGGTTCTACGTGGTAGTGTGATGTTCTACTATACCATTATCAGAGACCAATTTATGTATGGTGAACTTCTTCCAAAGATAAGGTGTAGAGCATAATGTGTTCATTCTATCCATTTCCATTCATTTCATTGTACTATGATTACACATGTATATGCTTATTAGAGTAGCTTCACTTCTGATGTTGTTATTCATATCAAGTGAATATAATCTTGATTTTGTGTATCTAGTAGTTCCCAGTGTGGAGAAAGCCTTGTATTTTAATTGTACATTGGTATCAATAAGCTTATTTAGTTATCGAATTGAGTAAATCCCTTTTAGATTAGTTTTAAGTTCATTTCAATAATTAGAGGATAGTTTAGTGCATACAAATAGCAATCTCTAGTACATATGCCAAATAGACTAGTACATATAAGGAACATAATAGCACATATGCTTACTACTCTAGTGCATGTGGTAACCAATGTGGCACATACATTTTAGTGCATATCACTTTTCCTATTTTGAGCCTAAAATGAACCATATGATTGGATTGTATCAAGGATGAACTATCTCAACAATTGGCAACCATTGACAATGGTTTGTTCTTGATCCATGAGGTTTGTGGACAAAGTATAAACTCTCACATGATGGCTTTAATGTGACTTATCTATTTCGGCTTGTCTTGAAACCTTTGGATGTGATTTATTTTTTCACTAATGCACAATCAATTGGGGATCATTTCCTAGATTCAAGGTTGTATGTAAATTTTTAGACTGTAGGAATTAAGTAATACTGACATGACACATCTTATAACAATATGTAGCTTGGGGAGATTGGACCTCATGACCTCGTGCTTGCCACAAGAAGCTATCACCAATGGAACCAAGCCCCACCACTAGTAATTATTATATAATTAACTAAAAAATCATTCATAATTATATCTAACTAGATTTAGTTTTATTTTAAAACTAATATAAAAATAGAATACAAAAGATATAACATTGGGTTATTTAACTTTAATTTTTTTTGAAAGACTTTTAATCTGTTTTTTCTTGGTAAAAGGTTGAAGCTCTATATTTATATAAATTAATAAATAAGATTACAAAGTCTCCATTCAAGTGAGCACTGGTAAGAAAGAATAGAGCATGCAAACTTCTAGTCTTGTTGGGGGCCTTAGTCTTATTTTTTTTCATTATTAAAAGGGGCATACCCTAGTTAGATTATAGATGAATTTAAAAGAAAAAAATTATAGAAGCCCCTAATCTAATAGGGGTCTTAGGAAGGCATTCCCTCCTATATAGAAAGGAAACCATGATATAAGTGATAAAATTCAAAGAATAAACACTGGACCAAGATACGCCATAGTCTCTTGTAGTCCAGGGTGTCTACTTGATAATTGATCCAAATTTGAACTTCTTGGTTAATTCTACAACTCCAAACTCAATCAAAATGCATCATTCTAAACAAGATGACAGGTAACAATCAAGTCTAAAATGGATATATAGGTTAAAATGTGATCACTGATAATGATAAGTCTGAAAATTTAAAACTTAAACTTTACTTACCCATTTTAGATTGGAAACTAAACATTCCATTAGAGGGAAAAAAAATTAATATCCAACTAGTTAAAAAAAGGCAGTACCTTATCTGAAGGGCTAACCAAAATGTTAGTATCAAAACCCTTAAAGAGTCAAAGACATGGGAAAATAGAGTTAGACAAAGAGCACAAAGGAAGCAAGGCTAAAAGAGAAGTAAAATGGGAGAAGCCAAATCAACAGACCCAAATTATTGATAGATGGATAACTGCCAAAGAAACTAGTCATATCCACTCTATGTTCTACAAGTTAAATATTTCACTTACTATTAATAATACAATTTATGATTATATAGCTCAATATCTTTTTTTTAGATTTCAGATTATAATTTATAACCATCTTAGGCTAAATCATTATTGAATTGAATAATTCCCAGAATTAGATTATCAAGGTACTAGATAGATTAACTCTCCTCATGTACGAGTTGGACACCTTGATCATCATCAATCAACATAAAATACTAAACATAACCAAAATAGAGCCAAAACCATGTTCTTTAAGGACAATTTCATTACTTAATGATAAAGATATACACATCAAAGATTCTATATACTAGAACTAACAGGAACCAAAACAACTAAGGAGAGGAGAAGAGAGGAAGGTCCCAAATGAACAACCCAATTACAACACAAAATCCTCAAAATATAGCCAAAGGATCACCATGCAACCATATTACCATATGCAAAAATGACCTGAAGCCCAAAATGACCAACAAAGGTATATATGCCAACAATATACATAAGCCCAAAAAAGTAAAACCTAGATACATCAAGAAGGGCCCAAAGAGGATAGAAAATTATGCATTCTCCTTAAACTTCTAGAAAACCATGATTAAGTCATCTACTTCTTCCAAATCTGTAGCCATGGCCCCTGGAGCTAGTATCCATGTCGTCTTTTCCCTATTGGATTTGAACAGGTTTGAAAGGGAGAAATCCAACTTGCTAAGGTCATCAAAGACTACTCCAGTCTCTATGTAGGAGTCAAAAGTGTGAAGGTAATGAAGCAACTAACCTTTTTCCTAAGTGGTGCAGGTGCCCTAAGTCTAAATAAGGTGGTCAAACACCAAGGTGGATAGAATAGGAGGTAAATAAGTGTCCAAGATGACACAAGGCATTATAGGCAATCTCAAGCATCCCTAGAATTCATTTAAGAAAATTTTTATATGCTATAAGAAGGCATTGAGGCAAGTCAAAGACTGGTCAATGGTTGGTCATCACTGTGAGTTGACCAAAAATCTTCATTTTCATATTTCCTAATCTTCTTGCATGTTTTGGTAAAATTTAGTAGGCATTTGGAGTCTTTTGTTTGAAGTATGTGAAAAAGTTGTAAAAATTGCAAAAATTGCAAAAAAAAGTTGTCATGCAACTTTTTTGCAACTTTTCTTGCAAAATGCAAGTTCAATAGTCTATTCATTATATGGATCAAATTTGAAGGATTCAATTTGTAAGTTCAAGGGGTTTGTCCTATAAAGTGAATTTTTTCAACCTAGTTGAGGGTTGGAATATGTTGTACAGAGCTAGAATAATATAATAAGTGTTTTTGGTGGGAAAACCATGTATAGTCTGTGAATACATATTTGTAATCAGCATGTAGAGTAGAAGTAACTACTTTTTATGCTTGTGGAGAGATTTTTTTAGGTTACTTTTGAATATAATAATTTTCTTTGGTAGTGGTAGATATGTTGATATCTTTCTTTGTTTTGTTTATGCTTACTGGATAACCTATTCTACGGTTAGGGTTGGAATTAAAATGGCTCCTCCTTCTTAATCCCCATAGTGGAAAATCCTCATGATTGTTGTGTATAAGGATATTAGGATAGAGATAGCTTGTGTAGTCTTTATTTTTTCACTACCACCTGCTTGGGATGTTCTAACAACATCTAAGGCTAAGCAATTGGCATGTTGGTCATGTTGATAGTCAGAAGTAACATTGTAGTAGACAAAGAACAACTCATGGGTGCTTGAGATTTGGTGAATAGAAAGGTGGAAATATTCCCTTGGTGATGGGAGAATAAATTTGGATGTGGGTTTCAATTTTGGATGCTCAGAAGGCCAAACAACAATTTTAAGCCTAATAAGCCTAGAACTGGGTCTAGAGAGTCAACCTAGAACCCATCTTGTGGGATTAGTTAGTTCTTTGTATGTTATGAGGGATTTTTAAATTTTTTTGGAGGGTTTTTTGGAAGTTCTTGGAGTTTGATAGTTATTTTGGTTAAACAAGGCTACTAGCAAACATCCCCTCTTAGGCCTCCTAGAGCAACTTGCAAGTTCGGCTTAGGAAGAAGCCCAAAACCTATCAAAGGGTCATGAAACTTGGTGAAAAGGTGGAGAAGGATGTGTGGAGGTTTCTTGGAGTTTGATATCCTATAGGGTGCAAGGGAGTGAGGTGTGGGAAATTGTGTTTTCCTTTATGAAGGCTTGAGGCTACTTGGAAGATAGGGATAGGATTGTGAAGGTGAAGTTGGTGTGTGGAAGAGACCAATCACCACTACCCTAGTTTTGATTAGGTCCTAAGAAGGGATAGTAGGATATCCTATTGGTTTACACCCATTACTTGCATCACTCAACCTCTACTATTCCCCTCTAATACATCAGAAAGTGGATATTGGCCTCCATCTTAGGCCATATATGGTTAAAATGATAGACATCTCTGAGGTGCATAATAGGATGCCTAATCACATCTAAATGCTCTAGGTTCTTGGGGATTTATCCATATAAATTTCCACAAGGGGAATTTCCAAATACTCATTGACTCCCAATACAACTTCTTCTATCCCTACTAACCAAGTGGAGTCAAAGATATTATAATAGAGACACAAAATTTCCCAATGACTAATGTGAGCCCTAAATAAACATATTATGAAGGACCCTGTAACATCACTATTGGTACATGATGAAAAGATATAATCAAAATCCCTTTCCACAAGGGTTTTACTAATGACCACCCTAGTCATGTCATCAATAGGATTAAGAATCTTATTCAAACATTCTAGCTTAATCGAACCCATAAAAGCCATGGTTCTTGCCTCAATCACATGAAACAAAATAACATTTGACTCCATAATACTAATAGAGAAATCTACTGAATAGAAAGAAAATAGGACCTATCCTCAACCCTAATTTCCAATAGAAATGATCCAAATTGATTAAGCAAAAGAAAGTGATCAATGCACAAATGGATCATGTAATGAAAAATAAGGAGAAAGGAGGTCCTATGGTTTTCCTATTTGAGAAGTATGTTCTTAAATTTTAAAATAGATAAAAGAAAAATACTAACCAAGTGAAATAGGATAAATTTGGAAAATGATTATTTTTGGTGTCTATGTATAGTTTCACGGATCTTTGCAACCTCTTTCGGACTAGAAATGTCGAGGGCAGAAAACCCAAAAACCTTTTGTCCTTCTAAGAGAAGGTCAACCTTGACTCGGATAGCAGGGTACAATCTTTCCTCGAGGCACAATTGTACCTTGAAAAGTTGACCTTGACTTGCACTGCTCTGACAAAAAAAAATTTTGTAGTTCTCACAAGTTTGATGAAAAGAGTGTCCAAATCTGCTCTTTAATTCAACATTTCACACCTATATCTGCAAGAAAAATGATTTTTTTGTTTAGATGATGGTTTGCCTTGGTCAAACCCCAGTTTGAAATCAACCTTAATAATGGAATTGAAATAAGGAATGCTAGTAAGTAGTAGATGTAAGTCTAACAATGAAGCTATGATATTCGATAAATATGCAATTGTATTCAAAATGTAAACAAGTATATTGATATGAAAGCTTGAACATAACATTAGTAAATCAAAACCTCCATGATTGTATGCTTGGAATCCACCTTTAGAAGAATGAACAAATCTTGAAGATGAACAAAGGATCTTGAAGGAAGATCACACCACCATAATGGATAAATCTAAGGTTTGAGTGATGAATCTTGAATGCTTGAACCAAATACTTTCAAAGGCTTTAATGCTTCAATCCTTGATCTTCAATGGAAAATTTGAATACTTGAATGATAGAATTCTCTTCATAAAAAGTAGATAATAAAACTTTTCTCATAGATCATGGATGTGCTTATGGATTAAGGGTAGATTGTAGATGTCCAAATAAGGGAAGAAGGCTTCCTTATATAGAGATCTAGGGCACAAACTCCTAAGAAGGCCAACATGGGAGCATTAAATCCTAGTTAACTCTAACCCCTAGAAATGGACCTAGATTAAATGTAATTTAAGAGTCTACAATTATGAAACCCAAAATAGCTAACCCAGAAGTTGGAAAATGAAACATTCCAAAGCCTGATGTCCTGAAACTTTTGAAAATTGAAAAATAGACTTGGGGTCAAGGACGAGGTCGACCCTACCCTAGGTTAGGGTTGAGGTTTTCCTTGACATAGGTTAGGGTTGAGGTCTACCTTGACCTAAAAGGTCATCCTTGATCTAGAAAGTCAAAGTCCTTAGTTTTATAGAGAAAGTTGTTAGAAATAGGCGAAAAATAAAGAGAGACGTAGAACAAGGGGAAAACTACCAAATCCATACAAAAACCCATTCAAGGCACTTGGCATGACCCCAAACCACTTACTCGAAGGGCTAAATACACTTAACATGTAAGTGCTTCCATTGGAAGATGATACATTTAGCCCCCACTTTAGTAAGAGTATGGACTTAACGCAAACTCTTGGTAAATAAGAAGAAAGAAGAGATCCAAGCAAATTTGTAATGAGAACAAATAATACTTAACTAAGGACACAAACCCCTAGGCTAAGGAGTCTAACTCAACATACATGCATGAGGGTGCGAAAAAAAAAAACAACATAAAAGAAAAAGGGTTAGTACAAACAAACCTAAATCAACTAGCACAAGAAACCTTGCTAAGAAATATTTCTCATACTAATATCATATTTGGAAAACTATCATAAAAGCATAAGTGATTAGATAAGAAATACAAGAGAAACACTATAAATAACATAGCTTCATGATCCAATCCTACTAGCATGAAAGAAAAAAGAAAGAAAAGAAGTAATTAACTTTCCCAGTAAGATGACCACCTTACCATGAATCACCAAAAGAGAGGGAGAGCCCAACAGATAGCCAGACATATAGTTTGCCTAAAAACTGTGCTTGCAATTATCATGCATCTTTTGAAAGCTTATGGAATATTCATAGATTCATCTTCTTGTATCACTATGAATATGAAATGTGTGTCTCCTCAAGATTTAGCAACTTATGTGTGTTACGTTCGAAAGATTTAGCATATTGAAAAATTGAAAAATGCATATCTCTTATGGATTTAGCAACTTATGTGTGTTACCTTTAGAGGATTTAGCAATGTTTGTCCCTTTAGGATTTAGAAACTTATGTGTGTTACCCTCTGTGATTTAGCATATAAAAACTAAAAAATGCATGTCTCTTCAGGATTTAGCAACTTATGTGTGTTAACTTCCAAGATTTAGCATAAAATAAAATAAAAACTATAGTACAAGGGAGACCCTATATATTCCCCCCTCCTTATTGTGGATGTCTATGAGATATAACAAGGAAGAGGAAGAGGATACCAACTTCACAATGGAAGGAAATATCTTGTTTAACAACAATATATACCATATTACTAGCAACGGATATTGACCCCTACATCCAAGAGCATAGATAATCATGAAAAGGATATGTCACTTATGGAAAAAGTATCCTCAAAGAAAGAGATCTTATCAAAAAGACCCCCACCATAGAGGAATGCTTTTAGATAAAATATCATCTTTCAAAGATAAATCAAAAGGGAACAAAGATTCAATAACCAAGCCCCTATAAAGAAGAGGGAGAGGAATCTTCAAAATTAGGAAAACAACTCTAACACCAAAGCAAGGATAATAGTTTATAAAGAACATAATTTACAACATAGAGAAGAAGTGATGACCTAGGGCAACAACCCCTTATATAAAAAGATTATCCAAAGTCAAAATATCTATCAATATAAAGAAATAATATTGCAATATAAATAAGTACCACTAAGCTAAGGAAAGAAATTACCTAGATGAAGAGAAAGAAGGAAGAACCTTGCCCCCTAGGGAGGAAGACAAGGGATACCTTTGCAAAAAAAATGTCTTAGAAAAGATATCTTGAGTAGAGCATAATACAAAATCCTAGAAAAATAGGAGGAAAGAATACCAAATAAGCCAAATAAAAGGCCTAATGGATCTTAGGAGACTAGATGAAAATACACCTCTTGCCCTCTAGTCTGTAGACAAGAGGAGAAGAAATCTCTATTATAGTAGGAGGGGAATCCCCTATATCAAAATTATGAAGGAATTGTAAAATTTGAAAGTGAGATATAATTCCTAAAGCAACTCTTTCATGAACATATAATTTGAAATGTCTACAATCAGCAAGTAAGTGTGTATTACGATAATGAAAAGGTCACTTATACTTGGATAAGGAAACTTTGGTATAGGTTTAAAGATTTATTTTTTGGAATTCATTTATTCAACATACACTTGTTTAGGCACCTCTTGACGAATATCAGAGTTATCCAAAGTAGGTGTAGGGAGAAGTTTATGAATAGGAGGGTGATGATTACCATCACCTTCCTTAACTTGAGATTCAATCAACCAACACCATGCAAATTTGGTTTAGAGGGTATATGAAATGGATACTTAATACCAAGTCCATTAACTCCAAGCCCTAAACCTTTATAACCTTGTTTAGTTATCAAATTATATCTTGTAGTGTACATCTCATGTAAATCTTCTATAAGAGGTGATTGTTTATCATGCTCATAAGTAAAGGTTGTATAAGGTGGAATAATAGGCTTTAAAGAAGTGTATTTAACCTTTCCTTTAATATCATTATGAATCAGAGGAGAAGGTAAATCAATGAAGTCTTGCACATTTGCATCATGAACTATAGCTTGAATGCCATCCTAAGAAGAACAAGGATTAACAAATGGAGATCTAGGCATTGGATTAGGAATAATAAGATTCAGAGTAGGAAGATTAGGAGATGATGTATCATCTACCAAATCCTTCACATAATCCAAAAGAATAATAAATCTACCACATGAATACTTAATGAAAGTTTTAAATGTAGGAAGACTAGTATCAGTTAAATTCACAAAAGCATAAGTGAGAATAAAATGAAAGATCATGAACATAATAAGATGAAGGACACTCTCATAAACCTCATAATTATGGTAAATATATGCTAAAAGAAGGGTAATAAGGAACATAACCGCACACCAAAACATCATAGTAATCTTCATGGTAAATGACATACAAGAAATGTTTTGTATTTTTATTGAATATATAGACTTTTTTGTATTTTTGAATTGTAAAATGAAAGAGCATAAATAAAGTCTAATCTTAATGCAAGAAAAGACCTAACAAATATAAAATAAAATATAACACCTCAAAACACAAGAGGGCATCCAATTCTACAAAAGGTAGGAGGTAAGTGTATCAGGTTCACCAAAATGAATAGAAAGAAAATAGGACCTATCCTCAACCCTAATTTCCAATAGAAATGATCCAAATTAATTAAGCAAAAGAAAGTGATCAATGCGCAAAAGGATCATGTAATGGAAAATAAGGAGAAAGGAGGTCCTATGGTCTTCCTATTTGAGAAGTATGTGCTTAAATCTTAAAATAGATAAAAGACAAATACTAACCTTGAAATAGGATAAATTTGGAAAATGATGATTTTTGGTGTCCATGTATAGTTTCAAGGATCTCTGCAACTTGTTTGGATTAGAGATGTCAAGACAAAGAAAACCCAGAAAAATTTTGTCCTTTTGAGGGGAGGTCGACCTTGACCCTGATAGTGGGGCACAATCTTACCCTGGGGCACAATTGTACCCTATAAAGTCAACCTTGACCTGCACTGCTCTAACAAAAATTTTGTTCATAGATCTCGCAAGTTTGACGAAAAGGGTATCCAAATATACTCTTTAATTTATTGTTTCACACTTGTATCTACAAAAAAAAATGGTTTTGTTGTTTGGATGAGGGGTTTACCTTGGTCAAACCCCAGTTTGGAATCAACCTTAATAATAGAATTGAAATAAGGAAGGCTAGCAAGTAGTAGAAGTAAATCTATTAATGAAGCTATGATATTCAATAGATATGCAATTGTATTCGAAATGTAAACAAGTATATTGATATGAAAGCTTGAACATAACATTAGTAAATCAAAACCTCCATGATTGTATGCTTGGAATCTACCTTGATAGAAGAATGAACAAATATTGAAGGTGAAAAAATGATCTTGAAGGAAGATCACACCACCATAATGGATAAATATAGGATTTGAATGATGAATCTTGAATGCTTGAACCAAATCCCTTCAAATGCTTTAATGCTTCAATCCTTGATCTTTAATGGAAAACTTGAATGCTTGAATGATAGAATACTCTTCATAAAAAGTAGATAATAACTTTTATCATAGATAATGGATGCACTTGTGGATTATGGATAGATTGTAGATGTCCAAATGAGGGAAGATGGCTTCCTTAGAGATCTAGGGCACAAACTCCTAGAGAAGGCTGACATGGGAGTATTAAATCCCAATTAACCCTAACCCCTAGAAATGGACCTAGATTAGATTTAATTTATGAGTCTACCATTCTGAAACCCGATACAGCCAACCTAGAAGCAAGAAAATGAAACTTTCTAAAGCCCGATGCCCCAAAACCTCCAAAAATTAAAAAATGGACTTGGGGTCAAGGATGAGGTCAACCCTGCCCTAGGTTAGGGTTGAGGTCATTCTTGACCTAAGTCAAGGTTGAGATCAACCTTGATCTAAAAGGTCATACTTGACCCAGAAATTCAAAATCCTTAGTTTCACAGAAAAAGTTGTCAAAAATAGGCTGGAAATATATATATATATATATATAGAGAGAGAGAGAGAGAGAGAGAGAGAAGCAAAATAGAGGGAAAACTACTAGATCCATACAAAAACCCATTCAAGGCGCTTGACATGACCCCATACAACTTACTAAGAGGGCTAAACACTCTTAACATGGAAGTGCTTCCAGTTTAACATGATACATATATAGGCTAAATTGAAGATTTAATGAATGAATAGGGTGTTAGAAATGCTTTAGAATAACTTTTGGGGGGGGGGGGCATGAATTAGTTATTCAAAGTCCAAATGTCCTATTCAAACTTTTCAATAAGTATAGTGAACCCATTCAATCATTCATTCATCCAAGCTTTAACTTTTCTCATCAGTAAGATACTAAAAATCAACATGCAAGCATAACACATAAGAAATCAACACATAACACAGTGATTTATGTGGAAACCCAATTTGGAAAAAACCACCAATAACATGCTACTCAATTCTCACTCTTCTGAAGTGATGCCCTATGAAAGGCTTGCCCTATTAAAGGCTTACAACACACTGTTAAATGTGACCTTATTGGAGGATTTAACCACCCTGTTAGAAGTGGGTTTGGTTAGAGGACTTTAGAACATTCACTTGGAATGTCACCCTATTAAAGGATTTACAAATGGCTATTAAACCAACCTAAGTCCATAGGATTTTCATATCTAATACAATTGCTAGAAAGTATTAGAAAATATTTGACCTGACTACAAAATACAACTTAACTTACAGATCTTAGATCACTTCTCAACTCATACCATTGCCTAGCCTTTAATCTTTACAACTCTTGACAGCTTCTCCTCCTTTCAAGCTTACTCTCCTTGAGTCTTCATCCTCAATGTTAGTGCAATCATCTCTTCATGACCACTTTTAGAAGTAGAGCCTCTATGCACTTCCTTCTTCTAGATGTCTTCTCCTAGAAAACCTTCTAACCACTTCACAATTTGGCTCTTTGGCAGCAACAACATCAATAGCATTTGCTTCTTGGTGTATGACTCCTTAAATAGAAATCTTGGAGTTATTTTTCCCGCTTGATTCTTCCTTCCTTTTGATTTCAATTCGTATGGATTAGGTAGGATTCATTGCATCTAACCCATATTTTGTTTTCTCTAGAAACTTCTTGAATAATCCTTTTGAATTCACCCAAAAATAGTTTGCATAGAATTCTATGCCACCGTCTCATCATCCTTATCCTCCAACTGGTTCACAAAATTCAAGGTAACCACTTTGTCAGCTTAGATTTGGTGAATCTTCATCATTTAAAATAATGCAGTAGCTCGGCACTATTAAAATATTGGTTCTCGACACATATTGTATTACTCGGCATCAACTATGTTTTTCTTAATGCTCGGCACCTGAAGATCACTCGGCTCCAACTAAGATTTTCTGATGCTTGGCACTTGAACTTCACTTGGCACTTGAAGATCACTCAGTACACACTAGAATTTGCTCAGCTTCAACTAATTTTCTCAACACCCACTAATGATCTTAGTTTAAGCTTTGTAGTCAACCTTGTTACAACTTATTCCTCCAATGTTTCTAAGTGTGACCAACCTCTGTATCCTTGAGTATGTTATCAATACATGATTTAACCATTATATTAACTAATCCTTGCACTTCATTACAACATCATAACTCAACCTTTCCCTTAGGTGCTCTTGTTAAATCTTGTTGATCAAATCCTCTTCATTAATCAACTAAGTGATAGTAGTTGGATCTTATAAGCAAATGTCATTTTTACAAATAGCAGGTTTGACATCAATGACAAAACAATGATTGAAAACATTCTTTTAACAACAATCTTCCTTCTTTGCAACATTATCCCTCTTTGATCTTCAACAATAAGCTTTTCAATTAGATTTCCAACATAGGGGTCCTTAAATAGACCACTAAAAGCAACCCTTCAACAATGAGGGCATGATGCTTCTAGAAAGAGATCATGTGAAGCACCTCAAAACAACTAACCTTTCTAACTCATGATGATGCTAAGGAAAGGACAAGTTATATAGTAATTGGGGTGTCCTTACTATATTACATTAGATTCTTAACTTATCATATAATAATATGATGGACACAAAGATAAACATAGTTAAAATAAATCTAGCTGAAGTCTATGCTAAATGTAGAAGGAAAACTAAGAGTTGGGTACTATTATAGTAATATCTTCACCGTCTGCACCCTTGTTGGCTAAATAGTCCACTATTTTATTTCCTTCTTGATAAATGTTTTAAAATTTTGTTGCTTCAAATTTATCTATGTTATTTAAAATTGTTTCTAATTTTTAATTAATGATCCAATTTGGTGTCATCCTCTTTCTAAGAGCATTGATAATGATTTCAGAGTCCCCTTCTATGATAAGTTTCTTAATTCCTAATTTTAAACTCTGAAAAATCCCTTCCTAAAGCACTTCTAATTCTACCATATTATTTTTTGTTATCCCAATGGGTTTAGCTCTCTTAAGTACCCATTGCATTTCCAAGCTAATGACACATCCTATCCCTGCTTACTACACCCTTAATATAGGTGTATATAGGGTAATGAATAGTCAACTTGTGGCTATCTTAATCCTTAATTAAGTCATGTTATCATTATTATATTATTATTTAGGTAGGTAGGTTAGCCTAAGTGTTATGTAGGGTTGTGTCTATTCATCATCAGCATGATTAGGTATATATAGGAGGTTGTGAGTCTTATTTCAAGATCACAATTATTGTGAAGTGTGTCCTCATTGGAAATATTTGGAGGTTGCCCCCTTGAAGTGGTCTATTAATCTTAGTTATTAACAAGTATTTATGTAATATTTCTTCTATTATGAAAGTTATTTCATTAGAAGTGGTATCAGAGTATGATCTTGGCACCATAGAGGTAAGATTTTTTCTCAACATTGGGGCAATTTTGGGAAGAGCATAACTTTCAAATTTTAGTAATTTTTTCAAATATTTTTAAAGGGTTTTTGAAGACCATATTTAAGAAGTTGTAATCCAAAATTTAGAGGAATTGGAGCAAATTTAAGCAAATGATTTCAAAATTACTATTTCTACACAACTTATTGAGATCTACATATCTCTCACATTCTGCCGAATTGGAGTATAACTTGTATTGGGTGTTTGAATATATAGTAGACGATCCTACGTTTCAAATCTTGGAGAAATTGAAGCAAAAATAAGCAATTTATTACAAAATTAGGAAAATTCACTCTCAAGGCAGCAAATTTGCTAATTTTTGGGATTTTTTCTAAGTAAGGGTATCTTGGCCCTAGCAAGTTAGTGTAAAAAATATAGTAAAAAATTAGATAATTTACATTTCATCTGTGTGATTTATTTTAAAAATATTAGTTTCCATCATGATGGGGCTTCCAACAAGAGGCAAAAAGAATGCTACCACACTGGGGAAATCCTCTGATTAAGATTGAGAAACAATAGAGGATAGTAATCCCAATGTAATGCCCCGCTTGAAGATCCTTGGAAAAAAGGATGATATACAAGCTAGAATAAAAAATTTTACAAGTATGAATGCACATGACAACATCATACAGGGATCACAAAGATCGCAATAGAAGACTTCACCGACAATCTAAGTAACTAATGAATCTTCAAATGCCACTACTGAACAAAATGATAGACGACGGAAAACACATAACTAAATCCAAATTGAAACATTATGAATTCCAAGTGCATCACCAGAGGATTGAAGAACACCTGAGAGGGTACCCAAACAACTCTCAAATTTTTTGGATCAAACCAAAAAGTGCCCGCTGCCTGCCCGCATAGGTTTTTGCAAAAATTGAGGCGATACTTTAATACAGCACTAGAAAGTATCGTGCAACATTCCTAAAGAAGGAGGGTGACACTTTCAAGGACTGTGCGATACTTCTCTCGAAGGCATGCAATACTTTAAGGGTATCATACGACAATTCTTACAAGAAGGTGTGATACTGGAAAGTATCGCACGATATTTCTCCAAAAGGTGTGTGATAGAATTAGGGGATGCACAATACAATTACAATGGGCATGCAATACAATATTGTATTGCACCATGTTGATAAATGGTCACCCAGGAAAGTAAGAAAACCACTCTAAATGTCAAAACGAGGAATGAAATGGGAAAACAACCCTCCACACCAGGGAGTACCAAATCCACATAGATCAAGGAGCGAACACTTGAGTGCATAAACAACAAGATGCCATGAAACAGGAAAAAGAGACATCTATCCATCTAAACCAAAGCAGTAAAGAATGTACTGAAAGAAACATTGCAATGAACATAAACAACATCACAATGTACGAAAATAACATCATAATAACTGAAAAACCAAATTAGTACGCAGTTCTTCCCAACCGTCAATAGCATCATAAGACCATCATGGATCCTAGCCATCCCCCACGCGTAACATCCCAAGCCACCGATCAGATCATCGGTACTATTGTAATAGGGATGTCACTACTAAAACATGCTACAATATAAGCATAATGAAATCTAACATGCTATTAGAAAATCATAAGATAATCCTACAAGTAGATAACATCTCCTATCACATGCTAATCATCATAATAAGGAAATCTAACATGCTAAACCAATAAGCAATAGATAATCTGATACAACAATTCACATCATCTAGTCATATGCTAAACGTCATAATATGGGAATGCATCAAATAAACTAACATCATCTAAACATAATATCCAAGCATTCTAATGAAAGCATAAATCACGAGAAAGCATACTTTGAAACTCGAAATATCAAGTGAAAACATTTAGCAATGGTCATACTAGGATAAAAGATCATCTCTATACATTGGTCCCTAGTAGTGGTGAAGGTAGCTATGCCTCCCAACCACGTGGCACCCGTAGGTCCACACTCATTGTGCTGATGGAGATAATGATCCAACCACAAACACACAAAATGACATTTATGCCTAACACTCACACCAGACAGAATGATGGTTGTAACCAAGAACCTAAGACAATGCAAGGAGTACAGGTCCTGGTCAAACACTCAATAGGCTACTAAGTAGGGGTTGACATCATGGAGAGTTGCTTGGCATTGAAAAGCCCAAGCTTGGACTTGTGCAGATTCAACATCCCTCAACGGAAAAGCTCTAACACCCCACATTTTTATTATCTTGTTTTTATTACCAATCACACATTTTATTTAGTTATCACTTAGTTAAAACTTCCTTTGCCAACCCTCTAGGCACAATGATTACTAGGTTGTGGGATAGAAGCCCCCTCCATATGCTACCCTACCCTACACATGCTTATCCTATGACAAGTGCCCATGGGCATGCATACTCCCATCCCAACACCAATGATCATAACTTTTGGAAGTACCATGGAAGATTGAACCTTGCAAGTCACCTGAAAAATGTACATGTGCATACTCATGTGTCGCGCACCACCATCATGAAGATCAAAACACAAGGACTGGATGAGAACACAATGCAAAACAAAACAACCAATCGAAAATAACTTGGGAGGACAGATTCTACACAAATCCCAAAGCCAAAAAACCATACATCATGAAATCACTCAGTCGGCTGCAATTTGAGAGTATGGAGTCTATACGAATCCTAATGATGCAACAAGACCAAACATCATGAACTCACTCAACTGGCCTCAATGCAAGAGCATGGATTCTACATGAATCCTAATGTCCACAAAACAATAACAAAGGTCCAAAAGAAACCATAACAACAGGTATAAAATCATTCAACCGAACACAAAGTCAGGAGTACGGATGCCACACGCATCTCAATGCAAACACAAAAGTGCAAAAAAGGTCTGACTGATATCCAAATGGATAATCCAGGTCCATGACCCAACTCATGCCAAGAAAATCTGTGAAATAGGGTGGCACACAAAATGAGGTAAAAACCCCAAAATTTTGAAAAACTTCAAAATTAAAACCCATTTGACCTTTGGGTATAAAAACCCCAAAAATTCAAAAATAATTAAGTTCAGACATCATACCCACCCAACCGAGTAGAACTAGCATACAAAAACAGAGGGGAACACTAGTTCTCAACCTCCAAACAAATGACTACCAAAAACAGAAGTAGAAACAAAGTCAAAACAATAAAACGGGAGAGCCCTACCTTGCAGCCAAAAGGAAAAAATGAGAATCTAAACCATAAAATAAATAGCCCATAGAAGTAACTAAAAATCATGGCAATCCAAGGTTTCCCTAAGCTGGATCCAACGAGCTCAACCTCGTGACGATCCCACGCCTATAGCTCCCACAACGAACAAAATAGTAAATCCTCATGAAGAGGATTTTGGGTTTTACTCTCCAACTTTCTAATTCAAAAGTGAGAAGTGAGGAATTAAATTCTTTTTTGGATATTTATTCACTTTTTGAGTGAATAATCGATTAGGGAAAATAACTAGCTAAACTTGTTAAACCCTGAATCAACCCAAATGAAAACAAGCTATTCCTACAAATAGGAATTCATCTATGGCAAAGCTGCCAGAAATTAAAATAAATCAATTAAAAAGCCTAAAAATCCAAAAACGCATAAATTTTCTTAACAACTTTTGCGATAAAGCGTACCTCTAAACGCACAGACACGCTCACTAGTCTAATCACATAATGCAAATGAGTTTAGATTTAATAATCTCCAAAAGGATTAATTAAACAACTACAATAAGGACACATCGACCATTCAAGGACAACATTGGTAAAATATGAATAGCTAAATCACTAACTCCATGTGCCACTACCAGGGATATAAATCATGCACACTAAACAACGCTTGCATATAATAACATAGCCGAAACAATAAATGCATTAAATCACCTAATTTAACCATTTATTTAATTATATTAAAATAATATATTTACATCACTCATTGTCATGCCCAAAATACGAGGGCAAAAACACACAATTTTTAATTTTTTTTAAAAAGTATAATAAATAAACAAACTATAAGTTTGATATATATATGTGCAAGGTTAAAGTATAAGTTCTCCACATAACGTCTTAATTTTATAGTCTTAAGGAGGAATTGAATCATTAAATATGAATTCTCGATACAAATCTGATATCGATAATAGCTACATTAATATTTTAATTTAAGAGCAATCTATTATAACCTAGAATAATCAAATCAAATTTTCTAATCTCACAATACAAAACAATTCTCTAGGTGAATAATCAACGTTAAAATTTAATCTAATAATCTCCTTTAATTTTACAACCTTTACTAACCTAAAGCATTTCAAGGTAAAATAATACGAACTTTCGATTTAAGAAAAATATAACCATTTATAATAAATGTCAAATAATTTTAAGATGGATTTAGTATGCTAACTACTTAACTTTAACAACATATTAACTAAAAAAAATACTAACTAAAATAATGTCTAACATACAATTAAATGCACTTCATTTTAATAATAAATTTTTTTAAAACTATAATCTATTAAAATAAAACATTCTAAATATTTACATTCAAACAAGTATATACCAATAACTAAATTTAAACTAAAACTAAATAGATTAAAATATACTAATACTAAAACAATAAAAAAAATAAGAATAATAATCTAACATAAAAAATACTACACTACATCTTACTTATCAAATTTACTAATAAGCTAACTAGCATATACTAATCTAACTAACCTATGCTAACTTATAACTAAAATAATTAACAGTAAACAAAACAAAATAATTCACATAAACCTAAACTAACATATTAAACTAACACTAAAATCTAACACCTATACTAACTATAATCTAACTTAAAACTAACTCCAAGCTAACTCCTACAACCTCTACCCCTATGCACACCCTACTCCCTAAGCTCCACGTGCCACCTGGCAAGCGCTTCCCAAGGGACAGATGCACTTCCCAAGCGCTGTCCTTGGGACAGCGCTCTGCCCCAAGCCTGCACAGGCCTCCAAGGTGGGCGATATAACATGAAGGTAAAAAATAAATAAATTTAAACTTATGCATTCCCCAAACAAGGAAACGTGAACTCAGCGCTAAACAAGGACGTTTGACCCAAGGTTGTGATGAGTGAACAGGTGACATCATCAGCATGCATGATGACTAAACAATCAATTCGCCTAGGGAGAAACAGGGGTAGATAAAGACCATGGGGGGGCATTAAATTAGAAAGTTAAATTGGTAAGAAAAGGATATTTAATAATATGATGCCATAAATATATTATTTGAATTTTCTTTGTAAACTTAACAAGTATATCAATGTTTTTATTCTAATTAGTTTAATTTCAAAATTTAAATTAAAAAGGATCATCTAAAGAATATTCTCTGTTGTCCAAACCCATTTAATTTCTTCTCCCATACAAAAGGCAAAGAGTTTTACTCTCTTGCAACACACTTTTTTTTTTGGTCTAAAATTTTCTAAGTATAAAATTTTCAATTGATTAATAACCAAGGGGGAATTAAATTTTTCCTTTCAAAGCAAAACTATAAGGACTTATTACAACTTAATATACCAAGAGTATGGATTATCCGTTTTATTCAATAATGCAATACTTGTTTGATTCAATAATCATGAAAACTGAATCTACATCCATGATCATAATTTTCATTTTCAACATAAAAGAAAACTTGAAATTTTATCAAATTGAACATCATCAATTTCATCCTATTTTGATGTGCATCCATCCACATTAAAATTTACAATTAAATCACATGATAAGCAATTATACTCAAACACCAATTTTATTGGCAAACCTGATTCAAGGGCTCAGCCGGGAAAGAATCAAGAAGAAAACCTGACTTCTTTGCCAATACAAAAAAGTTTGAAATACCAATTTTACATAGGATCTCAATCCCAAATTTCAACAATTTAATCGAATTTTCTTCATGACCCTCATCAAGGGATTTATAATGTTTTTTGCAACACATTTCTAGAACCATGGAGGGAACAAAAACTTATCAGGTGACAACAAACATGTCCAAGAAACAATTCAAACATGCATATTCATACAAGGTTTTCACAAAGGGATTCACAATGAATCAAAACTAGGGAAAGGTGGATTCTTCCAACCAAGAGAAGTCAAGCACAACGCCAAACAGATGCCCAATCGGGGCTATATACCAAGAACTTCTATTCTTCGATTTCAACATACCATAATCATACAAGGTTTTTGTTGACAGGTAGGGGCCCATAACACCCTACCCTTTCTCCCTCTTCTCATCTTGAGAAGAGACTCTACACTGGTTGGAGTCCGACTAAACAAACTTTTCCCAAAATTGGTCACTTCTGCCCTCTCCAAGGGTGAGTAATACCAAAACACCCATGCAAGAAAAATCTCAAAATTTCAAACATAAACATGAAAAGAAATCATCCAAAAATAGCATGGTTTTCAAAGCTTCCCAACATACCCACAAACATACAAACATTGAAACAACAACAAGGTAGCATAAAAATGAAACAAGCATGGAAACTGAACAAGGAAGATGAGAATTTCCTACCTTCACAAGAGGTAATGGTAATGAACAAGTTTGAGTAGAGTTTCCCTTTCCTTGCTTCAATCTTCAAACTCCTCTCTAAATGTAGAGATTGGGTAACAACCTCTACTAGTCCAAGAAAGGCCTCTAAATAAGCCTCAAACTCAACCACCAAAAAGGATCAATAAATTCTTCCGCCCACTTACAATTCTAGAAACTCCTAACTCAACCCATACCATGGTTAAAAACTAAGTGGAGGTGAGGTAAGGCAACTCATGGTAACCACTTGCAATTTTCGCACAAAGGCAAAATGAGACTTTTTGAGTGATCTCCAAAGTCAACAAAAGGGGCTTAGGGGTTGGAAAAGACCCCCAACCCATACCCATACGCCTTGGGTATAATTATTTCATGATTTAAAGCTTTAGGAATAGGTTTAGAGCCAAACAAAAGTTAGAAAATAATTAGGACCATCTAACAACTCTAACAACACAGATTAAGCACTAATCTGAATTAGGGATGACTAAACTCGATTAAGAACCAAATTAGCAACTGACACTAAATTAATCCATCTTAGGTCCCGAGGTTACACAGCTAACCCTACTCAGCACGAAGAAGATCAACATAAACAATTCACGAGTGTCAAGCGACACTAAAAGAACATAGTTACGAACATTAACATTTACTGAACACAGAGAGATACATACATACATCTCACAGTACAACACTTGGATTACGAACAACAAGGTTTCCAAAATTAACACATAGGGATCAGTTATGTTCCTTCGTCGATTTCTTCGGCTAAAATATCTGCACACTCATTGCACACATCAGTAGTCCCGAAAATCACATGTACATATGTAAATATATACGTATCAGGAATCACATAAATTAAAACATCTATCTATAACAAAAATCAGGGTTCCTCTCATCCTATTCACTTCTTAACCATTTAAAATCTCTTAAATCAAAGTAACAATCCTACATTTACTAATTTCATCGACATACATAAACATAAAACATTAAATGACAAACATCAAATATCTGAAAATATCATCACACAACATGAAATATTATGATATGTTCTAAGCATCAGATAATGTCTCGACATCTTGAGACGTAAGTATCAAAAAAGATAAAGTAATAACTAAGGCTACGAAGGGTCGGGGCGAGGCCTCACACTCATGTTCTCATAAAGCATAACAATGCAAGAATGAAGTAAATAACCATAGCATTAAATCCATCACATAACATAATCAATGATATGCCCAAATACTGGATAACTAGGTATCATCATAAAACACACTGTCATCTCAAATGGCATCATTATGTAATATGATCAACTAAGCAGTATAGTAGTCTAATATCTATGATATTGAAATCAAAGTATAACATCTGACCCTCAGGTCCTCTCAAATGTAAAACATAACATAAGTAACAAATATCTCTCAGATCAAATATAACAAGGTGAATGTCCATAGCACATAACCAAATAATCCGCATGAACAATCCATTTCTAATAATTTAAGCATTTAATAAAGGTTGATTAAAGAAAAACAAAAAGGCACTTAAAACACATAAGTGAACATAGTCATAAACATGACTAACCACTGCTACAGGAGCCTAGTCTAGTGTAGCATGGTAATAGTATATAGTGCAATCTCTACACACATCTCAAGGTAATCAAAAAACAACCTCATGATACCACATCGATCCTAATAACCACTGGCACAAACTTTAGTGAACCATAAATCACGACATAATCTCATAAATTAGCCAAAAGTAATAATCAAAGCAACTGATACAGAAACATAAATCAAATCACCTCAATGGTGTAGACCACTCATGGTCACAATAATGATCCATCACCACAAAAGATCAACAAGGTTGCATCCATCAGGATGACATACAGAAGTCAAATGGGAGAGCACTACACCCAAAGACGAAATATGTAAGTTCAAGGAAGAGGTTAAGAGGGATGTGTGTGACCTACAAGGAGATATATCAAATATACAAAGCGTGTTAAGCATGCATATGAATGAAACAAGGAAGGAGTTCTCAAGCAATCAAGGTGAAACCTTCAAGTCGACTAATAATGAGACAAATTTTAATAGTCTTACGGATCTAGGAATTTTTTTTAAAAGGTGGATATGCACAAATTTGATGGAAAGGATCCTCTAACATGGATAAATCAAATAGAGAATTTTTATAAGGTACATCAAACCCCATATGGACAAAAGATCACGATGGCTTCCTTATATCTAGAACCAAATCAATTCATTTGGTATCGATGTGTTTGTACTCATAAGAGGGAAAAGGGTCTCGCCATAGCATGGTCAACTTTTAAAGAAGAACTCCAAGCACAATATAGCAATAGTGTGATAGACTCTTTAGCCAACTTGCTAAGCTTCAACAAATAGGATTAGTTAAGGATTATATTCCAAAATTACAAAATCTATCCTCAAGAGTGGATACAATTACAAAGGAGAACTTGAATGATCTATTCTTGGGTGCTCTCAAGGATCACATTCAACATGAGGTACGTATGTTTAGTCCTAGCTTAGTAAATGAGTCTTTTATATTGGCATGCAGGGTAGAGGAGAAGTTCTTGATTCCTAGAAAGTAAGGGGCTAATGTAACAAGAGAAAAAGGTTATTCAACTCCTTATCTTCCTCAACCTACTAGGTTGACTCCACAACAAATTGAGGAGAAAAGAGAAAAGGGTTAAGTTTCAATTGTGATAGAAAATATAGTTGAGGACATAAATATAGTGAAAAGAAATTGTTCTGTATTGAAGGTCCAAGTGAGGAAGAAGAGGATGAGCCCATATTAGAGGAGGATAGGGAGTTAGGCGAGGAATCGCATGATTCTTAATCAATCATTTCTTGTCATGCACTTTTAGGTTTCAGTGCACCACAAACTCTCAAGGTAGTGGGTTTCTTAAAGAAGCAAAAAGTAATAGTGTTGATCAACTCAGGTAGTACTCATAATTTTATCAACAAAAAGTTGGCAACTCTTCTAAATTGTTTTATATATCCAACACTAGAGTTTCAGGTTTTGATTGCAAATGGAGGCACAAATAGTTGTTCAGGGAAGTGTCATAGCATCAAATTATCCATGGGATATTATCAACTTGATACACCAATGTATGTGATATCTATGGGTGTGTCAAATATTATTTTGGGAGCATAATGGCTTACTACATTGGGAACAATTGAGATGAACTTCCAAGAACTATTCATGCAATTTCAATCAAAAGGAAAGGTAGTGGAGCTAAGGGGGTTGAAGGAAAAGTCCCCACAAATGGTAAGCTTTCATCAAATGCAAAAGTTTCTTAAGAAAGGAGCGAATGGATTTGTGTCCTAGCTATGTTCATTAGAAGTCTCTCAATCTAATGCTCTTACTCATCTAGATTTATAAGCAATAATTGATTGTCACTCAATGATTCTTGGATATATGCCTAAAGGACTTCCTCCTAAGAGGGATCATGACCATGCCATAGAACTAGTTCCAGGGAGCTAGCCACCAAACATCCAACCTTATAAGTACCCACACATACAAAAAAGTGAGATAGAAAAAAATGTTGAGGAAATGCTAGAGGTAGGAATTATCAAGCATAGCCAAAGGGCTTACTCCTCACCTATTGTGATGGTGCATAAGAAGGATGAAACTTGGGGCATGTGTCTAGATTATAGAGTGCTCAACAAGTACACCATTTAAGATAAGTTTCCTATTCTAGTCATTGATGATCTTCTAGATGAATTAAATAGAGTTATGTATTTTACCAAGTTAGATCCTAGATCAGATTATCACAAAATTTGAATTAAGGAGGAAGATATTTGTAAGAAAAAATCTCAAACTCATGAGGGTCATTATGAATTTTTGGTGATGCCATTTGGTCTTACCAATGCACCATCTACATTCCAGAGTTTGATGAATTCCATTTTTAAGAAGTTCTTGAGAAAATTTGTGTTAGTGTTTTTTGACAATATATTAATTTATAGCAAGACTTGAGAAGAACATTTGCAACATGTAGATCAAGCATTACAATTACTCGAAGATCATCAACTCTATGCTAAGCCATCCAAGTGAGCTTTTGGTCTTAAGGAGGTGGAGTATTTGGGACACATAGTTTCACATGGAGTAAAGGTGAACCCTAACAAAATTAAGGCTATCATGGAATGGCCTATTCCAAAAATCATTAAGAAGCTAAGGAGTTTTTTGGGATTGATAGGGTACTATAGAAGATTTGTGAAGAATTATGGTCATATAACAACACCCCTTGCCACTCTATTGAAGAAGGATTCTCTTCATTGGAATGAATTTGCTAATGTAGCATTTGAGCAATTGAAAAAGGCTATGTGTACAACATCGATGCTTGCCACTCTGGACTTCACCAAGGAATTCATTGTGGAATGTTATGCTTTTGGAAATGGGATAGGAGCAATTCTCATGCAAGAAGGTCGACCAATTTCTTTTGAGAGTCATTAATTGAAAGGTAAAAATCAACTCAAAACTATTTATGAGAAGGAAATGCTAGCAATCCTTCGTGCAGTTAAAAAATAGAGGCCTCATTTAATAGGTTGACACTTTAAGGTTAAGATAGATCATGATAGCCTAAAATATTTTTTGGAACAAAGACTATCTTTATAAGAGAAACAAAAATGGGTCACTAAGATGTTGGGATATGACTTTGAAATTGTATACAAGAAAGGGAAGGAAAATATTATGACTAATGCACTTTCTAGAATGGATGAAAAAGATGAAGCCTTGTAGTGTGCCCTTTCAATATTACAAGAAAATTGGGTGGTAGAAGCCAAAGTAGAGTGGCAAAATGATGTTGCAATGAGTAATCTCATTCAACAAATAAAAAGTGACCCTAATAGTTGAGATAAGTTTTGTTTAAAGGAGGATATTCTTTGGTATAAAGAGTGCTTGTATCTCTACAGGAATTCCACTCTTAAATACAAGATTCTCAAAGAATTAGATGAGTCCCCAGTTGGTGGTCATTCAAGACTTTTGAAGACATATCATCGGGTCAAACAAGATTATTTTTGGGAAGGGCTAAAAGGTGAGGTTCAAAAATTTGTGGCTAAATGTTTAGTTTGTCAAATAAATAAGGGAGAAATAATTAATACACTAGGTCTCTTGTAGCCTTTATCTATTCCTAGCCAACATTGGGAAGAGGTATCCATGGACTTCATCACGGGGCTTCCCAAATCTAAAGGTCATAATGTCATCATGGTAGTAGTTGATCGCCTCACTAAATATGCACATTTCATTGCATTATCACATCCTTTTACAACAAGTATAGTGGAAAAAGTTTTCTTGGAGAATATCCAAAAGCTACATGGTACACCTAAGGTTATTGTTAGTGATCGTGATCCTATCTTTACTAGTCACTTTCGAAAAGATTTATTCTCAACTTTGGGCATTCAATTGGGTCATAGTTCTTCGTACAATCCTCAATCAGATGGGCAAACTGAGGTTGTTAAGAAATGTTTGGAAGGATATCTACATTGTTTTGCTTTAGAGAAACAATCTCAATGTGTAGATTGGCTACCTCTTGTAGAATGGTGGTGCAATACTTCTTTTCATAGCTCATCAAAAATGTCTCCATTTTTTGTACTTTATGGATATCATCCTCATTCCATCACATCATCATTAAAGGTGTCATCAAGATTTTAGGTAGTAGAGTACCACTTGCTTCATCAACAATGGGTACTTTCAAGACTCAAGGAGAATTTGGCTATGACACAAAATCGAATGAAATAACAAGAAGACCAACATTATAGTGAAAGAAATTTTGAAGTTGGGGATTGGGTCTTCTTGAGATTGTAGCCTTGTAAACAAATCTCAATGAAGCAACACAAAAAGAATAATAAGTTGTTTCCAAGATATTATGGACCATACCAAATCATGCAAAAGATTGGTAGTGTTTCCTACAAGCTTGAGTTGCCACCAACAACAAAGATACATCTAGTTTTTCATGTTTCTTGTTTGAATAAGATAATTGTGTAGAATATTCCTACTCAAATACTGCTACTAGAGCTTGATGAAGAAGGAATAATAATTTTGGAACTAGAGTACATTCTTCAAACATGCATGAAGAAGTTAAGGAATAGAACCCTCACCCAATATCTCATCCAATGGAAGAACTTAATAGTTGAAGAGGCCACATGGGAGGATGAGGAGTTCATTCAAAAGAATCCACACTTGGTTAGCATTGAGGACAATGCTTCTTTCAAGAGAGGGGGCATGCTACGCCCTTAATATTAGTGTATATAGGGTTATGAATAGTAAACTTGTGGCTATCTTAATCCTTAATTACGTCATGTTATCATTATTATATTATTATTTAGGTAGGTAGGTCAGCCTAGGTGTTATGTAGGGTTGTGTCTATTTAGCTTAAGTATAATTAGGTATATATAGGAGGTTGTGAGTCTTATTTCAAGATCATATTGTGAAGTGTGCTCTCATTGGAGATATTTGGAGGTTGCCCCCTTGAAGTGGCCTGTTACTCTCAGTTATTAATAAGTATTTACATAATATTTTATATTATTTATTCTATTGTGCAAGTTATTTCATTACATTACTACTCCTAGATTTCCTCTTGATGCTCCGTTGAATTTTAGTTTTTTCCATCCATTTGGAGTCAAAACCCATCTACAATCCCTTCGAGATTGAGAGTTTTTCTTGGGATAAATTAAAGGTGGATTAATTAAATTTGTCCAGTTCTTTTTCATTTTGGTGTCCCAATCTGAAAAGGATCCCTTCTTTAGCAACTTTTCTTAAATGACTATTCATAACTTTTGTTATACATGTTTCTACCTTATTGAGAAGGGAGTGGATGTTGAGTTCAAAATTAACAAAAATATGCCTATTTATTTCTTTCCAAAATTCCCAAAGAGGATTGATGGGGAAATACACCATAATTTATTATATACTGAGCTACTATTTTTAGTTGGCCAGTACATTAAGTGTTGATCTAGATTCTTGGCTTGTCGTGAAGACTAGTTTAAAATCTTGTTGAGCCATCTTCAACAAGCTAGTGGGGCTGGACACAGATATAATGTGTGTTCTATTGTTTCTGAGTTTTCTTTACATAATAGGTATCTAAATAGTCCCTTGAAACCCATCTTTTTGAATCAATTCACAATAAGAATCCTTTTCTGAATTGATGACCATAGAAATAATCCTACTTTTGGCAAACGTGATGAATCCCAACAAAGTTTTTAAGGGATAAATTCTCTTTCCCAACTTTGTGATGAGGTTATAATTTCATATCCTCTCTTTACCTTATATTTCCCATCTTTAGAAGCCCCCTATATTAGCCTATCATCTATATTTATATGATTGATCTATCTCTAATTTAGGGCTTGTTCCAGTATTGCTTTATCTTCATTCATTCCATCTATTTCTTCCATAGTTCTCCATTTCCATATAACCTCTCCATTTACCATTTCTTAAGTTTTATAGTTGACTAACTTTTCCCCCCATTGGTTTATTAGATAATTTTTCAAATTGATTGAGAGGTTGAGAGAGTTTAAGGGAGGATGCCCATTCTAGGAGTCTTCCCAGAATAAGGCTTTGTTCCCTTTTCTTATGTCCCATGTTAATAATTCACTAATAATCTTGTGATATGTCATCATAAAATTCCATAGCTCTGATCCTTTGGGTGGATTAAAAACTTTGAATACTGATGAAGGGTCAAACTAGTTTAAGTATTTATGATACAAAATGTTGGCCCATTTACTATTTCTTTCTTGGTACATCTGCCAAACTAATTTTGCACCTAATGCTTCATTCTGCCAATTTAGGTTTTTGATTCCCATCCCTCCCATTTCTTTGGGTTTACATTTATTGTCCCACTCAATGAGTTCCATTTTTCATTTTCTCCTTCAATCCTTTCTAAAAGAAGTTCCTAAATTTTCTACCAATTTTTTATTCACACTTTTGGGTAAAGGTAGACATAACAAACAATATGTTGGGATAGTTGAGAGAACTGATTTGATTTTCAAGGTTCTTCCTACCTTAGTCAACTGTCTCCCTTTCCAATTTTCTATTTTCTTATTTGTTGCTTCTAGAATTTTATTCCAAGTTTTGGTACTATTAGTGTGTTTTTCCAAATATATCCCTAGGTACTTACATGGGAATACACCTTTTTTAAATCCCATTTCTCTTCTTATCTCTTGTTCTATATTGATGAAGAATATCTCTTATGTTCTGCATTTACTTTTTGCCTGAATGCCTTAGTGTATTTAAGAATAATCTATTTGAAGTTTTGTGCTTCTGCTAGTGTACTCTCCCTTGGTAGGATAGTGTCATCTGTGAATTGCTAATGTGTGACATTGAAGATATTTTTTGCTATCATCACTCCTTGAATTTTCCTATCTGATTGTGCTTTAGTTATTGCTCTACCAAATGTCTCTACCATGATAATAATAAAAAAGGGTGAAATAGGAACACCTTGTCTAATCCCTCCAGAGATGTCAAAAAAAACCTTCTCGATTACCATTGATCAACAATGAGATCTTTGGTGTTGATATACATGTGAAAATGGTATTGATCCATTACCGAGAGAATCCAAAGGATTTCAATGTTTTACAAAGGAGCCTCTCATCTACCATGTCATAGGCTTTTTGAATGTCAAGTTTCATGAGCATACATGCTTCTTTGTTGGTTTTAGATGAGTGTATGATTTCTTGAATGATTGTAATACTGTCTAAAATAGATCCACCTGGAACAAAACCGATTTGTTCTTCCAAGATGAGCTTAGGGAGTATACTCTTAAGTCTTAGAGCAATTGATTTGGATAAGATTTCATATAATTTATTGCATAATGCTATTGGTCTAAAATCTCCAGGTCCTTTAGGGTTCACTTTTTTTGGAATAAGTGTTAAGAAAGTATGATTAATTTACGATAATATTGACCCTAAATTCCTCGTAGCTTCAATTTCTTTCCAGAGATCTACTCCCATGATATCCCAATATTTTTTAAAGAAAAATGCTTGAAAACCATCTGTTACTGGGTATTTATCTAGATTCATACTATAAAACTCATTTGATTTCTTCTAAAGTAAAAGGTTTATTTAACAATAGGTTGTTTGCTCCACTAACCAATTGGGGAATATTTTCCAACATATTTTCTTGAGCTTTTAGATTAGAGTAATCAAAGTTATTAAGAATGATCTTATAATATTCTACAAAAATCTCTGCTATCTTGGTGGGTTCTTCTACTACAATTCCTTTGCTATTTTTAATTTTTTGAATTCTATTTATAGATCTATTATTAATGGTGCTATTGTGAATTTTTGTTGTATTTATGCCCCCTTCCTATAACCAATTTTCTCTGGACTTTTGTTTCAAATAGATTTCCTCTTTTGCTAGTATTGACTCCTAGTTTGTTAATATTTTTTTTTTCTTTATAATATTTCTCATTATCCATACCTCTTTTGATGATCTCCTCATTTAGTTTTTTAATCTCCTCTTCATTTTCTATTTTTTCTTTGAAGATGCTATTAAAATGAGTCTTGTTCCATTTTATGACGTTCTTTTAGTATTTTAAGTTTATAGACAAAACAAAACATTCTTGATCCTTTAAAAGTACCTTCTTGCCAATGAAGTTGTCATCCATGAACCACATTTTTCTCATTGAAATAGTTTCCTAGTAGGTTTGACTAGCTCTAAAAGCTCAATTCTGACATGAAAGTCGTCCCGAGCTTGAGAAGGGTAAAATGGATGCTCGAAGAGTCAAATCCAAGTCACTAAGGTCACCTTTGAAAAAAAAACCTATCTAATCTTTTTGCTATATAATAAAAACCTTTCCTTTTGTTGTTCCATGTATATACCTCATTATTGACAGGTATATCCATTAAGTTGTTGTTCTGTTCCCAATCTTTAAAATTTGTCATTACCCAATTTACTGATTGTATCCCCCCAAATTTCTCTTCCAATTTTAGGATGGCATTAAAATCACTCTTGATGATAACACTCTCATTATTTATGCTTTTCATAAAGTGACTAATTTCATTCCATATCTCTTTCTTCTCTGTTTTTTGTATTGGCCCATACACATTGATGAGTATGAACTATATATTATTTCTAAAATTTTTGATTATGCTCCCCATCCAATTGTTTTTAATAGTAATCTTGGTATAAACCATTTTTTGAGGGTTATATTATCCCTATGCCTCCTGAGGCTCTGTTAGATTTTATTAGATCCATACTCCAGTTTCCTATTTTCTTTTCTAATTTATTGCCTTCTTCTTTGTTAAGTTTAGTTTCCCAAATTAGAATTATGTCTGATTCAAATATATTTAGATTCCACTTTAACAAGTGTTTTTTGCTAAAGGCATTTAGTCCTCTAGCATTCCATGATGTAATCCTCATTGGTCTATGGGAAGGCCCTTCCCCTTCCCTTCTTTCATAATTTCACTAATCATTTTCTAATCCTTAGCTTGTCTTGTTGTTGATCTTAGCTCTTGGAGTGATTTCCTCCCCATCTTCTTTTTTTCTTTACCACACTTTGGTTTTTCATACCTTCTTGATTGATTGTTATTCCACGGTTATCCAAGTAGTTTTGGTCCTTAATTAAGCCTTCTATTTCATTAACTTATTCTAAATCTTTTTCTTCTGATTCTATTTCCTTCCAAATCCTTTCTTCACTCTCAGTTTCAATCAAGTCTTGATCCTTTTTTCTTTCCTATCCTTGCTCTTCTCTAATCTCTTTCTTTTCCAAACATTGTTCCCTTGATAAAACACCAAATTCCTCCCAATCTTGAAAGTTTGTTGTCTATCCACTCATGTGTCCATTCTTTGCTCCTCCTTTTCTTTTTGATCTACTCTACTAGTAGCTTCTATTCTATCTAGGAAGGTTTCTACTTCAATAGGGACTTGAATATCTTTGTTTACATGGATTTTCCTTTGCTCTTGTTGATTTTTGTTATCATTACTTACCCAAGGGTCCTCACCATTTTTCTAGTGTTTGCCAGAATTTATGGGATCTATACTTTTTCTTCTTTCTAATAGTCACATTACTCCAATGGTTTGATGTAGCTAATGGAATAGTAGCTTCCTTATCACATTGATATTCATTGTGTATCAACTTAAGAGCCTCTTCTTTACTATTATTTGTAATAGCTATTTGTTCTAAGTATTCTTTTCCTCTTTTCTATATATAAATGTATCCTATATTTTCTATCTTACTATTCTCACTCTGCTCTGCCTTACCCTACTTCTCTGTCAGGATTATTCCTTTGTCTCTGTTTGATGAAGTGCATCCTTTTCCTCTGCTTCTTCAACTGATATTCTAATTCTTTCTTGTTCCTTGAATATTTCTTCTTCATTAGAATCCTTATATTCTAAATGTGTCTAGATGCTGGTTGTTGATGACTTGGATTTTTGAATAGCTAGGATTTGAGGTGAATTTTGGAACTTTTTGTTTTCTACATATTTTTTGGCTTTCTTATAAAAGCGTTTCCTAAATAAATATGTCATGCTAGTTTTATCTTCTAAAGATTCTGCATTGAATGAGCCAAACTTAAATAGAGCTAATTATTGAGATAGGGTTTTCCTATGATAGGATACACAAACACGCGCGCGCGCGCGCACACACACACGAGAGAGGAAATTTGGTTCCTATTGGTACTTTATTGGTGTATGATACCTTGGATGGATTTGGAATAATGATCTCTTATGTGTTGATATGTTTTGCCCTAGCTACACTCTAAGATCCTATTTTGTTTGTTGTGATTGCTTTTGGTGTCCAATTTGCATATTTTGTTTTAACAAAGAAAGCATTTTGTTTCTCCACTTTTGCATTTATTAATTTGTTTCATGATAGTATCCTTGCCCTAAAATTTCCTTCACCCAAATTCATAACTATTGATATTTTTCATTTTTTTATATTTCTAGGGTTTCTGACATGTTGCCATCAATCCTCCTTTTCTACTCCATTTAAATTTGTATTCCCTAAGTGTGATGGTTTTGATATCCTTTGAATGGCAGGTTTCAAAATCATTAGGCAAGTTTCAAGTTTTGCATTATGATCTTCATGGAGTTTGATTAGGGATTCAAAGTTGCTCTTGGTAATCAAAGGGGGAGCATCTTGTTGATTGTATGGGTTATATCTATTTGTATACGATGTATTCTTGCTGATTATTGCCCATTTAGGGTTTTGAGACTGACAGTTTACAATTCCTTCTTTTTTCGCATAAGCAAAATAATTTGCTTTGTTCGCCATTTTTTAATCTTTTCTATAATTTAAAATAATTTTAACCTTTTTTGAATTTTAATCCATTGTTACTCATCTCTTTAAATTGTAAATTTTAATATTTTTTAGTGTGAATTTGGCCATTGGAAAAGGTCAAACAAAGTTTAGGGGAAAAAACCTATATTTTACGCATAATGTGGTCCATTCAAAATTCAAAGACACTATAGATAAGCATAAGAATAAAAAAATTGAGAAGACCATTTAGAAAAAAGAAGAAAAATGATCCTACTATTTTGATAGCTAGCTGTAATGTCTCCACTAGCAAGGACAATAATGCCTGCAAAACCAATGTTAGAATTTATACAATAATAAAATATATTTCACTATTCTACCCTCTATCTTAACCCAACCTTAAAGACATCTCCACTTCAAGATCAATAACCCTCTTGAGGATCCTTAGATCCTCGGTTACTTCTCTGTCTTTTATGAAGTGCTCCCTTTAAGGTCCTTCCTAGAAGAGACATTCTCTATCTAGGGCCCTTGACACATATGCATATGTTAACATCCACAAAATGTTTTAGTCTTATAACCATATTAAGATCACTCTCTTCCCAAAGAGACTCTCTCGATCTTAAGCTATTAACCACATTGAGATCACTCTCTTCTCAAAGAGACTCTCTTGATCTTAAGCTATTAACCATCTTATGATCATTCTCTTCCCTAAAAAGGAACTCTCTTGATCTTAAACCATTAACTATTAAGTCATGTGTGTTATCCATTTCAAATTACATCATTACCTATACATATTTATATGCATAAATTATCCATAAGTATGATTAATTAATATAAATTAATTTATAAACATGATTAAATAAATACAATCCATAAACATACCTTTCTAATTACCTTCCTCTTTACCTGGTCTATGTGGCTCCATCGTTAGTCAACCTTTCAATGAATTAGTTCTTCTAGAGATTATCTCAACTCTATATTTACTTTTTAAAATTCTTCATTTTCTAATCATAAAAAAATGATAAAATATACTTTTTTTTTTTTTTTTCCCAAGAGTCACAACCTTTCATAATATAAATCTTTTGAAAAGTCACAACACTTCATAGTTATAATCATTTCAAAAAGTCACAACACTTCATAACTAAAATATTTTTAAAATGTCCTAATATTTTATAATTACAACATTTTTGAAGAGTCACAATTCACAATTATGACACTTTCGAAGGTTCACATCCTTTCAATATCATTGATACCCTTTCACAAAGTCACTTCCTTATTTTCTTTATATTACTTTCCTCTTCCATTTTTCCTTTTTGAACTCCTACTTCTCTTTTTCTCCTTCTCTAAAATAAACTCTTTCCCCTTTTATATCTTGATTTTAAGAGGTCATATCAATTTGTTAAATATCCATTGACTTTTTGTTAACTTTAGTTAATTTATATTATTCTATATTATATTATTTATTTACTTACTTATTTGTGTTTATTATTATTTATTATTAAATTCTATTTAGAAAGTTAACATACTTTTTACAATATTATCTCTTGTATTTAATTTAATTTCTTTATTTATTCATTTTGATTATTGATTTTTAATTATTTAAAATACCATACTAAATACTATTTCATTCACATATTAAATAATAATAATTTCCTATTTGTAAATTTTAGTATTAGCTTTAATATAACTTTATTATCTTACTTACTAACATTGTATTATCTTATTATTATTAGTTCATGCGAAATATTTTTACATTCATGTTAGTGCAAATATAACATTAACTTACCAATCAAATCAAATAATTTAAAATTTTATATGCAACTTACAATGTGTATATCTATTTTTCATTTTTCCTTATTTTATAAATGACATTTTGTGCTCATTCTATTAGTCCATACTATTTTTGGTAGAGAGAAAAATCAAATTTCTTTAACAAAAATTCACATATTTTTTTCAACAACAATGATGTCATGCATTAATGATAGCTTTATCTTTTTCACAATTGTGACAAATTGATTAGAGTTTTCAAAAAGTAATTATTTTATCTTCCACCTCACTACTTAAGACATAAATGCATGTCTAATCAACCACAATAATAACTAAATCATTTTTCTTACCAAAGATTGTAAATATATCAATTTACTATTTTTAACATCTTTTGAGTTTAAGTTTATTTAAAATCTTACTTAAAAACTAATTATCATATCATTTTAAAATATATTTATTTAATTTTTTCTTCACAATAAAATAATTCTAATTTTAAAATTAATCTTTTATTCTAAATTATAATTAAATTAATAAGTAACAAAAATATATCTTTAAGAATATAATTATTTGATAAATTTTACTAAAAATATTTATAAATTTTATTACAAAAAAATTTAAATTTAATTTTTAATGTTTTATATTGTCTATTTTAAATATATTTATTAATTTTACATTGTCCTTTACTTTTGTCAATCGTAAAATGTTAACTTTTTTCACACTATGTTTAACTAGCTATTTTTTCCAATATTGTTTTAATTCTTTTATGCATTTTAAAATTTGTAAAACTAATATTGTTTTTCAAACTTACTAATTCATTTGTTGGTTTGGATTAAGTAGTCAACAATTTATTTTTTAAAATTTAATATTTGAATTTATATTGGAAAAGGTAGAAATGAATACTTCATTGATTTAACTCAATTTTATAAATGTTATTTAAATATTTCTTAAAATAACATAATCCTTAATTTTTAAAAAAAAAATTCTCTTCCAATTATCTCTATTTAGTTATCCCTATAATAACATGTCATTCTCTCTTTTAAATCTCTTCATATCCTTTGTATCTTTCATTTCTATCTATAAATCTCTATTATCATTATCTCTCTTTTCAATCTATCTTCATATATATAAATCTCCATTTTCCTTCTTTTCTAACTACTAGTACAGATATCTTAAATAAATCTATCTAAATAAATGCCGATCGATATCCATTACAAATTAATTATAATTTAATTTATTATATTTATGTTTTTTTTTTTTGTTTTTTTGAAAGAGGGGTAAATGCTTTGACCTGGAGCTATGAACCCATGAAGTCACAAACGGGGGACCTCATCCCTATTAGATTTGAACCTTGATGACAAGGATAACAACTCAACAACTTAACCATCACAAAATGCCACTATTGGCTACTACATTTAGTTTTTTATTGACTTAAATTTTTTATTTTAATTTTTTAAAAAAAAGATGATTTATATTTCCAAATATTATAATTTAAATAAATATTTTATGTGGTATTTATTAAATTATTTTAAAAAATATATATTATTTATAATAAGATTAAAACTTTTGATTTATCAATGGTTGTCAAATTTAATTTAGAAAAATAAAAAGTTAACATTAACATACTCACACCATCCCACTCCACCCCTTCTATTATTGTAAAATGTCTATCGACATTAATTACAACAAATATATCTCTTTTAACTCTCTATTCCAGAAACTTTGACGCAATGGTCTCTTGTTATAGCCTACTCTTCGATGAATGTATGCAACCAAGAAACTTGGTGAAATTACACCACCAAATTACAAAGGAAAGAGCCATCCGGAAATCAATAGGTAAAATAATCCCCCGACCTTGCATAGGAAAACATTGTTTTCCAAAAGTGATTTAGTTAGAGGGGCTGTCCCATAACAAATGTTTACCTTGATGCACATATAAATTGCCGCTCATAGGGACCAACTAAAATATAAATTCAGTCTTGTCAACTTTGGCAAAATATCTGTTTTCTCTTTACTCTCGAGATCCGCGACTGCCACGGAGAGAGTCGTAAAAGCAATCTGTACGCGCCAACGCCACAATTCAGCCGTTTTAAAAGTAATTATAACTGAGAATACCACACCCGAGGAGAGCCATATTTTCTGTGAGCTCAGAATTTTGAAGGTGTAAGAGCTGAAATTTGGAAATGGGTAGTTTTCTGGGTTGGGTGTGTATTGGTCAGGCGACTGTGGGAATTATTGAGAAGTGGGGTCGCTTTGTGAAGCTTGCAGAGCCAGGCCTGCACTTTGTGAATCCCTGTGTGGGAGAATGGCTCGCTGGCACTTTGTCTACTCGCCTTCAATCCCTGGACGTCCGTGTTGAGACCAAAACAAAGGTATGTTTTATATTTTCATTTACCGGGTTAGTATAATTGACTCGGGTTTGGATTCTCTTCAATTGGGCTTACCTTGAATGGGCGAGGTCAGTGGCTTATGGATGTTGAATTGGGCACCGCCGTGTTCAAATTTGTTACACGATGCATGAATTGTGTTTCATCATTTTATGTGTATGGGGTTTCCACCGTTATATATTATTAGGGATTTCTCTTTCTTTTCTCGAGGAGTGAGTTAGCATTTCAATTAAAATGATTTGGGGTTTGTGTTATTGAATTGAGTTTTACTTTGATTGAATGAGATCATAGATCATACTGCGTTTGAATTGGGCTTCGCCATTGTCAAATTGGTCTCACATTGCTTGGATTGGGTTTCACCAGTTTATGCATATGCTTTTTCCGCTGTTCAATATGATTAGGGAATTCTCTTTCTTTTCTCGATTAAATACATGGAGTATTTAATATGCTAATCGTTCTTTCAGCAATCCATCTCTCATTAATTCATTAAAAAGTAATTAAATATTCTGAAGTCATTTAACTAAATGAAGTATCTTTTAGAAGCTTCAAGTAGGTTGAATCAGATCTTTCTACAAGATTCAACTGAACCTTTTAAAAGAGATAACAGCAAATCATTCGGAGATCTAGGATATGATATTTCTTTTAAGAGAATTCTGTAGAGTTTTTAATTTAGGTTTAGCGTACTCTAGGATGAAAACTCTTAGGTAATATGGTTGGTTGGACAAAAACCCAACTCAACCTTTGGTGAATTCTTAACAGCAATCACAGTTACAGTTCAATCGTCAGATTGCGAAGATTTTAGAAACTTGGAACTCTTTCAGAAAGGAAAATAATGGGTTACAGGCAGATAGAGAAATATATATATATTTTTTTCATATTTGGGGGAAATGTCACAAGGGCTGCTAGCTATTGTACTCTTTACAGTATGGCTATAGCACCTTTCTAGAATACTACTACAGCCCTGCCACCATTGCTATCTTATTGTAAAACATGGAGAAATGTGCAATCTGCAAATCTGGAGTGAAGGCTTCTGGATGTTTATAGGGGAGTTGCATCTTTTTATTGAAGGATTCATAGGCCAAACCATAGCTACTCCATTATATGTGTTATTGTGTATTTCACTGCTAGGTGCAACTTGTATGGTACTGCTAATAAGAGAATTTTAATTGATAGTGCAAACAGTTATATTCAGTTCCAGATCTTGCAATATTTTGATTCAGTATTATTACAAGTAATTGCATGAGTTTAAGGCACCCATTGAAGATAGTGATTTGCAAGGAAGTGCACATTTAGAAGTCATTGGTTATGTTCAGAAGTCCATTTAAAGGCTCAATAATTAGGGCGGGATTAGCTTCAGTTCTGCCCTGGTTTGGAAGAGTTCAGAATTGTCCTTGTTAAATGGCAGGAATTCTATTTGGTTTGGAAACTGTTTGAGAAATCTGAGTGTAACAGTAATGCCCTGTGTAGGATTGATACAATTCCTGAAACTCTGTAGCTGATGATAGACCTGCAGATTTTGAGACATCTATATTCAGGTTTATGTTCAAAATCATTCTCAGAGTTCTATATTGTATGACAGACTTTCATGATAATAAACAAGGCCAGACTTGGATTGTTTAAATAACTGTGTTTGCAGAATTATTGTTGCAGATTTTCTTATCAGAATTTTAGCTCGTCTTTCATTAACGAATGTATGTCAGTCATACCAAAATTGCATAAGAAAACTTCATAAGGAAGCCTGCCAAGTGTTTGACAAAATGTTTACGAGGAAAAGTGCATGATCTTTTGATGATAGTTTAGTCTTTTTTACAATGCTATCAAAGCTGGAATCCTACCAGCCTCTTAATCATGACATCCCTTAAGATATATCTTGGATTCAGCAATAGCCTCCTGAAATTCCTCCTTGCAAATACCCTGTACACAAGATGAAGTAGAAATTCACATTCGCAAAAGAATTCCATTGGATAAGGAATTTAAAATGGAAACAAAAGTTATTGTGGAAGAAAAAATTACACATTGTGGTCTTCCTTTGAACTTGGTGAAATCACCATATTGGCGGGAAATGATGCTGGCAATCAATATTGCGCTTCTTGTTTTTGGAAGTCCTGGGTACGGAAAGGCGCACACCACCTTATTGTTGAAAAAGAAGAATTTTGTGGAGACATCACTGAAACCAATTAGAGATTCTTGGGTTGATTAGGAGTCTCTATTGTTTTTCATGAATGGAAAGATTGCAAAATCTGTCCATTAATAAATTTTATTATAGAGTCCCCCAAAGTGGCAATGTTTTTGTGAATGGTTGATTGTGAGGGGCAAATCAAAGTTCTAGAGTTTATTTCTAAAATCTTCATTGAGTTAATAGAGGTGGTGGGTAATGAGAATGTGGTCCAAGGCATTATGGACAATGCAAAAAATTGTAGGGCTACATGTACTTGGGTAGAGCAAAGATATCATGCATTAAACACACGCTTGACTTGGTGATGCAAACAATTGACAATCAATTAGAGTGGGTGAAAGAAATATGCCATGAGTGTGAGGAGATCTAGATGTTTGTGACAAATCATCAAATGTCACAAGCAATTATTAGGACTTTTGGGAGATTGGAATTCTTGAAGGTAAATTTAATTTATTTATATACTTTTATTTATGCCATGTTCAATATGTAGATAAATTTATAATATTTTTTAATGTATTAACAATATATTGTAATATGTTATTATCATAGTCCTAGGTTGTTGAGACCTGATTTGCATTGCATACTATTGTTATATGATGACTTCTGAAGGTGTGAGAAGCATTGGGTGCAATGATTATTAATGGGGTGTTTGGAAGCAATCAAATTCATTCATTGGTCTTGGATGATGATGGTGGATTGTGGGGAATGTGTATGAATTTCATTGAGCCTATCATGAGTATGCTTGGGTTTGCTGATTAGATGTATCATGTTTGAGGGATGTCTATGATGGCATGGACATGATGATAGAGCAAATAAAGGTCATCGTAGAAAAAAAGAGAATGATCCCGAAGAGACCATTTTCATGAGGGTGGAATCAATCATTCGATATCAGTTGAACAAGATGACTACACCGTTGCACCACATTACAAATCAATTAGATACCTGCCCAACCAATGTAGAAGATGTCAATCCGAGACTTACAAAAACTGCTATATAAAAAGCTCCATGGGCAATGAAGGTTGATTGACAATATTAATGTTGCTATCAACGAGGAGGAGATGAATGTCCTCAAGCTAAGCTTCCAGATCTGCAATCTAATACTTCTCAAACAAGAATAATATGGCTGCAAGATACAAATCCCACAGTTATATTTTGAAGAAATGAATATGATGGGCTAATAGTAATGATCTGGCTGTCAGCAAAGAGGAAATGAATATCCTCAAGATAATGCTTTAGATCTGCAACTTGAGTCCCCTCAAACAAGGGCATATGTGTGCAAGGTGTTAATCCCCAGTAGCTATGTCTAGAAGATGAATTTCTTGCTGCATTGAATCAATGGTGGCCATGATGTCCCAATGCCAAGATGATTAGGAACACCAAAAGATGAAGATTGAGATGGGGTCTAAATATGAGGAGTACAAACATTAAGACAAGCCTCAGTTCCATTGGAATTGCAAGACTTGCAATATACTCAAGATCCTCTAAAGTATAATTGTCAAATGGTATACAATCTGCATATGCAAGGGGAATAAGACAACATGTTGCAAGTTCCTTTTGCGAATGGAGAGATATGAGGGTCTCCATGTATGTCCAAAAGTCTAGTCCAAAGTGTGTGGGGATATTCAAGGTCCGATATGAGCCCATACAAATAAGGCAAAAGATCTAGCCAATTGAGATGTGTTAGGATGCTGTCCTAACAAGATTCATATTACATTTTTCCATGATGACAATAGTAAGATGAACAAAAAAACCCATGGTAACTATTCAAAATGATAAAATCAGACCTAAATAACCTTAGTGGAATGCATATAAAGTAGATCTAATGATGACATCTCGTGAAAACAAGTCCTTTCCAAGTGCTAAAATGTCCAAGTAATTGACTAGCAAACAAAAAAGGTTGAATAAAATATAATTGGGCAATATTTTGGACATATGCATATATTGATATGAGAAGCTGTGAATCACCTTTCCAACTCTTGAAGAATTGTGAAAATGGGAGAAATTGGTGAAAAGAAATGAGTTCAAAAGCGGAAATGTTAGATATGATTCACAAGGTTGGGGAAAAGAAATGAGCTCAAAAGTAGGAATGATAGATATGATTCACCAAGAATAACAAAAATCTGGAGCAAAATATTGAATATGAAACCATCATAAGTAGAAAGTGGTCAGAAGTAGTTTTTTAATGATATCTTTTATATTATTTTGGCAATGCATGCAAAATTATGGCAAAAAAAGAGGTTAAATTTAATTAGTAGACAATCCGCAAAAACAATGCATCCAATCTGAGTTAGCGAAATTTCTTCATTGTATGCAAAATCTGACAAATACCTAGTAGTTTTTGGAGCTATGAACAAAACATAGGAATATTTGTTCTTCAAAAATTTGCAAAAAAGAAAGGGTCAAATCTTCTTTTTTTTTTGAAAAATTGACAAATATTGACAAAATGAGAGGTTGGGGAAAACCTAAAAATGTTTTTCTGGAAGATAAGCCAATTTTTCTCCTCAAGGTTGGATCTCTCAAAAAATGAATAGGAAGTTATAGATTGGATGCTTTGACACAATGCTGGAGTTAATAGTTAACCCTATGGCTCTTATAATACATTTGGAGTCAAAACGCTTATCACATGTGAAGAGAGCCATAATTGATGCTATTCAACCTTGAGAGAAATTGATCCAAATAGGAATTTGATATTAATTTATAAATGATTTGAATAGAATACAATGAACCCTTATAAAGCCACAAAGATAAAAACCTAGATGCAAACCCTAGAGGAAGATTAAAAGAGAGCTTGACAAGTATCGACACCATAATGTATGAGACAGCATGTGCTAATTAAAGCTGAATCTATTAAGATAAAAAGTATCTTAAAGGATCTAATTATATAAATAATTAGATAATGCCTCAATTACTCTAACAATATCTGCATTGAAGATTTTCCAAAATGGCTAACCAAAGGCACTCAACTTACTTTAATATCATGTTTGATTTGGCTATGGAGGGAGCTACTCACTATTTAGAGGCCTAATAAAATGCTAAGTAAATTGAGAAAATCAATATGAGAAGAGTAAATTGCCTTACTCTTATCAAATATCACATTAATTATTTGTATGATTTTTCTGCAATTTTGAACTATTATGGAGGGAGCCACCCACTATTTATAGGCCTAATGAAATGCTAAGTGAATTGAGAAGATTAATATGAGAAGATAAAACTGCCTTAATCCTTGCTCCTCTGCAAAAAATACTTATTACCAAATTTAAATTCTTTTATCTTAGACACTTTCTTAGGTTGCCACAATCTACAATGCTGAGTTGACCACCTAAATAATGCAGCTTGTTGATCTCTTTGCCATAGTTTCTGGCCAAAAAACCAATGCATCAACAATGGAAACATTTATAGTGTAATGTGCCCTATTAGAACACATTCTAGGTTGCCCTAGAATTCCCAATAAAGGTATGATCTATATTTAGTTAAGAATACAAATTGGCAACTTTATATTTTGATTTAGAGCTTGTAATTAGGTTAATTATCATTAAGAAATGTGAATAAGTGTATCATCTTACTAAAGTTACAAATAGAGTTCTAGTATCATTATAATTTAGATCATGTACATCATACATGTGGAATTCCCTTTAGGATTTTCCCAACAACTTATCCACATAATGTAACACCATGGGAGATCATACAAGGCACCTCGAGCTTATCCATCAAGCCTAGGATTACAACATGACATCTGCCATTCGACCTCCTAGCCCCACTCAAGGTTAGTACTACTTGAATGGTGTAACACCCTGAAGTATAATAAATAAAATTTTAATACAATATCTAGCATAAAAGTAGTGAATGTTAGAAAGTAAAGTCCACACACTTTTTTTTTTGTGGGGGGGGGGGTGTTTAAGTTTAACTTATAATATACAACTTTAATACCAAAACAATGAAGCATAACAAGAGTTAAACCATGCATAGTGACACAAAGCTTTGTTAACTAGGGAAACCCTCAATTAGAGGGAAAACCTCGGTGGGGATGGTACCCATAGTGTACTAATATATAAGTTCCTTTTGAAAGGATGCGACCCTGTTAGGAGCCAAATACAATGCAATCAGTAACAAATTCAATGTATTGAACTGGCCAATACTACAACTCAATCGCCAATACAGTCCCTTTGAAGCTAAAATCCATTAACTAACTTAATCTCTGCTCTGCTTTGATTATCCAGCCTTCAAGCTCCCATTATATCACCATACACACATATACATGGATTATCACTATGATATCTAGCCAAGGAAAACATCTTTCCTTTATACCCTTCCCAATTAATTAATTAGGTCGGCCTATTAAAGCTTCCCCAATGTACAATAGATTACATAGGGCCTTGCTAAGGCATAAACATTTGCCTTCTAAAACCTTATTACAATAAGGTTCCCACATATTGCAATAGAGTTAATACAATCTTCAATAAGGATCCTTACATTACACCAACACAGCCATCTGCTAGTAAAACATATTGCATATTTCACTTCAGCGACCTCTCTAGAATAATTTCAAAGACTTGCTAACACAAACATAGCTGCATGAATATGTCTTCAACCACAATCCAAGCTCACTAACCTTTGTTCCACTTGGCTAATAAGATACAACCAATTTCCCGACATCCGTCTCTGACAATATTTTCTGCATATGGGTCTGCTACCAGTCTTCAACAAATGAATTGTAACTCCTCCAACACTCAACAGAAACATGAGCGAACATAGATGTAGCATCTATACTAATCCGTGAGCATAATCCTAAGCTCACATTGCTTAACTTGTTCTGTGCCAACTTCCTTGTGCCATTAATCCTTTGTGATGTACAAAATCGTTGTCTGTCATGAACTCAATAACATATGTTGTCATCAATGACAAAACTTGTCATTAATACAACACATAAATAACACATCCACATGCTAACCAAACCTGTATTCCTAACAGGGAGATTTTACAAGCACCTTGAGCTTATTCATCAAGCATAGGAGTACATAATGACATCTTCCATTTGGCCTCCCAGCCCTACTCAAGGTTAGTACTACTCAAATGGTGTAACATCCTAAACTTGAATAAACAAAATTCTAATACAATATCCAGCATAAAACTAGTAAATTAAAAAATTTCGCTGTTCATATATAATTCAAATGAAATGGAATTCTCTTTCACATGATCAAGATAAACTATGCCATAACAGATATAACTACTTTAAGGTGAATGAAAATAATAAGCATCTAACAAATTAAACTGCCTTCACATGAACTTGAATATAAACTAATTAACAGAATTGATTGCTTTCACACAAGCTTGAAAACAACCAATTAACATAACCAACTGCTTTCACATTATCTATAATTTTATCCAAATAACTGAATTTGATTGCTTTATCCCTCAAGGAGCACATAAACATGAGGTGGAGGTGAATTTTTGTTCTTTCTTCCATCATGGAAGTCTTGTATCATTTTTGACATATTTGACAGAGGTAGAACATCATCAGGTGCTTTACCTCCCAAACATTGATCAATGTTCCTCTGCACAACTTCTTATTGGAAGTAGTCCAACCCTACAAACAACCCTACAAGAGAGGTGTATATACAGACCTAGGTCTAATTGCCATCCGATCTTGGTGTTTAAGACCTACATCATTCTTAGTCAACCACACCATCTAGGTTCCCCCTGAACTAGCATGACCCTTCTGGAAAGAGTTACACATCTGGTTCACATGCATCTTGCAATGTGACATGTCGGACAAGTTTTACAATTATACTCGCACTAACTTGTGTTATCAGATTTATAACAACTGAGTCCAATTGACACTCTTGGTTTTATTAACCAACATCAGGCTAATAACCATTTTCTATGGACTGTTAACTTAGTGATTAATGACCTTCTGGGATGAACCCTTTTCTAATATACATTTGTTCTCATTTAGAAATAGAATTAATTATGTATGACTTCACTAACCTTTCGTGCATTTGCATGGTTATGATTTGATTTTTTTTTAACTGTCATCCTGCTTCAATTTAGCAATAGATCTGGACTAAAATTCCTTGTTCTTTAATTTAGATTCAGACATAGTGTTGACAGGAGGTGCAATAGAATGAGTCGAGTGTCCTTCCCTATTATGCATATTATTGGTTCATTAATTTTAGAGCACTTTCTAGTCTTTTCACCTTCTTGATCATTTGTTGAACTAGTGGTTCATAAAGATTCAATAATAGGTATTTAAGCACGAGGATGTAATTTCCTTTCAGATTGACATGCCGTTATTTCCGTATAGTGCATAATATATAATTATTTATAAATCCAGACGAAAGGCATGAATCGTATTATTAATTTTTGCATTATGCTTATGAATCAATGTCTTTGTCTATGGATATCATCTTTCTCTTTCTACTATGAAAATACAATGGAATGGCAATGACCATAGATAACAGAAATTGCATTCCTATCTGCAGATTTCAAATGAATGTCGATTCTTATAGATGAGAATTATTACATTCTAATAAACAGTCTTGGTCTAATTAATCAACATCAGGCTAACAACCATTGCCTATTGACATTAAGGTCTTCTAACCTTCAAGGAACGGTGAACCCTAATTAGCAACTGTTCTGTAGTTAACTTAGTGGTTCATGACCTTCTAGGATTAACCCTTTGACAGGAGAATGATTTGAGTGTCCTTCCTTATCATGTATATTATTGGTTCATTAATTTTAGAGCACTTTCTAGTCTTTCAGTTTCACGACCACAAATATTTCTTGATCAGTTGTTTGAACTAGTGTCTCATAAAAATTCAATAATAGGTATTTAAGCATGAGGATGTAATTTCCTTTCAGATTGACATGCCATTATTTTTGTATAGTTCATAATAATTAATTAATTATAAAGCCAGACAAAAGGCATCAACCATATTATTAATTTTAGAGCACTTTCTAGTCTTTTCAGTGTCACGACCAAAAATATTTCTTGATCAGTTGTTTGAACTAGTGTTCATAAAAAGTCAATAATAGGTATTTAGGCATGAGGATGTAATTTCCTTTCAGATTGACATGCCATTATTTCCGTATAGTGCATAATAATTAATTAATTATAAAGCCAGACAAAAGGCATCAACCATATTATTAATTTTTAAGCACTTTCTAGTCTTTTCAGTTTCACGACCACACATATTTCTTGATCAGTTGTTTGAACTAGTGTGTCATAAAGATTCAATAATAGGTATTTAAGCATGAGGATGTAATTTCCATTCAGATTGACATGCCATTATTTCCTTATGGTGATAATAATTAATTAATTATAAAGGTAGACAAAAGGCATCAACCATATTATTAATTTTTGCATTATGCTTATGAATCAATGTCCTTGTCAATAGATAAAATCTCTCTTTCTAATATGAAGATACAATGGAATGACAATGACCATGGATAACATATATTCATTCCAATTCACAGATTTCAAATGAATGTCAATTCTTATAGATGACAAACATTACATTCCAATAAACAATTTTCAAATGAATATCAATGATTATGGATGACAAATATTGCATTCTAATATGCAATTTTCAAATGTATGTCAATGATTACAGATGACAAATGTCACATTCTTATATGCAGTTTTTAAAGAATGTAATTGACTATAGATGAGAGATATCACATTCTAATATATAGATCTCCATTGAATGACCCAAGTTATTGTCCCCATCTCTCATATTTGTGATGTACAAACTCAATTGAGTGACTCTGATTGTCAATGATAAATTTCATGCAAATTCAAATTTAACGATGCAAATTTAAGTATTATATATTGTCTCATGATCGGATATTCAAATTCAACGATAGAAAATTTATAATAGAATTATAAATGGAAAGGATTAACTTGTGTAATCAAATAAGGATGAAGTTTCCTTGACACGATTTTGCGACTCTATTAGATGAACCATTGATCTTTCCTTGTGATATTGTACCTATTCCATGTCTTGAGTTGGAGATTTGATGAGCTATATCAATGAAATTATGATCCTTTAGGATCAAAGTAACTTGCAATGACTAGTTGCAAACAAGAATGTAGAGGTGACTTGTTGTAGTTCTACAACACGCGCCCCATTTTCTACTTAGAAATGGGAACTCCCCTTTTTCTCATTTTAGGTCATGGGAATCTTCTCTTCAAAATAGGGTGTCTTTCGAGATGCCTCAGAGAGCAGGAGTAGCATGGTCTAGGTCTAGTTGTCGGGAAAAGGCAATGTCCTATTCAGGTGGTCATAATAGTCCTTTTTGGTAAAAAACAGGTAAAGTGCATACCTTGCGCAATTATGCATGGTGTGCAAAACAAAGAACTCCCTACACTGTACGCCATTTGCTGCCTATAAATACCTCGAGGGGGCCCTAACAAGCTCATTTTCTCGGACGACCTCCATGATCGCAGACTTGCACATCCCTTCATCTCCACACTTTCTACAATCTTTGTAGCCTCGCATAATGCAAGGTAGGATCTCTGCTAGGCACCTTGTGCACCTACGCAGGTGCGCAAGTGTGCATACTTTGCGCACCCCCTTTCACATAGCCAAAGGCTCCAAAATAGGCCTTGTGTATATTGCGCACCTTGCGCATGTGTAGGTGGGCAATGTCTGCACCTCCCCCTTTCACCATGCTCACTGCCAAGTGCACTTGCACATCCTGCGCACTTGTGCATGTGCGCAAAACCCAATTTTTGCACTTTTTAGCAAGTTTGTCTAGGTTAAGGGTTTTTTTTGCCTTCTTTTTGAGTCGTCAAGAATCTTTTCACCTTCTAAACACATGGCTTATTGACATCTATTGTTTTCGTGCAGATTACAATGACATCCTCATCATCAGCAACTGCACCAAAGATTTCACCCAAGTCCGTGACCTTCACTTACAAAGGAGTCCCACACAAGTCCTGATTAGTGAACTTATGTTTAGAGATTAAAGATACAAAGCTCAAACACCTAAACTTGAACGAGTTCCTTGTCTTATGCAACAAACCTCATTAGAGGTTTGAGTTCGTGTTTGCAATGACCAAGAATGAGTTAGTGAATGCAACATCCCATCCATCATCAATGCAATCTTCTGAGCTTATTGTAGCTTTGGCCCAGATTCATGTCCCAGACGAGAGGGTGGCAAAGAATGTTATGAGAGACATTGTTTTGGATATTAGACTAGATAACTTTGAAAGGGTCTTCCACCTCCTTGTTGCAAATCAATACTACATCTCCTTCCACATAATACTTAACTGGTACAAACAACACAAACAAGAAGTTGATGAGTTAGTGTAGAACAAATGTCTAATAGAGAAAACTCCTAAGGGTAAGAAAGTAGGCAAAGTTGATATGACTTGAGGGTACATGATTTCAAACATCAGGTATTGCATTGTACCATTGAGAAGAGTAATGGGACTCCCATCCGCTAGGCACTTGGAGACATGGACCAACATGATTGATTGGGGCACTATTGTCTGTGAATCCCTAGGTGAGCAATTGTGACTAGTAAAGGCAAATCCTAGATTTTACATGACCTATGTCGTATACTTGCTTGCAACTAAAGAAGAATACCCAGGGCTGACAAGGAAGGGGATTTCATCAAATAACGGTGCATGGCCGTACATTGTATATGCTCAGTTGGTCAAGAAGAAGTTGAGGGATGGGAGCACCAATGATGCCTTCATCTCTGCAGTTATCGGATTCCTAGAGGGAGATTACGCCAAAAGAATGCTAGTGGAAGTAACTGCAAGGGCGACTAAAATAGTGGCTGACTTATACAATTCTACACATTCACATTGATTGGGGCACTATCCTCAATGAATCCCTAGATGAGCATTTGTGACTGGTAAAGATAGATCCTAGATTTTACATGACCTCCTATGTCATATACTTGTTCGCCGCTAACGCAGAATACCCAAGGCTAACAAGGAAGGGGAGCCCATTGGATAGTGGTGCATGGTTGTACATTGTATATCCTCTACTAGTCCAGAAGAAGTGGAGGGATGACAACATTGAATATAGGATTGTGAACAATTCATTCATCTTTGTAGTTATTAGATCCTTATAGGGAGATTATGCCAAAAGAATGTTAGGAAAAGTAGCCGTAAGGGTGACCGAAATAGGGGCTTACTTTATACAATTATTCACATTTACATATATTAGGGTCGTTGGTTCAACATTGCATCCAAAGAAGCTCTGTCGATATCCTTTAGATAGCTAGGCAAATTCGTTTTGCATATGATAGGATCCGTACTAAACATCGGAAAACTTGGGTATGGCCTATCACTATGAGGTGAATTAAAAACAAGATATCCGCACTTTCGATGTAGAATGGAAAGATTGCTCACTAGATGATTTCCCTATCGCCTGCCATTGACTTAAGAGTTCTAATCCTGATTGCTGCAACACTTGTCTTTTGTGCACTAAATGCTACAGGATTATGAAGATCGATACCCCCAAGTTCACAAAAGTCTTTAAGTCTTGAGTTCATATATCTACTTTCATTGTCCATACGAAGAACCTTGATGGCTTTACTTGATTGCTTCTCAGCATTACTCTTGAAGGCTAGAAACTTATCAAATACTTCGTTCTTGTGATCAAGAAAGTAGATCCATGTGTAGCTTGAAAAGTCATAATGACAGTGAGGACATAGCGACCCTTGCTAACTGATGTCACTGAAAAAGGACCTGCTAGAACTGTGTGAACCAACTCAAGAACAATTGATGCTCTCCAAGACTTCCCTTTGTCAAACTTCTCTTCTAGATGCATATCCATTGAACAAGTTGAACATTCACCCTTAGAAAAGTTGATTGCAGGTAGACCTTTGACCATATTTTTTGAGCTAAGTTGACGAAGATAACAAAAGGTAAGATGTCCATACTACTCATGCCATAATTTACTTTGTGATTGTGAATGTGTCAACAAGGCATGTGAAGGAGACTTAGGCACAAAGTGGGAGAAAGAATAAAGCCTTGTGTCATGATTAACTTTACCCACTGCAATCAATGAATCATCTTTAAGATTTCACACCATTACTGAATTAGGAAGGAACTCAACTTTATTGCCACCTCCATAGTGTGTGATTTCGTAAATTGAAAGGAGATTAGTGCTAAGGTTAGGAACATAGAGAACATCTTTGAACTCTCCATTTTCCATCTCAATTTGTCCTTTCCTTGCAACTTCCACCTATGTATCATTCCCTACAAAGATGTGAGGTACCTTAGACTGCTTCAATGAAGAAAAGTGTCCTTTTGAAGAACCCATATGATATGAGGCACTCGCGTCAAGAATCCATTCCCTTGAAGAATTTATGCTTGCCCTTTTCCCTTTGAAGTGGATGGATTTGAATCCTTGGAAGCATTTGGCACATTGATTTTGTTCTTCCTAAGTAAGTTTTCCAACTCATCTAATCTCTTAGTATTGCAATGATGCTCATCATGATTTGGTTTCTTGCAATATGCACAAAACAATTTATACTTCTTGTTGGAAGAAGAATTGCCTTGTTGTGAGGAGGAAGATTGTTGTGTCTCTGATTGTGATTTTGGCTTCCATTGCTTTTTCTTGCTGTTGGTGAAACTTTTGCCACCTTGATTTGTTTGGTTCTCATTACTAGCCACCAATGCTGTAGACTTGGATGACTTGAGAATTCCCATATCTATCAACTTGGATTGTTCCAACATCAACATCTTTGTAAATGCATCAAATGAAGGCTTAGTGAAGGCACTTCCCATGGTCAACTTGTGAGTGTTGTAACTCGAAACAAAAGATGCATACTTTGAAGGTAGCCTCTTCAAGATGTGATGAATTAGTCTATCATCCTTCATGGGATTACCACAATCCTTAAGTAGTACTCTCAATTCATTGGTTTTGTTGACATAGTCTTGAATTGTGTCAAAATTCTTAGAATCCAATAGAATTAGATCATCCTCAATTTGGAATCCCTTTTCCTCATCCACCTTACCATACAAACCTTCAAGTTTGTCCCAAGCACCCTTGGTATCCTTAAAGCTGGATATGTGGAAGAAGAGATCTCTATGAACAGAACTCCTAATAATTCCTAAAGCCTGGTTGTCTTTAACTTGCCAATCAACTTGTGCATCAACATCAGTGGATTTTACAATTGTACCATCAACATATAGATTTAAACCTTTTTCCATTAGTCTACTCCATACAATATCTTTCCATGTAGTATAGTTGTGTGAAGTTAAAAGTGGAGTTTTAGGTGAACCCATGATGCAAAATTAAAAAAGCACGAGAGGAAGAGAGACACAAGAACACAAGACACCCTCCCAAAAAAATGATGCTTTTGGCACTTTATATGTAGTGCGTTTACAATAGGCCACTTGTCAAAATGGACAAAAGTGGGCTTTTGATTTTGCTGTTAACAGCCTCCTTTTGGAGTTCAAATCTGGTACTTAGCAATGTAGCTCAGATGTATAACAATTTTGAAGTTTAATCAAAGCAATTCAATGCAAAAAACTACCTATTTTTGAAAGTGGTATTTCTGTCCACACAAGCCTATAATCTAATTGCAGATCTGGAAAGTAGTCAAAAAAAAATGCACTTTCAAAAAAACCAGAACCTGAAAATGTGTCCAGATGAGCTCGTACAAAGTGTTAAAAGTTGCAAAATGCAAGATTGGATAGTCCAGTTGCCAAAAACTGAAATTTCTGACAAATCTGTGGACCAAAACTAGAAAATAATAGCACCATTGAAAATTTTTGGAAATTCTAGCCAAAATTTTTAAAAAATTGCACTTGATTTGGAGTCCAGATGATTGAGATATGGCCTCCCAAAGTTGGACTATGAAATAAAAACTGCATATGGCGAGGGGTCTGATCAGCAAAACAATTTGTTAAAATTTACGTCCAAACGACTGTCGCGGTAGTGCAATCTGGCTTGTTGGTGACAGTTAAACGACCGTCAAATTGAATACTGTGAAAAGGTGACGTCAACAAAAAATGATCTATAATTTAGAGCTTGTAATTAGGTTAATTATCATTAAGAAATGTGAATAAGCGTATCATCTTAGTAAAGTTACAAAGAGAGTTCTAGTATCATTATAATTTAGATCACGTATATGTGGAATTCCCTTAAGGATTTTCCTAACAACTTATCCACATAATGTAGCACCATGGGAGATCATACAAGGCACCTTGAGCTTATCCATCAAGCCTAGGATTACAACATGACATCTGCCATTCGGCCTCCTAGCCCTACCCAAGGTTAGTATTACTCGAATGGTGTAACACCCTAAAGTATAATAAATAAAATTTTAATTCAATATCTAGCATAAAAGTAGTAAATGTTAGAAAGTAAAGTCCACACACTTTTTTTTTTTGGGAAGTAGTAAATGTTAGAAAGTAAAGTCCACACACTTTTTTTTTGCGGGGGGGGTGGGGGGGGGGGTGTTTAAACAGTTGCGACCAACTTCTATTCCTTAACTTATAATATACAACTTTAATACCAAAACAATGAAGCATAACAGGAGTTAAACCATGCACAGTGACACAAAGATTTGTTCACTAGGGAAACCTTCGATTGGAGGGAAAACCTCGGTGGGGATGGTACCCATAGTGTACTAATATATAAGTTCCTTGTGAAAGGATGCGACCCTGTTAGGAGCCAAATACGATACAATCAGTAACAAATTCAATGTATTGAACTGGCCAATACTGCAACTCAATTGCCAATACAGTCCCTTTGAAGCTAAAATCCATTAACTAACTTAATCTCTGCTCTGCTTTGATTATCCAACCTTCAAGCTCCCATTATATCACCATACACACATATACATGGATCATCACTATGATATCTAGCCAAGGAAAACATCTTTCGTTTATACCCTTCCCAATTAATTGATTAGGTCAGCCTGTTAAAGCTTCCCCAATGTACAATAGATTACATAGGGCCTTGCTAAGGCATACACATTTGCCTTCTAAAACCTTGTTACATTAAGGTTCCCACATGTTGCAATATAGTTAATACAATCTTCAATAAGGATCCTTACGTTACACCAACACAGTCATCTGCTAGTAAAACATATGACACGTTTCACTTTAGCGATCTCTCTAGAATAATTTCAAAGATGTGCTAACACAAACATAGCTGCATGAATATGTCTTCAACCACAATCCAAGCTCACTAACCTTTGTTCCACTTGGCTAATAAGATACAACCAATTTCCCAAAATCCGTCTCTGACAATATTTTCTGCATACTGGTCTGCTACCAGTCTTCAACAAATGAATTGTAACTACTCCAACACTCAACAGAAACAAAAGCGAACATAGATGTAGCATCTGTACTCATCCGTGAACATAATCCTAAAGCTTAACCTGTTCTGTGCCAACTTCCTTGTGCCAATAATCCTTTGCGTGTACAAAATCTATGTCTGTCATGAACTCATTAACATATGTTGTCATCAATGACAAAACTTGTCATTAATACAACACATAAATAACACATCCATGTGCTAACCAAACCTGTATTCCTAACAGGGAGATTTTACAAGCACCTTGAGCTTATTCATCAAGCATAGGAGTACATAACGACATCTTTCGCTTCCCAGCCCCACTCAAGGTTAGTACTACTCAAATGGTGTAACATCCTAAACTTGAATAAACAAAATTCTAATACAATATCCAGCATAAAACTAGTAAATTAAAAATTTTCTCCGTTCATATATAATTCAAATGAAATGGAATTCTCGTTCACATGATTAAGATAAACTATTCTATAACAGATATAACTACTTTCAAGTGAATGAAAATAATAAGCATCGAACAGATTAAACTGCCTTCACATGAACTTGAATATATAAACTAATTAACAGAATTGATTGCTTTCACACAAGCTTGAAAACAACCAATTAACACAACCAACTGCTTTCACATGATCTATAATTTTATTGAAATAACTGGATTTGATTGCTTTATCCCTCAAGGAGCACATAAACATGAGGGGGAGATGAATTTTTGTTCTTTCTTCCATCATGGAAGTCTTATATCATTCTTGACATATTTGACAGAGGTAGAACATCATCAGGTGCTTTACCTCCCAAATATTGATCAATGGTCCTCTGCACAACTTCTTATTGGAAGTAGTCCAACCCTACAAACAACCCTACAAGAGAGGTGCATATACAGACCTAGATCTAATTGCCATCCGATCTTGGTGTTTAAGACCTACATCATTCTTAGTCAACCACACCATCTAGGTTCCCCCTTAACTAGCATGACCCTTCTGGATAGGGTTACATATCTGGTTCACATGCATCTTGCAATGTGACATGTTGGACAAGGTTTATAATTATGCTAGCACTAACTTGTGTTATCAGATTTATAACAACTGAGTCCAATTGACACTCTTGGTTTTATTAATCAACATCAGGCTACTAACCATTGTCTATTGACTGTTAATGTAGTGATTAATGACCTTCTGGGATGAACCCTTTTCTAATATACATTTGTTCTCATTTAGAAATATAATTAATTATGTATGATTTCACTAACCTTTCATGCATTTGCATGGTTATGATTTGATTTTTTTAATTCTCATCCTGCTTCCATTTAGCAATAGGTCTAGACTAAAATTCCTTGTTCTTTTATTTTAGATTCAGACATAGTGTTGACAGGAGGTCCAATAGAATAAGTCGAGTGTCCTTCCCTATATGCATATTATTGGTTCATTAATATTAGAGCACTTTCTAGTTTGTTTCAGTTTCTTGATCATAAATACTTCTTGATCATTTGTTGAACTAGTGGTTCATAAAGATTCAATAATAGGTATTTAAGCATGAGGATGTAATTTCCTTTCAGATTGACATGCCATTATTTCTGTACAGTGCATAATAAATAATTATTTATAATCCAGACAAAAGGCATGAATCGTATTATGAATTTTTGCATTATGCTTATGAATCAATGTCCTTGTCTATGGATATCATCTTTCTCTTGCTAATATGAAAATGCAACGGAATGACAATGACCATAGATAGATAACAGATATTGCAATCCAATCTGCAGATTTCAAATGAATGTCAATTCTTATAGATGACAATTATTACATTCTAATAAACAGTCTTGGTCTAGTTAATCAACATCAGGCTAACAACCATTGCCTATTGACATTAAGGTCTTCTAACCTTCAAGGAATGGTGAACCCTAATTAGCAACTGTTCTGTAGTTAACTAAGTGGTTCATGACCTTCTATGATTTCACTAATCTTTGATGTATTTGCATGGTGACGATTTTTTAAATCTGTTATCCTGCTTCAGTTTAGCAATGGATCTGGATTAAAACTCCTTGTTCTTAATTTTAGATTCAGATATAGTGTTGACAGGAGAATGAGTTTAGTGTCCGTCCTTATCATGTATATTAGTGGTTCATTAATTTTAGAGCACTTTCTAATCTCTTCAGTTTCACGACCACAAATATTTCTTGATCAGTTGTTTGAACTAGTGTCTCATAAAGATTCAATAATAGGTATTTAAGCATGAGGATGTAATTTCCTTTCAGATTGACATGCCATTATTTCCGTATAGTGCATAATAATTAATTAATTATAAAGCCAGACAAAAGGCATCAACCATATTATTAATTTTAGAGCACTTTCTAGTCTTTTCAGTTTCACGACCAAAAATATTTCTTGATCAGTTGTTTGAACTAGTGTCTCATAAAGATTCAATAATAGGTATTTAGGCATGAGGATGTAATTTCCTTTCAGATTGACGTGCCATTATTTCCGTATATTGCATAATAATTAATTAATTATAAAGCCAGACAAAAGGCATCAACCATATTATTAATTTTTGCATTATGCTTATGAATCAATGTCCTTGTCAATAGATAAAATCTCTCTTTCTAATATGAAGATACAATGGAATGACAATGACCATAGTTAACATATATTTATTCCAATTCACAGATTTCAAATGAATGTCTGTCAATTCTTATAGATGACAAAAATTACATTCCAATAAACAATTTTCAAATGAATATCAATGATTTTAGATGACGAATATTGCATTCTAATATGCAATTTTCAAATGTACGTCAATGATTACAGATGAGAAATGTCACATTCTTATATGCAGATTTTAAATGAATGTAAATGACTATAGATGAGATATATCACATTCTAATATGCAGATCTCCATTGAATGACACGGGTTATTGTCCTCATCTCTCATATTTGTGATGTACAAACTCAATTGAGTGACTTTGATTGTCAATGATGAATTTCATGCAAATTCAAATTCAACGATGCAAACTCAAGTATTATATATTGTCTCACGATTGGATATTCAAATTCAACGATAGAAAATTTATAATAGAATTATAAACAGAAAGGGTTAACATGTTTGATCAAATAAAGATGATGTTTCCTTGACACGATTTTGCGCTCTGAACCATTGATCTTTCCACGTGATAGCGTACGCGTTCCATGGCTTGAGTTGGAGATTTGATGAGCTATATCAATGAAAATATGGATCAAAGTAACTTGCAATGATAGTTTCAAACAAGAATGTAGAGGTGAATTGTTGTAGTTCCACAACACGCGCCCCATTTTCTACTTAGAAATGGAAATCCCCCTTTTTGTCATTTTAGGTCATGGGAATCTTCTCTTCAAAATAGGGTGTCTTCCGAGATGCCTTAGAGAGCAGGAGTACCTTGGTCTAGGTCTAGTTGTCGGGAAAAGGCAATGTTGTCCTATTTAGGTGGTCATAATAGTCCTTTTTGGTAAAAAAAAGGTAAAGTGTGTACCTTGTGCACTTATGCATGGTGTACAAAACAAAGAACTCCCCACACCTTGCTAAATGCGGAGGTGTGCACTTGTGCAGGTGTGGAACTCCTTGCACTGCATGCCATCTGCTGCCTATAAATACCTCGAGGGGGCCCTAACAAGCTCATTTTCTTTGACGACCTCCACGATTGCGGACTTGCACATCCCTACATCTCAACACTGTCTACTATATTTGTATTCTCGCATAATGCAAGGTAGAATCTCTGCTACGCACCTTGTGCACTTGTGTAGGTGCACACGTGTGCATACTTTGCAATGGAGCCTTGCGTATATTGCACACCTTGAGCATGTGTAGGTGCACAATGTCTACACCTCGCCCTTTAACCATACTCATCGCTAAGTGCACTTGCACACCTTGCGCACTTGTGTATGTGTGCAAAACCCAAATTTTGCACTTTTTAGCTAGTTTGTCTAGGGCTTAGGGTTTTTTTTTTGCGGCCTTTTTGAGTCATCAGGAATCTTTTCACCTTCTAAACACATGGCTTACTGACATCTATTGGTTTCGTGCAGATTACAATGGCATCCTCATCATCAGCAGTTGCAACAAAGATTTCACCTAAGTCGGTGACATTCACTTACAAAGGAGTCCCACACAAGTCTTGATTAATGAACTTATATTTAGAGATTAAAGATACAAAGCTCAGACACCTAAACTTGAATGAGTTCCTCGTCTTATGCAACGAGCCTCACGAGAGGTTTGAGTTTGTGTCTGCAATGATCAAGAACGAGTTAGTGAATGCAACATCCCATTTGACATCAATGCAATCATCTGAGCTTATTGTAGCTTTGGCTGAGAATTATGTCCTAGACGAGAGGGTGGCAAAGAATGTTATGAGAGAGATTGTTTTGGATATTAGACTAGATAACATTGAAAGGGTCTTCCACCTCCTTGCTGCAAATCAAGACTACAAGATCTTCTACATAACACTTAATTGGTACAAACAACACAAACAAGAAGTTGATGAGTTAGTGTAGAATAAATGTCTAATAGAGAAAACTCCTAAGGGTAAGAAAGTAGGCAAAATTGATATGACTTGAGGGTACATGATTTCAGACATCGGGTATTTGCATTGTACTACTGAGAAGAGTAATGGGACTCCCGTCCGCTAGGAACTTGGAGACATGGACCGACATGATTGATTGGGGCACTATCGTCTACAAATCCCTAAATGAACAATTGTGACTGGTAAGGGCAGATCCTAGATTTTACATTACCTATGTCATATACTTGCTCGCAGCTAAAGAAGAATACCCAGGGCTGACAAGGGGAATTCATCAAATAACGGTGTATGGTCATACATTGTATATCCTCAACTAGTCAAGAAGAAGTTGAGGGATGGGAACACCAATGATGCCTTCATCTTTTTAGTTATCGAATTACTAGAGGGAGATTACGCGAAAATAATGTTAGTGGAAGTAGCCGCAAGGGTGACTGAAATATGGGCTTACTTATACAATTCTACACATTCACATTGATTGGGGTACTATCCTCAATGAATCCCTAGATGATGAGTAGTTGTGACTGGTAAAGATAGATCCTAGATTTTACATGACCTCCTATGTTGTATACTTGTTCGCCACTAAGGCAGAATACCCAAGGCTAACAAGGAAGGGGAGCCCATCGGATAGTGGTGTATGGTTGTACATTGTATATCCTCTACTAGTCAAGAAGAAGTCCAGGGATGACAACATTGAATATAGGATTGTGAACAATTGCTTCATCTTTGCAGTTATTAGATCCTTAGATGGAGATTATGCCAAAAGAATGTTAGCGGAAGTAGCCGCAAGGGTGACCGAAATAGGGGCTTACTTTATACAATTATTCACATTCACATATATTAGGGTGGCTAGTTCAACATTTGCATCCAAAGAAGCTCCCTCGATATCCTTCAGATAGCCAAGCAGATTCATTTTGCATATGACAAGATCCGTACTAAACATTGGAAAACTTGGGTATGGCCTATCACTATGAAGTAGAAACAAGATATTTGCACTTTCGATGTCGAATCGGAAGATTGCCCACTAGATGATTTCCTTGTCGCTTGCCCCAATTTGACAACATTAGAATGTCTTGGCATATTGTAGGCAAGGTATTCATACCCAATTTCTCCATAGAGGACCATTGGATACATTGTATAGATGACTATGATGTCCGGATCAGGGATTATTGCAAGATGGATCTCATCTTGGCAGAGAAGGTCCCAGGGCCGTAGATCAACCACAAGTTTTGGAACAAGGATTCTTTGAAGATCCTAGACCCCTTGTATAATAAAGATAAAGTCTTCGACAGACCTATTTTAAACTCTGAGGTGCATTGCGAGGAGAATGATATGATCTAATGCATTGTGCTCGACACATCATTAAGTTGACTACGGATTGGGTCACCAAACCTTTTCTGTTGTATACCTTGCTAGAAAGGCCATCTTTGAAGAAGGGGAAAGGAGGAAAGGTGACAACTCATAAATGGGATCTGCCTCCCCAGTGCGCCTAAAGAGAATGTACATGGATGACAGAGAGGTCGAATACTATCATTGGGAGGAGAAAATCAAGAATAGAAAGAGGAAGTCCTCAGAGAGTGAGGAAGGCCAAGAACAAGAGCAAGCACCCAAACAAGAGGCTCAAGAAGAGGCTGCAATTGGACCCTCAGTTTCTATAAAGAAAATGACCACCACCGTGGTAGTGGGTGAGAAAGGCAGGAGGGTGCAGAAGAAGAAACATAGTGTCTCCGCTGTCATTCTTGAGACCTTGCCAAAGGATCTAGAAGAGGAAGAAGCAGAAGAGTGAGGAAGCCTAAGAACAAGAGCAAGTGCCTGAACAAGAGGCTCAAGAAGAGGTTGCACCTAGATCAGTAGTGGGTAGTGGGTAGAGGTTGCACAAGGACAACCACTGCAATAGTGGGTCAGAAAGGCAGGAAGCTGAAGAAGAAGAAACATAGTGTCTGTCCCTATCATTTCAAAGACCATACTAAAGGATCCAGAAGAGGAAGAAGTAGAAGAGGAGCATATGCCTCTTAATCGGAGGACCTGGTCAGATAAGGCAGATGAAGTAGAAAAGAGGAGGGGATCTCTTCACGTATGTTCATAGCAATTTGTCTAGTGTGCATGCACTTTTGTGGTTGCACAATTTGATGAGTTGTGAAAAAGCATACTATCTTACAAAGTTTCATTGATGATTGCATAAGGGATATTACAGTTGCACTGCGCCAAATTTCGTTAGTTTCCTATCACCCCCTTCGAAGATTTAATTTGCATACGTGTTGCTGTTGTGGCTTATGCCCGTTTAGTTTTCATTTTCAGCAATTTGCTTGACTTTCTTGTTACCTTATCTGTTTTTCAATTTTCTTTTCACAAAAGTCTGGTTAAGTTCAAAATTCATACTAGTTAAGACTTGCATGCATCACCATATAAAAATCAGAAAATACAAAATATATTGTTTTTCACTAAATATTTTTTGAGTGTCACAATGAAACAGATTGGACCTCATTGAACCAGCAAATGCATCCTCGTTAGATGGAAACATTTATATCCAATTAAGCTACCTAGTCGGTTGAAAAACACCCTCCTAGAATCAACAAATGTGTTGGTGTTTGAAAACTACCAGGTTGCTCTAAACCCAATACCAGGATGCAGAAGACAAAAACAAGCCTAAGGACTAGCTAGATCCCATATTCAACAAGATTTTCTTCAGATCTGGACCAACTTTAATAGAGCACAAAGACTCTCTACACTTTGGGTTCAGCAGGGCCAAGGCTGGTGCACCCTAGGGATGGAAATGACTAGATATTTTGATCTTCTTCACAATTCATTCACTAACACTCTTTTCTTCAGATCTATCCCCTATAGTAGAAAATGGTCAACAATTCTTCTTACATTTGCAATGAATCCCTGATTACAATAGCTAACTATAATTCATAGAGATACTATTACAAACACGTAACGACCAGCAATTTAATTCTTCATTACAAAAATGTAAATATTGATTTGATTTTAAATGTGCTTTGTGCAATCACATGAACTTATCAATTTCCATCTGAATTGATGATTAGTGCCTTATCCATTGCTATACAGAACATAGTTATAGGATTTGGACTCGCCTCTGACTTGGAAAGTCATAATTTGACTTGGACTTGGACTCGACAAGGACTGGGAAAATTGGAAAACCCATGAAATTCAAAGATTTTTAAGAATTTTAAGATTGTTTCATGCATCTTTGAGTCAATTAACATCAAATACACAATAATTGAGATAAATAGAAGCTACTTAATACACACACAATTTTGCATAGATTACATAAGTATAAAAGTGAATTTTTGAAGGAAAAAAACTGAATAACACAATGTAAAGTTATAAACTATAAACTTAAAATAATAAACATAGTGTCACTCCAGTGTTAAAGACTCAAACGTCTACAATATTCATGGATTACGAAATCCATGGTAATAAAAGTTCAAAACATATATCAAAATAACAATTAGAAGACTAAGGCTCATAGTAGTCTATGTCCTACTACGAGTGCACCTAAGATAAGTCATGGAAGACTGTAGAGCCATCCTCTCTCCTTGTGTCTGAGGCTGAACCTCATCCTCATCCTCATCATCATCCTCATCATCAACATAATCCTCATCATCAGACTTGGATCTATCACTCCTAGCGTTAGGGTCCTGCACTCTGTCTCCTCACGCTCTAGCCTCCTCGACTACCATCGCTACTACCTCAGCCTCCTAATCCACCTGATCTACCCACTTTACATCTTCATCATTGAAGACAAGATCAACAATCTCTGCGTTCCACTTTGCATGTGGATCAACATTCTCTAATACAATTAGTGATGTATCGGTGCCAAGGATTTGTCTATGGCAAAGGCGAAGGTTGTAGTGAACAAAGACAAGATCATTCAATTTTTTCACTACCAACCTATTGTGCTTCTTCGAGTGTATGTGCCAATAGACTCTAATTACGTTCACATCCCGATGCACTAGATGGCTAGCTCAATATGCAAATCGCAATCCTTTGTAAATTTGGCACCTTTTTGCCAAACATCTCCCACCATGCATTTGAAACAAGAAAATTTTAAATCATATCAATAATTTTGAATTTATCAAATTAAAATGGTAATAGAATTAGAAATTAGGATGTAGAACAAAGATTTTTACCAGGCATCAATTCTGTCCTATTTTTCTTGCACAACTCCTGTGCAAATAAGTCCCCTTGAGCGCACGGACTACAATTGTTCCAACTCTTGAATCAAGTGACATTCTCTCTACAACATCGTAGAGGCCGCTTGACACCTCATCATCAGCCTTGAAATGTGGGCTGAATTGGTATGCTAGATTAATGAAGTAGGCCGCTGCATGTATAGGCTTGTGAAGTAAATTGTGCCAACGTCTATCAATGACATCCCATATAAGTCCATACTTATCTCGATTCTCTGAAAAAAAAGAGCGAATGGCCTTCTTCACCCTATCCATGGCCTCATAAATATAGCCCATTGAGGGCTTCTCTCTTATCAATAGTTTGCAGGAGAACAACAAGCGGCTTTACAAACTGCAACCATTATGAAAGTCGGAAGAGAAATAATCAGCTTGAAGATTTTTCTTTAAAAAATGAACAATAATTTATAACATAATTTCATAAACAAAATAAAGTTGAAATGAGAACAAAAAGAAAAATTACCGTCACAATATCAACAATCGGTGTCCAAAAGGAAGCCTCATCAAAAATGTGATCAGCTGCATCAATCTTTGCAGTGGTCTTTGCATATGATGATGCAATTTACTCCTCACTAACAAACATGCATCTCAAACCTTTCTTTGAATCAAGCAAAGATTTCAATGTGAGAAAATTGGTTGCAAATCTAGTGACCCCTGGACGAGACCACTCTTTTTGCTCGTTGTGTTTCCTCATGAGTTTGAGGACCCATGTACGATTATATATGAATTTGCATACACTCCTTCCTTGCTCTATAATTGTTTTTATTCAAAGGAGTTTACCAAGATCCTCTAACATTAGGTCAATGCAGCGAGCAGCACAAGGGGTCAAAATATGTGAGGGTGTCTCTCCATAAGAAGCTTCCTTGCAACAACATAATATGCTGCATTATTTATAACTATCTGCACCACATTCTCCTCACCCGCGTCCTTTATCACTTCATCCATTACCTTACAAAGATATTCAATATTCTTTGTTTTTCCTGAGGCATCAATTGATTTCAAAAAAACTGTGGCACTTGAAGAAAAAGAAACAAATTAGTATCATGATTAATGATGAATCATAATTTATAAACTTAATCACTTAAGTACAAGTTCTACTGCTAAATTTTTAATGTCTAAGACTCTAAGTACAATTATCTGATGAGGAGACAAGAAAGTTGAGGAGTGTTCTACTCCTGTCAGTCCAACCATTAGTCATGATGGTGTAACCCTTCGTCATCCACACCTCACGCTACTCCTTGATTGCACCTTCTACATCAGCCACCCTTTGGGTCAAAATAGGGCCTCCTAGCTCATCAGCACTAGGGGCTTTGAATCCCGAATCACAAATAGTAACAACATCGATTCCAATTTGCCAATAAGGGGACCTAAAACAAATTAAATAAAAGTTAAACAAATTAGTATATTATAAATAAATTTGAAAACAAAATACAAATTAAAATAAACAAAATAAGCATATTATTATCTTTTGAAAGTTGAAAGTTGAAAGTTGAAAGCAAGAGGAGACATAAATTTAAATTTAAATAAATAAGTACCTTGTTGCATTGAATGAGATGTTATTGTAGATAAAGAAGTCTTCAAGTGCCAATTTTGCATAATCATGCTTCTCTTTGTTCCAACTCATGCTCTCAAGCGATTGTTGTGCACCTGGAGCCGTGCGTGGAACAAACATGGAATCAAGTGTCGATCTTTGCTTACGAATGCGAGGCCCAATGGTCAAGCTTGTAGAAGCAGTGACTTCCATAGATTTAGTAGGAGATAATGGAGAGCAAAATCTAGAAGATTCTTGTTGGGCTAGTTGTGCCATTTCTTCTTGTTGCTTCTTTTTCAATTTTTTTTCTTCATTTTTTTCTCTAGAAGAGTTAGCATGTCTTGCATAACATCTTGGAGTACATCTTTGCATTTTTTAGCATGACACCTAGGTATATGTGTTAGGTGATACTTCAATCTATTTATTCCTCCCCCATTATATACCACACCACAATGCCAACATGTAACAACTCCTTTTTTGTGCCCTGGGATGGCATGTTTCCAAGCCCTATCCCTTGCTATTACACGCAGGCCTAGTTCCACTTCCCTCACCCTGAGGCATTATGTCAAATTTCAATACGCTTGCTGCTAGCCTGCTGCAATATGAATATATTATAAATAGAAAAAAGTTAGCATTAAATCAGATTTTTAAATTTTAGGACATTCTTACTTTGTCATCAACATAAATTAAAATAAATTTAGATTGTAAATAGTAGAAGTAGAGACTAAACAAATGTAAACAAAATGAGAAGTAAAAAATATGAATGTAAAAGTTTAAAACATATTACAAAACACCACAAAGAAGTGCAACTTGTTGCTTACCCCTTCAAATTTGTACAAAGTCAAACAATGGAAATGCAAGTTTGTAGAAGCCTCCTCCAAATGCTTCCTTAAGCTTCTCTCAATGCTTAAGTGCAAGCTACAAAGTTGCACAACCATCAGCAATCGATATGGGAGAGCCAACTGATTTGCTGATTTCTCTTTCAAAACTCCAATATTCTTCTCTAACTCTTTCCGCTCTCTTGTGAGCATAGGCAAATGGTGGAATGATATTTTTAGGTCAATTAGATGTTATAAGAATCGGAAAAGTCCAACTTAAGTCAACATTTTTTATGTTTTATTTTTGCACTTTAAGTGTTTGTTGCTTGCGAGAGTCCTGGGCTCGAGACTCGGCGAGTCCACATGGACTCAGCCAGGACTTGGTTGAGTCTAAGTCCAGAGGCCAATTGCATCGGAAAGTGGGACTTTGCCTCGGACTCGCAAAGTCTTGTTCAGACAGAGTCTCATTACATTGATACATAGTCTTACCAGAAAAACTTGACCTAATTAATTGCCTTGTAATTAAGTTTATCAACAGTTAACCCTAAATTTCATTCTTATGATATCCTTTCCATACATCTATAAACCCTATCAATTCATGAAAGCATTTATTTAACTCCTTGAATTAAAAGCAATCAATGAAAAGATATACAACCTATCCAAGTTGCATTAAAGTGAAAGAACCTTGTTCATTTAATACCAAAATTACAGATATATGAAAAATGGAGACAACACTCAGAGACACAGATATTGCAGAGCCTTTATTTGTCTTAATTTTCCTTGAAAACAATACACTACTAATATAAACTCAAGAATAACTCAAGATACGATAGAACTGTCATTCAAGATTCATTCGTATTCTTAGATTTGCATAATTGAATACATCACAAAAATTGACACACAAACTCATTGGACCAACTACAAAATAGTATAAACACTAAAATTGTACAAACTTCAAACCATCCTCTAGCCTTGGGAACTCACTTATATAGTGTGAGATGCAACAAGCTATGGGCATAGAGGGAAAAAACAACTGTCCCTAGAACAAAAGATTTAGAAAAGGACAAAAAATCACTATCACAAAAGACAAAATTTGGTGCTTGTTGCATCTCACACTATATAAGTGTTCAAATGAATATAAAATGTACTCAAAAATGGGTAAAACAATGAATTGTGCTAAGAACCTTAAACGTCAGTTACTCACGTATGTGCAAGTGATTTATTCTCGTTCGATAAGAACCTAGAAATGTTTTGAGATCCATTGGTCTTAGCTATTTTATTATTCTTACTTCAAAAGCATCCTAGATAGAGCTTCGTTGCTATTCAAGTGTCGATAGCCCCGATGAGGTTTTGGAAGACCACTGTAGTGTTGAAGTAGGTGCGTGATGTTTACTAATCCCAATTTCACCCCGAGAGCTTCCAAAATCCTAAGAGTAATTAAGTACGAGTAAAATGTTGTAATTGAAAGACTCCTATTGTATGGAGTTTTTGAGACTGGGACATTTTAGGAGACAGGGACGTGTTTTCGGTGCTGGTACGGATCGAAGCCAAAATTTAGGAGATGGGATGCTAGGGGATGGCTATTAAAAATATAGAAGATTTTTTATATAGAGAGAATTCACATATTCATATTATAACATTCATAAATCATTCACCATAGACATTTTAGAAGCTCAATATGTAGCATATTAACAAAATTCAAATACATTCATTGTAAAAAAATGGCGTACATATAGCAAAAATGTCCAAGGGCTCCAAATTTCATGCATGAAATGACATAAAATATTGAAATCTAAACAATGGACATTCTATTATAACTAAAGTACTTAATAGTAAATACTTAACAATAACATACAAGTCAAACTCCATAATCAGCTGTTCATAATAATATTAAAATGTAAATATAGTAACTAGACTACTAAAGAATATACATAGGAGCTCGCAATAGTATATAGCTGTCCATAATCAGTAGATACTAGATGGTATGTCTAAGAGTCGAAATTAGGTAAATTTGATGCTATAACTTCCTCTTTGAACTATTGTTCATTCCTTGACAAGTTGCTCCTCTTGCTGCTCTTCTACTTTGCAAATTTGAAAATGGTTAAATTTTTTTTTTTGGTTATTTTATGCTTGGATTAGGTTTTGTTATTGTTAAATGTGGTTTGGTTGTCTTTGTGGTCAAGACCTTGCTTTTCAAATTTAAAAATGTCTTATTGTTTAACATTGATAGTCCAAAAATGGTTTGACCATAGGGGATGACTAAAGGCCCTTGGGACGTGTAGGGGACTTCTAGCCGTCCCCTAGCCGTCCTAGAAACTTCTAGCCACCTCATGTACCCTGCTTCTCTCAAAGTGTTGTTTCAGAAATGTCCCATATTTTGGGAAAAAGGAAACGAATTTGGCAAAGGGGAATTCTTGTCTATGCATCATCATTTCTTCTCTGGTACAAGTACAAGCAAAAAATGGGTGGAGTTGTGTCCTTGTGGAGCATTGAAAGACTCAAGTGCCTTAAAAACAATAAATGAATTCAATTTAAATTTAGTACAAAACCTTTTCAAAGGATTAGCTATTAGGAAAAAATTCCAGTTCAAGGTATTCTTGCAAGAGGTATCCAAGAAATCAATTGAACAAATCTACTAGGAGAACACCAAAATGTGTGGGAGAACACATCACCTTTCTCACAAATTGGAATCCCTCTAAATCAAACTACCCAAAGCAGATGTTACATCCCAAATTTTGCCCTAAGTTTTAAAAATTGATCATAGCCGTTGGTTTAACAAATTATTTCTTTCCTGATCATGTGAAGTGAGTTAGTTAATTATAGATGTATCAATTTATTTCCTTCTTGATCATGTGAAGTGAGTTAGTTAATTATAGATGTATCAATTTATTTCTTTCTTGATCATGCGAAGTGAGTTAGATAATTATATACGTTGTATCAACTAATAATGAGTTATTTCATTCATGATCATGTGAAATAAGTTAGTTATTATAGATGTTGATGAAATCTATAACTGTCACTAGATGATCGACAATAGTTTTTGAATTAACGATTAATATATCTTTGAGTTAATGTCTTGGTGAGAATGTTTTGTTTGGGTGATTGCAGGAAGAAGACTGAAGAGAGGAGAAGTATTGCTAAACAGGATCATCGGAAGGGGATGGTCGATTGGTCCAGTCATCAGAATCGATAGGTTTGACTTAAGACTACCTTGATAAGGATACTGAGACTTGACAACATGTTGCATTATAGGACCGCATGAGCTATTAGAAAAACAATATAATAAAGACATAAATAATCTAAATTAAGAACATAAAATTCATACCTTTAGAGATCCATTGTTGGAATTTCTTATTTAATTATTATTATAAACCCATAACTACGAACACATGTATATAAAAATAAAATGACATCAATAGTTATAATTTTATAATCTAAAGATGTCATTTCACCTATATGTACACATGAACGTATAAATGAGTGCACAATAATAATTAAATAAAAAATAGTAATAATAAAAACTCTTCACCTCTTTATTCTTTTCCCTCTTGTTTTCTTTCCTTTTTATAATTCAAATTTATGGGTCATTCGAACAGCTTTCTTGATAACCGAAGGCAGCCGAAGAGTCAAACCGGCCATTTTAAAAAGAGCACGGTGGATCATATTCATTCATTCTTCTCACTGCAAATTTCCACTACCCTCCCAACACCTGAATTCGTGTTAAATCAAACCGAGTGAATTCTGAACCTTAACAATCGCATAGCCTGCATTCTGTCCTTTTATCTCATTCACGTTCTTATTCTTCGATAAGTTTAAAGCAAGGAAAATTGCGGAAGAACATCATTTCCTACCACGGAAGGGGGGTCATAGCAATAGGTCACGTGAGTTATATCAGACCCGATTCTTTGTATATACAATCTGTTATCCTTCTTTCCTTCACTGCTTTACCAAATCAGCAAGTTAATACTGCCATCCAATAAATGTAACATGGAATTGAAAATGTGTGCATAACTATAGTGTCTAGTCGGATTATCACAGGGTCTGATGACATGTTTCCAGTAGTAATAGTCTTAAATATGAAAGGTGGAACTATAAAGATAACCATAAGATAATGCTCCCATTCGAATTTATTTATTTTTCTTTTATATCTTATGCAAAAGTGTGAATAATATTATGATGTTCAAACACCGAGGAATTCACCGGTAGGGATGCCATTGATGGTGAAGAGATGTAATTGAGATAAAGTGGATGTAATCTCATATGCACCTAGGACTCATCGGCAAGACGCCACAATGGTGGAGGTGAATAATTGCTTGCAAGAATAAAAAATTTAAATCAGATAACTATGAAACAGACATATATGATAGCTCATGCATGTCCTAATGATGAAAACAATTGTCAAGTCAAGTGGTGGAGATCGGGTGTACGAACCCAACTTCGAAATCCTTGGCCAAGGTAGCAGGCAGATGTGCCTATCATGTGATCTATTTTGTTTGTCTAGATGCTTCAGTTATTTTGGGGAATAACTGTTGGGACACTCAAACCACCTGATTGCTCAAATAGCTGAACTTAAGAACATCCCAAGCCTGATCCCGAGGTAGGGAGGGCCGTTCTATTAAGTTAGGATATGTGAGGATAAGTATGGTCCGTGGTTGGGAGGTTAAGCCTATTTCAATGGTTCTCCTCTCACCAATGCCGAGGCTTGGACAACAAGACAAAGAATTCTTCATCATCTCTGTATGTTCTTTGCATATTTACTTTTGGACTAATGAGAGCATAATTTGATAGTGTAGAACTATATGCATGTATTCAAATAAAAAGTAGTTGTTACTTTACATTCAGGTGAACATGTTAGATTGATTTTAATGATAACGAAGTAATCATTTATTTAATTCCTTTACATTTCATTGATGTTAATATGCAAATAGCATTGATAGCAGTTACCTCTTTCTAGTTATAGTTAGTTGAGATCATTGTCTTGTGAATGGGATTAGTTGTTAGTTATATACTAAATAAAATTGGTTAGGAAAATTCGTATGTTACAACAGATTCCTAAACTAAAGCAATATAAGCAACTATTACCAAACAACTTCGGTCAAATAACTCAAGACAAGCCTACACTAACCCACTTGAACCAAATGGTTCAAGACAAACTTACTCTAACTTTGTACAAGAATTCCGAAGGGATGACGCAAACCAAACTAACATTTACACTTGATTTGACATGGTTTCTCAAGATGTTCAAGAGCAACAAGGCTTGGATGATGGTTCTCAATTTTGCAAATTTATCCTTGTACTTGGAAAAAAAAAAATGTAAAATCAATAATTGAGGCAATTTATATGGTCCATGATCAATCCAAATGCAAGCTTTCTATCCTAAACCTCCATAATCAAAGTAATAACTATCAAAATTCTCAACATTAGAAGCGAGGAAAGAAATAACCTAGGATGTCTTGAGTGGTAATTCATATTGAAATCCTTGTTGATCATCTACGTCTTTAGAAGGTCGTAGTGGGTGGTGGATACCCCCTCTAGTGCGAGCATCAAACTCATGGGTGGTTAAGGTAGGATCAACTTTGCAATCAAACCCTTGAAATATTGCATTAGGAGGCTTGTCCTTGTATAGCATGAACCATGCATGTAACATACAAATTTTGTAGGATGAAGTATATTACTAAATACTGAAATTGAAACAGCAATGAAAGAAGCATACATAATCATATTACCGAAGTAAATATTCATAACACTTTACAATCCTTTTCATGTGAAAAAGTAAATGAAAAATAAAACCGTTTGTTTTGTACAACATAAACTAAATCATTACCATTCTTTTCATGAATTAATTACAAGAAAGAAAGATTTGTATATTGCATGATAAAGAGTGAAAGAAAACATACAATGCCGGCTGAGGTATCTGTTGATGTTGTTCAAGCCTCCTCTTTTAGGAAAGAGGAGAAGCATTAACTTAGGCTTAACCTCCCAACCACAGACCTTTTTAATCCCCACACTTTTTTATGACAAGAAAGGCCCTCCCTACCTCAAGTTTAGGCTTGGGGCACTATCAGTCTAGCCATTCGAGCAATACTAGTGTTTAGAATGTCCGCTCAGTTTATAGATGAACATGCCTGATTAACAGGCGCCACCGACATCATGTGATCTATAGAAGGCAAGCATTGCCTTTTACGACCTTGGCCAAGGATTTAGATGGGTCTTATGATACTTGATCACCACCGCTTGACTTGACAACAGAGTATATGAATTGGATAACATGAGCTTACTTGGATGTTCGTACAGTTTAATTATATATTTTATCACGCCTCCCTACTCTGGGGTCAGGCTTGGGGTACTATCAGTCCAGCCATTCGAGCAATGGTGTTTAGAATGTCCGCTCAGTTAATAGATTGACATGCCCGACTCAGTTAATAGATGGACATGCCCGATTAATTGACACCATCGACATCATGTGATTTATAGAAGGCAAGCATTGCCTTTAACGACCTTGGCCAAGGATTTAGATGGGTCTTATGATACTCGATCACCACCGCTTGACTTGAAAACAGAGTATATGAATTGGACAATAGGAGCTTACTTGGATGTTCTTAGAGTTTAATTATATATTTTATCATGCTTTAATAGTTCTGATTTCTGTTCTTCCCTTTGCAGGGATTTCCTCCACCTCTTCACCCTCTTTCATTGGTCCTTCCAACTAGGGTGAATCCTTGGCGATTGATTATGCTACTAAGCATGGAATTCCTCCATTAGCAGTATATTGCTGACTCTCAGCTGAAAACATGAGATAAAACCATTCTGGCAGTAAGCTGTTTTGATGAATCAGAAATAATAAAATTAAGATGTGTTCACGGACATACATAAATCTGTTCTTTATGAGAGTCACTCTTGTGCATTCTGACTCATTTAAATTCTAAATAGATGGCATTTAGTCATGAAGAAAGAAACAATAAAAGTTAGTAGACATGAGCCGAGTACTTATACTTTGCTTGTAACATTGAACATGAATGGCAGATTTAGATTTATCGAGAAAGTTATTGGCATCGATTCTGAATAAGAAGAAATGGAAGTAAACATAACTTGATTGTTGATTAGTGAGGCTTGGGATGTCTTGTTGTTCTTGGTTCAAACCGTCTGAACAGTAGAGAATAATGCTATAGCAATCTGCTCTATAAGAACTGTGAGATTAGAGGAAGCTCGATAATTTAATGTAAAGAAGCCAAGAGGGAAGAAAAGGTAGAATGCAGTTCTCGGCAATGAGAGAGTTTTAAATATAATGCTGCCACAGTTTTAAAAGAATAAGATCCTTGGTTATCTTGAATTCACTGATTAAAGGAAGAGGCACCAAATGTATTCAATGTCTCTCATAGAGATTTTATATTTTTAAAACATTTATCAACGGGCTCCTTTGAAGAGCTATTAAAAGAAGAGAAATCCAAAATTATATGTATATATATATATATATGCATGTTTATATTTATACATATGTTAATAGAGACGAGCTTGAAGATTTAATAGCATGGTGGCATTATACCTTTATATATATATATATATATATATATATATAACAACAAAGAACAACAAAGGTACAACTTTTGATTATGTTTTAAATATATATAAAAATGTTTTATATGTTGCCCAAGTAGCTCATGCGTGACCAATGTATGTACCTTGTTACGAAGTTGCTAGATTCTTGCCAAGGTAGTACAGGCCATACTTGATGACCGGACAAATGGCAATGCTTTCTCCCCTTCATTTGCTCCTCCAACCACCTGTGCAACATTCCCACAATAATAACATGTTTTTCCCGTTTAAATCAATACCAAAATGTAACACAGAGAATTGTAATAATGGCTAACTACCATGATCCAGTATATATAACAAGCAATTGTTAACTACCTTTATCAAATACATGACGAGCAACGGTTAACTACCATCATCAATAAGCAATTATACAACATAACTGTAAACAATCAAGTTCACATGAAATAAACAGTTAACTTCCTTTCCACATGATAAGGGGAAATGAGGGTTTTAGACTTATCATCTTAATGGCTATAAATTTAATTTAATTAGGTCAACAATTTGGGATGTAACAATGCATCCTTGTGAACATTGCTAAGTGATTCTCAAAAATAAAAGATTCCTTGATAATTTCTCCTTCAAACATCTCCCCAATTTGTTCAAATGCAATATCCAATTTTGACATCAATCCTAACTATTTTTCATCATCTTCCCCCATGGCGTTGCATGTATATTTCTCTTTAGGAACATCTTGCCATGAGTTCATCAAATTCAATCTCAAGAGGTGAAGACTCTCGAGGTTGAATATGGTGGTGAACCACGCCACTTGCAACAACTTGATTGTCTTGAAATACATTTTGGTAACAAATCAAAATCTTTCACACTATCCTTCAAAAGTGGAAGGAAGCTCATCACCAAAGATCCTCATGAGTTCATCGAATTCCATCTCAAGAGGTGAAGTCTCTAGAGGTCAAAGATGGTGGTAAACCATGTCACTTGCAACAACTTGATTGTCTTGAAATACATTTTGGTAACGAATCAAAATCTTTCATGCTATCCTTTAGCACCCCACAAAGGTTTCAATATCTTTGATTGTTTTATCAAATTATTCCTCATACCTTGATTCATCTATGTTAACTTGTAATTCCTCATTCAACTCATTCATCTAACTATTTCGCTCCCAAAGGATTTATGAAATTCCTTGCAATTCATCCTCAAGAATTTGCCCTCGTAATACGAGGGAAAGCTCACCAAGGATCACCTCCTCAAACTTGTGATGATTACCCTCTAGTTCTTCAAGATGATCTTTTTCTTCTATGTCTCCTCTTTGATGAAATTGATTGCATCCTTGATTTTCTTCTCAACACCTTGTGAAGTGATGTGTGAAAGTTCTTCCTCTAGATTGCCATTGTCATGAAGCTTATCCATGCTACCTTGATGCAACTGATTTCTTTCTTTAACCTTTGGTTCCTAACTTGTGTGATCATTACCACCTTCACTAGACATCCAACTTGGGAGCTGGAATAAATCCTAACCCTTCGCAAATATTTCCTCATACCAACCCATTTGAAACTTGATCAAGTAAATAGTTTCTTGAGAAGATGAGCAAGTAGATTCTGAATGTGACAGGTGATGTACACTACACCAAGCATTTCCTCCATATCCACTTCTTAGTTTCCTAATGATATTCCTCCATATCCAATTCTCCCTTGTAATGCTAAGTCCACCCTCAAGAGAAAAATCAAACAATGCATTTCCTCATGCTCAGTGGTGGCATGTATCTCCAAGTAGAGGCAAATCACATCGATGTAACCTCTTGCTCAGATCAAAGCAAATGGGAAGAACATCCACCTGCCTATCCATTGAGAAACCTTTCCTTTTTTATTTTTTATTTTTCAAAGTTCTCACCTTTATTTATTTAGTTTTATCACTTTTGAAGAGATCTACCATCTCAAATACAACTTGAAAACTCACTTGTTAACAACTCCATGAATGAAGTTTGTTCAGCCCTCGTAGCGCCAATTTCTGTTGATGTGAGTTTTGTTCCACTACAACTTGAAAGTTGACTTGTTAACAACTCCATGAATGAAGTTTGTTCAGCCCTCCTAGCACCAATTTCTGTTGACATGAGTTTTGTTCCACTACAACATGTAGAATCAAATACTTAATGTTTCAAGGAGAAACACCAAACACTCAATCCTCTCTTGATATAAGGTCATGTTACATGTGTAGAATCATATAGTAGACTGTTTGCGAAGTTTTGTGAAAGCATGAAAAGTCAATTATAGACCTGGAACATACATCTTTGTGTCATTTTGTGGCAATAAATCAGTGCTAGGTTGGTTTTGTGTCATTGGGACCTTTGTGGGAGATTTGGTGAATTTTGGATGTTGCATCAAGGTGCCATCTTGTTGTAACAAACCTATATCATGGTCAGAACTGTATAGAAGACCTGTTTGTATCAATATTAGTCCACTTACTACGAACTGGAGGTGTAGTTTTTAGGGGTGTAACAGTGTAGCCCCAATATAGATAATTGGTGAACGTGGTTTTGGGTGAGGAGCATTGAGAAACATATACTTGATCCACTACCTGTAGCAGCCCTCTTTAGAGTCAATGTCAAACCTGTAACAGTCAACTTCAACATTGTTTCCAAGTTTTTTCATGTTAGTATCTCATATGTCATTTCATATTTCATTTACGGGTTCTTATGTGCAAGTGATTATCTATAAAAAATTTTAATAATGCTATGCCTGTACCATGTACACTGATAATTTATATCAGACTTAATTTCCTAAATGATAGCTCCTTCCTTCTTTTTATTTAATTAAACACTAAACCCTCCTTATTAAACTTAATGATCCTCAAACCCTAATTGATCCTTTTATAGAAATCTTAAGCCAAAAAGCTATTTATTCCCTGTGAATTCTTTTATTTAGCAACTTAGGCAAATAATAATATTTGCCTCACATTTAATAATTCACCACCATTGCTTAGGAAAGACTTATGCCATAACTTGGTCCCTTTTTAATAATTGCCATTGAATAATTTTTTTTTTGATCGGTAAGAGGCTGAAGCCAAGATTAATTATTATGTGTTGTGATTAATTAATTATTATTATTATTTATTAAGTGTGATCATGAATAGATTCAAATCCAAGACCTCATCAATAAGAGGCTCACAATTTACCATTGTGTTGTAGGCTATTGCCTAATTGCCACTGAATAATTAAATTCACATTAGTGATAATTATAGCTTTTTCTTTCCTTTTATTTAATTTAACACTTAACTCTCTTTATTAACTTAATACTTTAGCTGCTCTCTCTTTATTAACTTCGGTGGCTGTTCTCTCTCTGCTTGTGCCTGGGCTCCTTTTCACAGGGTCCTCTGCCATTCTTGCAGAGATTTTGGCCTCGGACGCTGTAGGGGAAAAGGAGGCTGTTGGGGTTGTGGCTTTTGGGGCAAGGGTGCTTGTGGATCTTGGTCTTTCGGATTTTTCTGTTGGCTCGGGCTCCTTGTTGGTCCTAAAAATCGTGTTCCTCTTGGATTTCTTCCAGCCTTGCCCCTATTTAGGTGGGGTCAAACCCTTTAGAGGTGGGCTCTGTTCTTTAAGTAATATGGTGGAGGTGCTTTTCTTGCCACTTGGTTCCCTTACTCTGGCTTTCTTTGGAGGTGGACACAAGTCCGATAGAGGAGGATTGCTGTTGCAGGAGGGATCTCAGTTGCTTTGGAAGGTTCCTCTTTTCATATTGTCTTTTGTTGGCTGGTTGTGTCCAGGTGAGTTTTCTTCTACGGGGAAGTTATCTGGGTTAGGCCCAAAGTGTTATGATGCAGCTGCTCCATTTCTTGTTATTTATCTTTTGCTGCGGTTTGTTCTGCTGGAAGGAGATGTTCATTCTCAAATCCCTTCGGGGGGAGGCCTTTGCGGGGCTGCCCCCTGGCTTCTGTGGTGGTTCTTCCTGACCTTCGGATTTTGTTCCCTGAATCTTCACTCCTCTTTCATACTTCCTTTTGAGGTGGGAGTTCTTTTAGAGGTGGAGGCTCAGCCTATAGAGTTGGCAAGAAGCTGGTTGGAAGAGGTGGGCTGGAGATTTGGAGGTTTGGGTGGCCACTGCTGGAGATTTTCTTTAAAGCCTGTGATCATTGATCGTATTATTTTTTGTCGGGCTGGCTGTGAACAGGAGGTGAGGGGAGTGTTCCTCTCTCCTTCCTCTTCATTAAAGGTTGGGGGAGCCTTTCAAAACCCTTTTGGGCTTGTCCATATCTGGAGAGTCGTGTGTATGCCAGTGATCTCTAACTTTCTCATCCATTGTCTGGCAAGTTGTATCAGTGTGAAAGAGGGGTTTCTTTCCTCCTGGCCCTGCGTGCTGCTCTAGCTTTATCTTCCTATCTTTGTGTAGTAGTTTCAGTGGTTAGCTTGTTTGTTGGCCCTGGATGCTGCCTGGGTGAGCAGGTTGTTAGTGGTTGTTTCGCTATGCTGATCTGGTAATAGTTTGGGGTCCTTGGCTCCTTTATTACCTCTGTTTGCAGTCTGTTCTGTGGATGTTCTTCTCTTGGCTGCTGTTCTTTTCTTCTGGATTTGGGAATCTGTCCCTATCCTAGGAAGCATCCCGTCTTGTGGGTTCTGGATCCCCGCCAACATCCATCTGTATGGGGTTTCAAGTCCTCTCAAAACCTGTTTTCCTAATCAAAAACTTAATACTTTAGCCTATGGGGAGAATAGATTATAAGGTAGCATTAGTATTTATTTATTTATTGATGTGCTAGGCAAAAATGGGTAATCATAAAGAGAAGAATGCAATCTCTATCTTTATATAACACAAAATACAACCAAAGAAAAAATAATGTTACAACCCTAAGCTAATTTTATGACAGACAAAAGAAATACGTTAACTCGAAAATGAAGGAAACAATCGTTGAGCATGTAAGATAAGTGATAATTCTTGAACAAGATGCCGCAGCATGAATAACACACAAAATACAACCAAAGAAAAAATAATGTTACAACCCCAAGCTAATTTTATGACAGACAAAAGAAATACGTTAACTTGAAAATGAAGGAAACAATCGTTGAGCATGTAAGATAAGTGATAATTCTTGAACAAGATGCTGCAGCATGAATAACGTTTGACACAATGCCCTCAAAGATAGCAGGTTATACCCAGAAAGAAACATTGAAGGAGCTTAAGAAACTTTTCAGGTAAATGATCTTTATGTTATAACCATGGTTAGAACAAAATAATTGATTGGTGCTGGCTGATTACAATTTGATGTATAAAACCTATGATTTCTGACACTTAATAAGTTCATAGTCAATACTAATGAAGGGGAAACATATACAGAGATCATGATCTACTTTACAGAAAATTCAAACAGGTAAAGGATCAATTGAAAACTTATTTCTTGCAACCATTAGATATTTAAAACCTAAGTCACAGGATACGCTGAATGTCATCCATGAAGTTTGAATTTCCACAAATTTTTACCCTTTCCGAACTTCATCCAAATTTTACGATTTTTATATAATATTGTTATTATAATAATATTATTTAAAATAAAAATAATATTGAGTTAGTTTGTTTAATTATTTAGAAATGTCACATTATTTTGACAATATTGTGGATATATTACTTATATTTAAAAATAAATTGTTTTTATATAAGTAAATTTAATGTCATTTTTTTCCGAAGTTTTACCTCTGCTGAACTTCATCCGAATTTTATGATCCATGAACTCGAATTTGAATTCAAACCTTGTGACTTAGTTTAAAGCAGCTGCATAGAGTAAAGCTATTTCCTCTTGCCAGGCTTAACTAGACATACCTGTGAATCAGTACTATACTCCCCTTGTTTTTTCCTTCTGTTTATCTTAAACTCTACTCTACTCTCCCTCCTTCCTTTCTGCTTAAAATTACGTTGACAGGTTCTTTTCTCAGGATATCAGATTCACGCATGCCTAAATGCATGGTATTGACAAGGTGTCCCCCTCTCCAAAAGTAGACCAATCTCAAACTCAGAAGAATGAATTTCTTGACGAATTTAATAGGACCGACTGAGGAGTTCTCATTGCATCATATGCAACTCTTTGTTTAATGATTGTACGTAGAGTTAAAATGGAAGTCACCCTCATTATCAATATGACTTCACTCTTTTAGCAGTTAGTTTTGCACCTCACTCCCTTAACTTCCTCCATGACTAGACTTCGATGTATTTTAGTTTTGCACTGCACCCCCTTAACTTCCTCCATGACTATGCTTCCATGTATTTATTATTCTTTTTAGCTATTAGTAATGCAAGTAATCCATGTTTCCTTACTCCCTCTATGAATTTTACTTCCTTGAGATTGCTAGAGCATTTTAGCATGAGATTGGAGGTATAAAAAGATCATTTGTTTTTTAATAAATTTATTCTAGTTATATCACATTTACTTGTCTTTTACATGAAGAGTTATTAGTTAAAACTTAAAAATAATAATATCATTCCATTACGTGCTAATTAAATTAATTAAAAATTTCTTTCTGAATTGATAAATACTCCACCTCAGTTAATTGTTATCATTAATTTTCCTAGCTCAATGACTTAGGTTTAAATTCTGCCAAAGGAAAGGGTTGTGACATCTAAATTCTTTAATAATGTTGAATGTTGATTATTTCTTCTCGAGGCTAGTTTGCTTTAATAATGAACTTCTGTTACAAGAAACCCTTTGATAAAATCAAACACAACTTAGGTTCAGATGAAGAAAACACTGACTACTTCAAAAGATTGTCAGATGGGTAACATTCAATTGTCAGTTGTTACATTTATCTGGTGGTTTTATACAATATGCTATAGTAATGTGCAATCTATGGCATCATTACAAATTCCCTGCACATGTTCTTATTCAGTGGTAATGTGGAATTGTTTGCAGGACAATGTCTTTGTGCAATTGTTATGCTCCATCCAGTTCCGTGTTGTGAAAACGAATGCTGATGATGCATTTTATGAGTTGCAAAATCCTAAAGAACAAATCCAAGCTTATGTTTTTGATGGTATTCCTCATTAATTTTTCCATCTTCTCTGTTCTCTCAAGTTTGCCTTGTAATTGAAGTTAGTGAACAATCTTTTCATGAATAATATTGCAGTGGTGCGGGCAAATGTTCCTAGAATGGGCCTAGATGATTTATTTGAGCAAAAAGGTGATGTTGCACAAGCTGTGTTGGAGGAACTTGAAAAGGTAATGTGTGCTTATTTCTCATTTTCTTTTTAGGTTCTTGATGATTCTTCATTGCTTATGGCCTGTTATTGGACCTGTGAATAATTATTTCAGAGTTTCATGGTTGTTTCTTCTTCACTATTAATTTTAGGTAATTCTTTACATACTGGTGTGGATACACCCATTTGCAAAGTTGGCATTAAATAGCCTTGACAATCTTATCTCATAATTTCACCCAAGTTACCTGCTTTTCTCTTCAACAAGGAGAAAATACAAATCTGGCATTTGGATGATGGATAGATTATTATAGAAATAAAGCAGACAATTGTTTCAGACAGTACTTTTCAAGGTGTTCTACTAAAGTCTAGAACTTTAGAGTTTGATCTGTTGGAAATTTCGGTCTATTTCATTTCTTAATGTTGCCTCGTGAGAAATCACCTCTGATTTGTTATAGCTTTACGTTTGTTGTATTTCTTAAGAGAATATCTGGATGAAAATAAAAAATAATTTGATCCAGTCCCATTAAGTAGCTGTGAACCTAAGGACATTATGTATCTAATATTTTTAATGAACTCCCTGCAAGATCAGCATATGGTATGATTTTTTTTTACATGTTTCTTAACATATCAATACATTATGAAAGGCCTTAAAATGCATTTTGAAGAGTACCTGATGTGTGGGGTGCAAATTTCCCAATCAGGCAATGGGATCCTATGGCTATAACATAGAGCAGATTCTGGTGGTTGATATTATTCCAGATCCTTCTGTGCGCAAGGCAATGAATGAGATCAATGCAGGTACGAAGGGGTTCACTGTCTCATCTTTTCTAGGCGTTTGCATGCTTGAAATTTGTTATTTAGAAGGAATCGCATATATGGTCAAAATAGAACTTCATGTTAGATGGTTGAAATAGAATGCTATTTTAGTTTTTCAGCAACTTATGATATGCTGATCTTGTGCTTTTTGAGTAATTGAACTGACCATTTGGATGCACATGTACACAATGCACACATGGATGGGATGCACATGTACACAATGCACACACGGATGGTCTATCCTACCTTACCCATGGATGGGATGCACATGTACACAATGCACACACGGATGGTCTATCCTACCTTACCCTTACTTTATAGAGCTTATATCTGGGGGAGGGAGTTCAATTCTTAATTTCTAAATTCTTGTTCGTCATGGGCAAAGTTTACACCAATTATCTAAGATTTAAGGGGATCTTTCTTTGCAGCCCAACGCATGCAGCTTGCAAGTGTGTATAAAGGTGAAGCAGAAAAGATACTGCAAGTCAAAAAGGCAGAAGGGGAAGCTGAGGCAAAATATCTTGCTGGCGTCGGGGTCGCACGACAGCGACAAGCAATAACAGATGGGCTACGAGAAAATGTGTTAGAATTTTCACATAAGGTGCCTGGTACTTCTACCAGGGATGTTATGGATCTAGTGATGATGACTCAATACTTTGACACCATGAAAGATGTTGGGGCATCATCGAAGAATTCGACAATTTTCATTCCTCATGGTCCAGGTCATGTCAGAGAGATAAGTGATCAAATACGAAATGGAGTTATGGAAGCATCATGTGCTTCTCAGGGATGAGGAGCATCTGATTTTTAGAACATTTTCTGGATAAATTTTGTTGCATTTTGGTAATAAATTCCAGCACATGTAAAGCATGTCAAAGGTGCTGATATTCTGATTTTTAGAACATTTTCTGGATAAATTTTTGGTGAATTTTGGTAATAAATTGATAATTCCAGCACATGTAAAGCATCTCAAAAGTGCTGATATTGCTTTTCTATTTTATGTGAGAAGTATGCGTGTATTGAGATAAATTCACCTGTTTTTCACTCTAATTTATTTGAGTTCCCAATGCGTCAACTGGGAAGTCATTTTGGAAACAAATGTTCAATAGTGCTGATTTTACAAGTAATTCTCTGGCCTAATTTACCCAGTCATTTTATATTTTCTTGCTACTGTTTGAAATCTGTGAGGTATCAGCAAGGTAACTTGATTTCTGCAGATTTAGATAGAATGACAACCTTTGTTGGTTTTTAGTAACATATTTCTTTTGACAGCCACATTAACACAAGGGTATGCTCATTAACATTTGAAACCTCACGGTCCTAGCAAGGCATTCAATTTGCCCTTATCACTACTAGAAGATAGCAGACTATATTGTAGACACTGTTACTGACAATTAAAAAAGTTTCCATCACAATATGCATCAACTGAGGCATGGATCAATGAATGTTTTTCTAAGCATTAAGTTATAGAGTTGTTCTATTAAGAAGAGTAATTCCACGAAAGATTTATTTAATGTATTCAAAGAAGTGATGTGGCTGCATCCTCAAAAAATTAGAGCTTCAAAACGTGAAAAGTCCACATGATAGATCTATTTAATAAACTACTTAATTGAATGCCAATCTATTATTTTCGTTAGAATGAAATGATGTGGTTGTAGTGTTTTGTAAAATTTGGGACATTTGTCTATTAGAGAGGATCTATTTAATAAACTACTTAATTGAATGCCAATCTATTACTTTTGTTAGAATGAAAGATGTGGTTGTAGTGTTTTGTAAAATTTGGGACAATGGTCCATGAAAGATTACTAACATTGATAAGTAGGAGAGATAATTTCCACAGCAAGTCAAATTGTGATATTGCTATCAGGATTTAATTGTATGATTTTTGAGTCAAATTCATTGACTCATGTTTCATGAGTAGTGATTCAACATGAATCCATCTCTCATGAGAATAAATGGAACACTCAGCACTCATTGGATCTAGGTGATGCTCACAAGGGTGAAGCACTGAGACTTCTTCGAAGGTCACCCATCCTAGTACTAGTTCAGCCTGAGTGCACTCAATTATAGAGTTTCTTCCATGGTTAAACTTGAAGCGTGCAATCCCATTTGCAAAACCTTCACCAAGTGTTGTGCCTCATGAACCATTCATGAGAAAACCCCTTAAGCTCATCAATTGATATGTAGAAAATAATTTTCATACCAAGTCAAATTGTGATATTGATATCAGGACTTAACTGTGTGATTTTTGAGTCAAACCCATTGACCCATCTTTCATGAGTAGTGATTCAACGTGAATCCATCTCTCATGAGAATAATTGGGACTCTTAGCACTCATTGGCTCTAGGTGATGCTCACAAGGGTGAAGCATTGAGACTTCTCGGGAGGTCAGCTATCCCATTACTACTTCAGCCTAAGTGTGCTTAACTATAGAGTTTCCTCCATGGTTAAACCCAAAGCTTGCAACTCTATTTGCAAAACCTTCACCAAGTGTTGTGCCTTATGAACCATTCATTAGAAAACCCTCTAAGTTCATTAGTTGATAAGTAGGAGATAATTTTCACAGCAAGTCAAATTGTGATATTGCTATTAGGATATAACTGTGTGATTTTTGATAATTTTCACAGCAAGTCAAATTGTGATATTGCTATTAGGATATAACTGTGTGATTTTTAAGTCAAACTCATTGACCCATCTTTCATGAGTACTGATTCAACATGAATTCATCTCTCATGAGAATAAATGGAACACTTAGCACTCATTGGATTTAGGTGATGCTCACAAGGGTCAAGCATGTGTCTAAGTTTGTTGTGTCACAACGTTGTATCAGAATCTACAATAGCTATTTGTTCTCCCTACTCAACTGTAGTAACTATTCCTGAATATTTATTTTTCTCTGAAACAATCAAAGTAGAAGGAACAATATGATTTTTACAAAGATAAGGTGCCTGCTTTTACACTTTTTGGTAGAAGGGAAATTTTTGAAACCTTCCAATTTTTATCATTAAAAGTAACTACACAACTCTCATCACCAAGTTGCCCTACTGAAATTAAATTCCTACCTAGCCTTGGAACATGTCTTACTTCATGTAGTAGCCAATGATTCCCATTTTACAATTTAATCATAACTTTTCCTTTTCCAACAATCTGACAGGGTTCATCATCCACTAAATAAATAAGTCCAAAATCCCCTTGGAAATAATCAATGAAATAACCTCTATGAGGTGTAGCATGAAATGAAACACCAAAATCTAAAACCCATGAATCATCAACACTTTCTAAAGACAGAGGCAGAACATCCTCTTTGGATTTGGTACTTACCACATTTACCTCCTTGTTTCCTTTTGGTTTATCTCTTTCATTTTTCTTTCGAGATCAACAATCTTTCTTCTTATGCCCTAGTTTCCCACAGTACTAGCAGTTGTTTGGTCATCTCAATTGAGATCTTTTCCCCTTTTGACTTTCCTCTTGATTTTCCATGATTTCTAGAATTATTTCCTCTTTCAGTCATTTTGCCTCTGCTTTGTACATTCAAAACACTTCCTAATGTAGATCCATCTGAGGCTTTCCTACGAGTTTTTTATATTCAAAATAACACTAATCACATCATCATGTTTTAGGGTATTGGATCTAGAAATAGAATTACTCACAACCATTACCAAGCCATTCCAGCTTTCAAGCAAAGAACAAAAAAAAGAGAGCCCTAATTTCTTCATCAAAATTAATACTTACAGAAGATAACTAACTAGTAATAGTATTAAACTCATTTGAATGATCTATAATAGATTCACCTTCGTTTTTGTAATGTTAAATGGCACTGATGGTGTCAAGCATTATCAAATGCTTCTAAGCGCCTTTCTGTTTAAAATCTCCTAGTCCTCATTTGTCATAGTTCCTTAGTTATTAATTTTTCCTTCCAAGCGATTTCCATAAATCCTTTTGATAAAGATAGTCTTTCATTTGCATCTTCCATAACTGAAAGTTCTGCCCATTAAACTTGTCAACCCTCAACTCACCCTCGTTTGCCATCACTCCCACTCAACAATAAAACTTTTCTATAGAGGATAACTAAAAAAATAACCTAGCTCTGATACCACTTGTTTGTTAGGATTAATCTCAGATAGAAATAATAGTTACATGCAAATATAGCCAATATCAGAAAATAATAGATCGCACATAAGAGAACACACGATACCAAGATTTAATGTAGTTCACCCAATCCCTTGGCTACGTACACCAACAACAAGTCTAATATTATTATTATTCAGTGATTACAACTTGATTACAATTTGTAATCCCTTATAGCTCAATACTGCCACAAGAACCAATTTTCTCATCACACATTATGAAAAATCCCTAACCCTAAGCCTTTTATACAAGCATTTTGTCGCTTACAAAATTAGGGCTAGAATAATAGAAAACTAGTAGTTGACACCTTTTACAATATAAGGTCATTTTTGGCTTTGGGGTCGCTGCCCCTGCAAACCCCCATGGGGGCATTGCCTCTCGACCCCACCTTGTATTGCGATAGGGAGTGCACCTAAGGCACTACCCCAAGAACCCACTTGACCTTGTTTTGCAGGCAATGCCCCAAAATCCCTGTGGAAATAATCTGGAGGGAAATTGCACCGAATAAACCCTAGTCTGATTAGGCTTCACATCACAACAATCTCCCACTTGGAGACTGATCAGACGCCACAATAATAACCTCCCACTTGGAGATTGATCTGAGCACCGTTAAACCTATAGCTCCCACTAGAATATCAAACTACCTTGGACTTTTTCATTCTTTTATTTTGTTTAGTCTAGAAGATCAATCGAAGTTGAAGAGAAATTCGACTTCTCCTTTGTCGCTACCTTTGTAAACATATCCATTGGATTGCCATCTGTATGTATATTATCTAACTTTAACTATCCATCATTAAAAACTGACTAAATGAAATGATACCAAAACTATATGTGTAGCAGCAACATACTCTGCCTTTGTAGTGGATAAAGCATTAACATCTTGTAATCAAGAAACCCAACTCATTACTGCCTCACCAACAGTAAATAAATAACCTGTAGTACTTTGCTTGGTATCAATATCCCCTGCCAAATTTGAGTTAATATAGCCCTATAAATCAGTAGTAGAGCCCCCAAAGTGTAAACACTTATTGGATGTTCCTCTCAAATATGTGAGAATCCATTTAACTGCATTCCAATGCTCAATTCTTAGATGACTCATATATCTACTAACAACTCCCACTACATGTGCAATATTTGGCCTAGTACATATGATAACATATATCAAGAATCCTACAGCTGAAGCATAAGGTACCTTAGACATTTTATTCTCCTCTTCTTGTGTCTTGGGACACATCTCCTTAGTCAACTTCAAATGACTAGGTAAAGGTGTGCTGACAACTTTAGCATTCTCCATAGAGAAACATTGCAACACCTTCTCGATATAATCAACTTGAGATAATATCAATGTTCTTCTTATCTCTGCAAATATTCATACCAAGGATTTGTTTTGCTATCCCCAAATCCTTCATAGGAAATGCATGTGCTGACATTTCAGCCTGTTAATATGATCCATGTTAGACCCAACCACAAGCATATCATCAACATAGAAACATAAAATAATGTAGCTGACATCATCCAACCTTTTAAAATAAACAAAATGATTTGAATGATACCTACTATATCCATGCTCATGCATAAACCTGTCAAATTTCAGACTATTGTCGAGGTGCTTGCTTCAAGCCATATAAACTTTTCTTCAAGTTGCATACTAGGTTCTCCTTATCTTTGACCTCAAATTCTTGTGGCTGTGCCATATATATCTCTTCATCCAAATCACCATGAAGGAAGGTTGTTTTAATATCAAGTTGCTCCAAATACAAATCTTTAGTAGCCACAATACTCAAAACAACATGAATAGAAGTCATTTAATAAGAAGAGAGAATATTTCATCAAAATCAATGCCTTTTTTCTGTTCAAATCTTTTTACAAACAACCCGACTTTAAATCTTTTCTTACCTCTATCCTCTTTTTTCAACTTGTCAATCCATTTATTCTATAAAGCCTTTTTACCTATAGGCAACTTGCATAAATCCCAAGTCTTATTTTTTTAGCACAGAGTCCATTTCATCTTTCATTGCAGACTCCCACTGAATCTCAGTATCCACTTGCACAACTTCATCATAACATTCAGATTCACCAACATCTGTTAGTAAAATAGAGTACAAGGAAGGAGAAAATCTTTCTAGAGGTCTATTTGGCCTTGTTGATCGTCTAAAATTCATTGGAGTGTGGTATTTGTTGTTGCAGTTGTTGTAGATCATGAGGAATTGCTGGAACATCAACTTTTGGAGTATCATCCAACACTACATAATTACTGTCTTTCTTCTCATGTTGCTACAACAGATCTTTGTACAACACTTTCTCATTGAATATGACATCCCTGCTTCTTACAATTTTATGATTTGCAAAATCCCAAACTCTATAACCAAATTCATTAATGCCATATTGAACAAATACACATTTCTTTGACTTAACTTCCAACAAATTCAATTGGAAAATGTCTTCCCACTTTCACCTGATTGAAGCAAACCCTACAAATACAATTATTATTTTATACCAATGAAGCTCTTGGGGATAATGGGCCCTTAATTAATGACCTATTGTCCGAACTTCTAATAATTTTGTTAATTTCTTTAAGCAGAAACATTCTATAACAAAATCTGTTTATTTTTTCTACCTTCACCCTTTAAGATATTGTAGACATCTAAATTTGATTACATAATTTAGTAATCTTATTTAGTCATCTCATGATGTATTATTGATTAAGTATTCACTATATAATTAATAAATGCTATCACCTAATTAATTAATTAAATTAATTGACTATAGCCCAATTAATAATCAATTGACAACCAATAGTTTGATTTATTTTAACAGAATTTAGACTGCAGGAATCGGTGCAACATGGCCCCCTTATAAACTGCAGTTAAATCACTATTCCTCTATTAAATTTAATAATTACATAAATTATTTAACTTAATTCATATTCATAAATTTTACTATTTAATTAATTAAATCACTATTCCTCAATTAAATTAAATAATTGCACAAATTATTTAATTTAATTCAAAAACTCCATTTAATTAATTCAGTTAATTAGATCCCTATTCCACCATTAAATTAAATAAATCCACAATATTGTTTAATTTAATTATGAAAATCCCCTCTTTTTAATTAATTCAATTAATTAAAGCCCTCCACAGACTAATCTTCAACCCAATAGTTAGCCGAACCCAACCCATGCACCAATAATTCAATTTATTTAATTACACAATTTTTTTCTAACAAATTCATCCACTAGCCACATCATCCAGTCAATTGAACCACCTCACTCACCTTAACTGAAACACATCACCCCCTTATCCATATCTAAATCCCCTCTCCAGACGACTTGGACAAAAGAAGGCACAATTAAGTCTCCCTAACTCATAGCCCAAACCTACTCTCTTACCACATCTCCTTCTTCTACCTCTAAACATAGAAGTCTATCTCACACCTCAATCAATTAACTACCAATTAGGAATTCTTATCTTCTCCTCACCTAATTGCCTATAAATTAAGCCCTCAATCCTTCACAAATCATCCACCTTTTCAGTAAATGTATTATAGCATTTTGAGAGCTAATTATTGTCAAAACAATATTAAAATACTAAAATTTTCATACATGTATCACCACTTTCATCCATTGTTGAAGCTTGAGCACCTATTTAGCATACATCCACAATCATTCGATCACATCTACATATCAACAAGGCTATAGAGATATAAGGTTTGCATTTCCTTTGTTTTGGTTTCCTTTATAGTCAATCTTATTTGTTTGCTTTGATATTAACTTGTGAATGCTTAGGTTATTCTTTGTGTTCTTTACAAATTAGTTTCTATTGCATACAATATGGACATATAAGAGCTTCACATTTCCCACTCTTTTATTATTATTTAGAAGAGTTAATTTTAAGTATAGAAGTACACCATTTCAATCATATTTTAAAATACAAAATTAGTGTTACGTCTAATTTATTATTTCAACTATGTAGTTTGAAAATTATGATACACGTAAGGAATCAACTATGGTAAAGTAGGACATGACTCTATCACTTATTAGAAAAGTAGGAAACATTATTTTGTTTGGAAAATGAAAGATTAAACCTTTATTTCTATGGAGTCTTATTTTCCCCGAGTTTAAGAGGTTCATGAAATTGATATTGGAAGGAAGCCAAAGCCCCCTACAGACCACTTCATTAAGGAGATGGAGGAAGGTCTTGACAATTTTTTTGTGACACCTCTTTCGATAAGAAATGTAGACTCGGGGAGGACCTAGTTCTGAGATAAATCAAAGCTCTTTGGAGCACTTTTTGCAACCACCTTGATTTTTGGTGGGTCTCCTTGTCTGTTGGTGGGCTCTATTAAATTCTATTTTACTTTAATTTGTGTTAGTTTTTTTTTTATGTTGTTGATTGATGCTTTTTTGGGTTGAATGCTTCATCTTTTCTTTGTAAAAGGGATCAAGACACTTTCAAGATCCCTTCTTATCTAAAAAAACATTGTGTAAAATACACATTTTATGGTTTAAAATGTTTTTAAATCATACTTTTGATTACACAGATTAAAGTATTTAAATGGTTATGATAATAGTTTCAAATTCTCATAATAACCACATTTAATCATGTTTTAGCCTTTTCATAGGACATAATGAGGACAATAGATACCTTTAACAACAATCCTATTATATGATGATTCCATAGATGATATTATCTCTCTTCCTTCTAAAACATTCAAAGTTGCTTCATATCTTAAGATGATCTCATCATGGCATAAGTCATGTTTGATAGAATTTTTAAATTTTTTTAAATTTGAATGAAAAATAAATTTTGTGATTCCAATGGTAATGAAAATGAGAAATCACATCTAAAGTTGTAATGACATAGCTATATGTGTAATAATAATTATATGTAGCTAACCCCTCTATATAGGGATGAGTCAAAGGGGAAGGAGTGGATTCTTTGGGTGGCTTGGTTATGCTTTCTTTATTGACATAAGATCTAGGAAATTATGTTTACTATATCATCTCCTATGGTTACACATGTTAGGATTGTTCGTCCTTGTTGAGTAAAATTCTCATGAGCTTGTTAATGTAAATATCTGCTACTATTAATGAAAAAGGAGTGGTCAACAACAATTTTAGGCAGTTAGTTAACTTAGGTGTATAAAAAAGTAGCTGTAATATTAAATAAGTTAGAAATTAGAGAATTATATTGATATGTTATTCTATATTGTTTACAACAATATAGATTGATCTCAATTCCAATGTGTGATTGATTCCTTTGTTATGGATTAAAGAACAAAGTTTATGATGAATTTAGAGATTGTTAGTAACTTGACTTCACTCACCCAAGGGGGGCCATTTCGTGAATGAACCTTAACATTTCCCATACTTTCCTAGTTAGTATTTAGATTATCTTCTGCTCCTTCATTAACTCAGAAAAAAAACCAATGACCACTCCTTCAACCAAGGTTGGTAGAGTAGTTCGTGCATGTAAATATGGATTTGTTATCTTCTACAATTTGTTTATGCTTTGTTAATTATGAAATAGATAGATTCCATTCTATTATTTGGCTTTTTAAAAGTTTATTTTCAAGTTATATATGTATAGCTCTAAAAGGAACTATGTGCGTATACTGTGTTGCACCATTTTAAGTCAATGTCTTGGTTTGACATTTAAATGTGCCTTGAAATAGGTAACATAGTTTCTTAGTGGATCTCTAGTCCTTAAGTATGGGAAATTTTCCTAGTTATTAACATTATCTCAAGTTAAACAACTTGTACATATATAATTCAATTCATCATTTACATCTTGTAGGAATTCATCTACTAGCTTGATCACACACAACCTTCATGATCTCTCACTTGTAACACTAATATTTTTCCATATAAATAGACATCTAAAACATAAGGTAAATCAACCACCTTAACTTAAATTTTTTATGTGTGAAATCTACTTGAGGTTAACTAAAACATATATTGAACCCTAATATGTCATTATCTAGTACTGCTCAATTATCCATTTGAATCACACATTGATTCAACAAAGAACATCTGGCTTTTTGACTTTTTCCAATGAACATGGACAACTTCAAGAAATTTGAGCATAACTACTAATGTATAGCCGATCCAACATAACACATTGGTTCCACATCATTTCCATATTATCAAGAAAATTTACATCACTAAAGATCTACCAAAAGTAACATACATGTTATTGGTTAAAGATCAAACACAAATATTCATTATGTTCTTCATTTTTCTTCCTAAAAAATCATCAATTGATCCAAAAATCTTTTCAAATAAACCAAATCATGCATGATCATAACATTACATATATAACTAAACATAGATCATAAATCCATAATTTCATCTCTTAAAATTGTTGTCAATCGGGATTACACCTATATCGAGATGTAAAATCTAGCTATCCTATTGGAACATGGAAACACTCTCAGACTATGGGAAATCCTATGGAGAGAGTGAATCTTTGGGATTGAAAGGTCAATTCCTTTTATGGTATCACCTAAACTAAATTTGCATGTAGGAAAAGGGATGGAAAATGAATTATGCAATTGAATACTAAATCCTAAATGAGGTGATACACCAATGATTTATATAAAACATTAGTTAAATCAACACAAATTACCCACAATACCAATGATTCACAATACTCAGACAAGCACGCAATTACAAAAGTGTGAATATGCAAGGACCCAAAGTCTTTTGCTTTGAAAGGAAAACCTAGGCTTTACCAATTTTTGGCAAAACGAATAAGGACACAATCAAAGACATGCAATTATTAGTATTATGTTTCAAACATGCAATAAGGAAAATAGCTAAAGTGTAAGAAAATACAACACACAATCAAGAGTTGTTGAATATGAATAATCAATGTTGAAAAATCTTTGTTACAAAGTGCTCCCACAATCAAGCTCACAAGATTGCAATATGCCTACAAAAAATAGAGCCCAAAAGAAGAGACCTCATAATGAGGTGAAAATATAATAAATATGGATCAAAATACTAACTCAGATCTCCAAAATATCCATGAAAAATCACAATCAAAATTACTCCAAACTATGAAGAAATCAAACAAATTTTCTCTCAATCCCAAGTCCAACTATTAGATCACTGATATTTGTTCCCAACTACTAAAAAAATATATACAAAACCCCTAGCTCAGATCTCAGAATCAAATAAAAAATATAACATGCCAAACAACTAAAAATAATGTAAAAATCTACTCAATAAGGGCCCTCAAGAGATCTTCAATTGAAAGTGGCCCCAACTGCTCCCTAATTGGCTAAAAATAACACCTAAGTGCTCCATAAATGAATGAATAAGTCAAACTATCCTTTAACTGAAAATGAACTCCATGTGACATGTAATTGACTGAAAAATTCCTTCATTGCTGAAATATGGAACTCTTGGAAGAATTGAAAGTCTCTCCCAATTTCTAAAAATAATAGTTAGAGTCTAAGTACTCTTTGGCCAACTCTACTTTTTGCATTTAAAAAAATCAATAACTCTTAGTGTTTTACAAATTTAACACTTTAAGAATTTCATTTTATAATGTATATGCAAGAATAATTTATTATTATTTTATCTATCACAATAATTAAATATCTATTAAATAATAATGATTTTTTTTTAATAAATGTCAAGAATTATAATATATGTGAACAAATAAAATAATAATGTGACTTTTATTATCACTTATACATGTTAATTGAAAAATGAAAATTAAGTCATATGAGATGTATACACAATAATAATAAATTTCTTTGTAAATAAAAGAAGGTAAATTGCACCATCTTCAAACTAGACCTGAAACATTTTAGAAATTTGGATTTAATAATTTAAGCCAATAGGCTTATATGTGGGAGCAAGATTTTTCCAAATTTCTCATAGTGAAATGTCAAAAATGTTTCTATTCTCGCCCTTTTATTTGTTTCCTTTAATTTTCGCTACCCCCTGTTAGCTCCGCATTCCTTTGTCCCAATTGTAGTTGTTTTGGGCCATTTTATATTGCAGCAGGTGTTTGGGATTTTCATTTGGCAATGGTGGTAGTGGCTATTGATTGAAGATTTCCACACATATTGTCATGCATTTGTTACACTATCTGGTAAGTCTTCCTTCAAATTGAAGAGTAATTTTGTTGAGTTATTCTATATGTAGGGATTCTAACTGTTATATAATTTTAATCTCTAAAAATTTTCAATGTGTTTACCATGGTCTTCCCTTTTTTGAAATGGCATGTTTTCTAAAATGTGCAGACCTTATCCTTGAGAGGATAGGAAAGCCTTCACAGATTTTCTATACCCTGAATTTATCACATCTATTTCCTCCATGGGCCGATTGATGCTTATAAAAATCCAAAAAAAAAGTATTTTCATATTGATAGTCATCATTTTTCAAATTGATGTTCATCTAACTTATGAGAGATCTTTACATCTATTTATTGTACTTCTGTGAAAAAACCAAAAGCCTTGATATTACAGACTCATTTTCTGAGTGAGATTTCAACACACAGTTTGTGTTCCATCTCTTCAAACTGCTACTCTTAGAGGCATTTTCTCAACCAGTTTTAATTCTCTGCCTATGCATCATTCTTTACAAATATGTTCAAGAGGGGTTTTCTTTGCAATAATAACACCAAGAGGTATATACAACTAGTCTTTAAGTCCTTTTACCATGGATAAAAAAATAAAAAATTGTCGTATAGGTTCATATATCTACATTTACTATCTACCATAATTGTGTATGTGTTGATAAAATGCATTGAGAATGAGGCCCTAGTTTCCTCTTTCAATTTATGGAGATATTATCAATATGCATTTAGTTATAGCCGATTGTGGATCAAATATATTTCTGCAGTGACTACATTTTCAAGTAATCAATTTCATTTTTGAAATTCAATCAAGAATGTAACTTATCATTTTGTAAATGTTTGCATTTGTCAATTGAATCAAGATGTTATTAACCATCGAAGAGTTCAGTGCATTTTGTATTTGAATCAATATATAGTTCATCGACATCAAACTGGCTACATGTTTGATAATAATATACTGGGATGGGGACAAATGTTGTGATTTTTTATCTGATGATAGCAGTTTGGTATTTTATATTATTTAGGAAAATATATTTTTGGGTAGACCAAGAACAAGTTTTACAGGAAAGTATTTATAGACATAGATTTCTGGATAAAAACAATATTATAAATTCTTTTAAAAATAAATGTTATGGATCGTTATTCCCATAACGTTTAATAGGAAAAGTAAATTAAAGTTGAATTTCTGTAGCCTATGCTAACAGATAAGTTTCTTAATAACAACATGCCTTGTATTTTTTCTACCAAATATCACTATTTCAGATCATAATCCATGAAATGATTAAAAGTAGGAAATTTTTGAAGACCTTGGATTTCCATAGCTCTTAGGTATTGATTCTTAAATGACTGAATTTGTGGATAATCAAAGCTTAAATAAGTCAAATGTCGATTATATAAATCATCTTGCATGTTGATTAAAGTCAAATATAGGCCAGATATTTGTTAAAGTATTCACAACAATTTTGGATGCCAATCTTTTGTTTGCAGAACTTGAGAATCGATTTCCTTACTATTTGACTAAAACCAATTCTTGTATTTTACTATTTGACTAAAATCAAAATATAGAGTTCGAAAAATCCACCCATCTATTTGCAACCAATGAAATTGCAAAAATGCATAATAGAAGAATGCTAAAACAATTCAACCTCCCAATTGCTCATAGCATTGCTAGAGTTGTTGCACACAAATCAAATGAACAAATGAAGGCGATCAACTTCAACAAGAGGTGCTCCTATGACTAGTCTGACAAGTCATGCTAACAAAAAACTTATAGATACATATTGGACTTGTAAACGGATCACTTGGTCAAGTTATATCCATTGTTTATGATACCAATTCATCTCCTCCAGATCTACCAAAATATGTAGTTGTTGATTTCGATAATTACATCATACCACCTTGGGATGCACAAAACCCAAATAATGTTCCCATCATTCTAATTACTAGAGGCATCCACACAAAAATTTCACTAACAATGGCTTGGGGGTAAAAGCACAAACCTGTGTCACCTTTTGTGATATCTTTAACCATTTCGGCCGAAAGACTTTCGGCTGGAACTGTTTCAGCCAAAATGGGTACGGTCAAACATACGTGGCATTTGCACACGCCTACGTGGCTCATACCGTTCCGGCCGAAAGCCATTCGGCCGAAACTGTTACGGTTGAAACCCCAAACCGCAATAAAATCGCCGTAAACCTCTAATGGCTATCATTGTCACTGTTGCGACTTCTGGAGAGCAGGTCAAGTGTTTCAGCCGTAATTGGTTAGTGGTTTTTTCCTCCCCATTTTTTAATAGTTTTTAAACGTATTTTTTGATTAATAGATGTTAATTGTACTTAAAGTAGTTGTTTTTGACCTATTTTGTGAGTGAAATACTTAAAATTATTTATTTTTTAATATGTTTAAATTATTTTAATTATTTTAGAATGGTATTTAAATTAATTTGTTAGCAAAAATGTAGTTAAACATGAGATAAAAACATAGAAAAACATTAGTTAAAAGTGTAGAAAAACATTAAGTTAAAATATTAAAAAATATTAGGAAAAACATTAGGTTAAAATATAGAAAAATATTAGTTAAAAGTGTAGAAAAACATTCTAGGTTAAAATATAGAAAAACATTAGGTTAAAATATAGAAAAATATTAGGAAAAACATTAGGTTAAAATATAGAAAAACATTAGGTTAAAATGTCAAAAAAATTAGTTTAAAAATATAGAAAAACATGAGGTAAACATGTAGAAAAATATTAGTAAAAAATGTAGCAAACCTTTAGGGGACATTATTCAGTTTCTAACATAACCTGATGGATCTAGAGGTGAAACAATAATATCTTATGGTGAAATTAATTTTGACATTAAATACACCTTCTAACATAACCCTATATTAACTACAATCATAACCCATACCACATTCTAACCATAACATAGGTCCTCTACTAATCGAATGAACCACACTTAGATATTGATGATGATCATTTTAACGACTAGTTATTGTTAGGTAATAATGAGTCTTACATTACCAAACAACACATTAAGATCACTTAAATGATATCTTTTTAGGTACATTATCCATGCATATATGTCTTAAGGGGACAGAGGTGTCATAATAGGTCATACTATTTTTTATACGTTCTAATAAGTCTTAATATGTATTATTAGGATATAATAGGTCTTATTAGGTAATGATGATTCTTACATTACCAAATGACACATAACGACCTCATGGTACATTTTTAGGTATTTTTATCCGTATATATGTTAAGGGGACCTAGGGACTCCTACTAGGTCATTACGTCTGTTATAGGTTGTAATAGGTATTCATATGTTTACTAGCACATAATAGGTATTGTTAGGTAATAATGAGTCTTACATTACCAAACAACACATTAAGATCACTTATGTCAACTGCATTTTTCAGTACGTTATCATACATGTGTGTCTTAAGGGGATATAGGAGTCGTAATGGGTCATACTATTTTTTATAAGTTCTAATAAGTCTTAATATGTATTATTAGGATATAATAGGTCTTATTAGGTAATGATGATTCTTACATTACCAAATGACACATAACGACCTCTTATGATACATTTCTAGGCATTTTTATCCATATATATGTTAAGGGGACCTAAGGACTCCTACTAGGTCATTATGTTTGTTATTAGTTGTAATAGGTATTCATATGTTTACTAGCACATAATAGACTGACCTTACTATCAACCTTAATAAAACTATATCCCATTTACTTTATTAACATTCTTAACTCTAATTCAAACTACTAAATTAAGTCATGAGTTCTAAATTGTAAACTAACATTTGCTAACTAAACTCATTTACTTATCTAGTAACAAATTTTTCTATCCCTATGTCCTAACTCTCATCTACACTCCCGATAATCATCAAAGCATTTAGATCAAAATCTAGATTTTAGTCAAGAATTATATTTTTTTATTGCATGTATACATGTGTACACTTAATTATCATTTAATCAAGAAATTTTATTTTATTTTTATTGCATATACATGTACATGTACGAATATTTATTTTTCACATTTGCATGAGCACGTTACAATGTACATTAGATATGGTCTCTAAGATAATTTGTTTTAAAATATATATGTATGTTACATGATTGAATTTAGCACCATACATTTAATGTTGTGTATTTATATGTACATGTGTTTCAAATTAAATTTAACTTTTAATTATTTTAATTTAAATACACTTGTATGTTTATATTTGTATATATATGCATGTGCAGATCTCTAGATATTTATCACTCTTGCAGCTTCACATTCATATCCTCATATTCATTTTCATATATACATTATGGCATCCGATTCTGGGGATCGTGCTCCTGCATCCGAACTAACTATAACTAACTATATTTAATCTAATTAACTATAATTAATTATATTTAATCTAATTATATTTAATGTCTTAATAATTAACTCTATTTAATGACATACATTCTTAATTAACTATAATTAATGACTTAATTAACTCTATTTAATGACTTAATTAACTCTATTTATTGACATACATTCTTAATTAACTCTATTTAATGACTTAATTAACTCTATTTAATGACATACATTCTTAATTAACTATAATTAACAGCATTTAATTAATAAAATATAATGTATGTAATATGTAACATAGTTCATATAACATATACATCTAAGACCATGACATCTAAGAACATATAAAGAGTATGACCTAAAGAATGCATGTTACAACATTTAACTAGTAAAAGTTAATACACGCAAGAACATAACGATTATATACAAACATAAAGAATGTATCATATAAGAACATTTAAAAATTATATGTACATTAATACATAACAACATTAACAATCATATGTAAGAAAATATAAACAATGTACATATAAATACATACAAATACTAAAGGGGTTGTCTTAAGGGGAGGTACTAAGAGACCTGGTCTTAAATGAGATATCTATGTCGAATTTAAATAAAAATAACAATACATGTCTAATTTTTCATATCCAAGATAAATGATCCAATGTACAAAAATTTATAAAAACAAATATCCTGTCAATATTAAATATGAAAGTATAAGAGCTATACAGGCATAACTCAACTAGAGCTCCACAATAAGTACATAGGTAAACTAGAGCTCCACAAACAATGTATTGTTAGGATCCTCTCTACTTTTTATTATCTCTAGAAGTTTTTCATGTTCTTCAATAGGCAATTTCCACTTTTGATTTTGACGACGTCCTTTTCTTTGTACTGTTTCAAATTGTAATTTGGTTGCTATAACATGGTTACTGTAGCGTAAAACCTTTTCTCTAGGCTTGTATTCAATAAATTCAATACCACTATCAATTACCCTTGTTTGTTGATAATATGTTCCTTCAATAACAACTGATCCAATTGGATATGATTGTTCATCAGCATCTATAGTTCCTTCTAGCAACTTGTGTTTTGCTTTTGTGCATCTTAAAAGATAATAGTCCACATTTTTTGCATTATTTGGTAAGGCTTGAACTATTAGTTTTAAAACAAATATACATGTATATTAATTTATATATATGTATATATGCACACAAACTTGCCATAATTAAATCAGAAATGCACTCATAATCAACTGAATATACAGGATCATGAATGTCAATGTCAATATCAACATCTTCAAAAGGAGGCTTTCTAACTATCTCCTTCAAATCCTAATGTGAAACATATCCATTCCCAATATTTTCACATGCACTCACTAGATTGTCCTTAATGCAGTCATCACAAAAACATGTTTTCTCTCTTACTTTAATTACTGGAGGTTTATGGTTTCCTGTAGTCATCACTTGATGTAAACTTCTAATTCCAAGAATCGTTTGACAATTGTAAGGATTAGATCGATCTATATCTGTTACAAATACAAAAAATAATTGTCATATTTCAAAATAAATATTTAATTAAAAACTCAACTTGATTTGAAAAATACATTAAAAATAAATATAACTTAGTTCACCTTTCACCTCCCAAAAGTAACACTTATTGTATTTAGTATCTCGAGTAGCAAAATGAACTTTGCACCATTCAACAATTTGATTTGCGCTCTCTATCCTATTCCCTGTATGTACATACTGTAATGCCCCGCCAAGGGATCCAAAGAATTAACCTAGAATTTTACTAAGATTGGTAGCATTTTTTATTTTATTTTTTTAACATGAAAGTAAATACCACATATAACTTATGCATAATAACGGAAGCAATAGAAATGTCCATTTGAAATTAAACATAACATACATAACATATTACATTCTTTAAGATCCCTTAACGTTGAATTACATCTAAACAACTAACATTAATGAATCCATCTAGTACAACATCCACATGAAATAATAATGATAAGTCCAATGTTCATACATTACATTTCAAATGCTCAATCATCCACTGTACATGTCACAGGGTATGAAAAAAGCTAAAAAGAATATACATATGTGAAATAAGATACATCATCCTATTCTAATCCATGATACATCAAAGTAAAGATAATCACATGATACACATGATACATCATTATAGAAGATATACATCTATCATAAAGATCAAGCATAATAAACTAAGTGCACGGTTCCTCCCAACAGTAAATAGCATCATTAGACCATCGTGGATCCTAGCCATCCCTCCGTGCCTAACATTCCAAATCATTGAAGAGATCATCGGTATTAACATAGTAGGAATGTCACTCCTAACTATACTATATCATATGCAGAAAGTAATCTAACATGCAAATAAAAGCATAAGATAACATCATCTAACATATGCTAATCATCAATGAAAGGTTACATATCCACCATCATGAAGGATGCATCATCCACGATGTCTCAATGAATCTCAAATGATAAGAGTGAAAAAACACTACCACTCGACCGCATGGTACCTAAGTGGTCCACTCCCACCATGCTGAGGAGATAATCTCAAGTCCCAAACAGGCTATCAAAAATCACATAGCA